>PVJD01001926.1:0-229803 GCA_004026545.1 Mormoops blainvillei | reverse complement strand
CATCCTAATGTCATCTCTGCTCCTGGTTTGTTTATATACCCATTCTAGTGCATGTTGGTCTGACTTATCTTAAATGCATAACAGTTTGTCTCTTCCATTAGATTTTGAACATTTTTAGGATAGGGATTGTATTTTATTTATCATTGTATCCTCAGTGCCATATACAAGGTATTGTATATTGTTAGTACTTCCTGAGGGCCGAGACATTATCTGTTTTGTAGATTACTATTTCCTTAGCTGCCGGTGCCCCTACAAACTCTAAATAATTGTTGGATAAATTGAATGAATAATTTGGATTGAATTGGCTATCTCTTTCACAAGTTCTATTAAAGCACTGAGTTTATTCTTGATTTGATTAATGGAAAAAATGTGATCACTTTGGGTTACATTAGTGAGAGACTCGGTTTTGTAATTTGGAGATAGCTTTTTGGAAGATGGTTTAGGAACCTAAATCGTAGTCAAATTAATCACCAGATTAGAAGGTCCTTTGAATGAATAAAATACAAAATTTTAAATTTCCATACATGACAGCATCTTATATATTTTTCTACCTCTTTCATCTATTAGAAAAATTTTATGTATAACACATACTAATTTGGACACTTTTCTGCTGATTTAGGTGGACTTTATTTTGTTAGGTGGTGATCTTTTTCATGAAAATAAGCCCTCAAGAAAAACATTACATACCTGCCTGGAGTTATTAAGAAGATATTGCATGGGTGATCGTCCTGTCCAGTTTGAAGTTATCAGCGATCAGTCAGTCAACTTTGGTTTTAGTAAGTAAGTATATTTACGTGCTTACATGAAGTTTCCTTATGTAGAATATTTTCTGTATAAGATATATAAACACTTTAACAGTGAGCCATTATTCTTTCATTATGTCCTATTTTCACAGTAAATGTAGTTCTTTGAATTTTCTGTACATCATTATATTAGTTTGTAATTCCTTAGTTAATTGTGGGACTGAGTATCTTCTTGAATTCTTAGTTTACATTTTGGTATCATCTTCCGTTTATATCCTTTGCGTATTTTCAAAATTGGGATTTTCGCCTATTGCTACTGACTTTGCAGTATTTATATATTCTAGATACTAAACTTTTGTTAGGTGTGTGTTTTTTCCTCAATCAGTGGATTATCTTTTGACTTTGTTTATGGTGCCTTTGTTGACTAAAGTATTTAATTTTGATTTTTTTTTTTAAGATTTGTGCTTTTGGGACTTATTTTGATATTTACCAAGAACCCCATGCCATAAAGATACTCAGGTTTTTTCTTAAACATTGTGTTAGGGTACCGCATTGCATTTAGTTGAAATGTTCTTAGTCTTCTTCATCCTCTCCCAATTTCTTGGTCTCTCCTTATCTTTTATGACCCTGGCACTTTTGAAGTGTATTGATCATATATTTTATAGACTGTCCCTCAGTTTGGCTTTTTCTCATGATTAGACTACGATTATGTTTTTTGAGGAAGAATATCCCCCACAGAGGTAAAGTGCTTATTGGGAGTACATGCTCTCCACATGGTTTATCAGCAGTGAGGTTAACCTTGGTCACTTGGTTGAGGTGGTGTCTGCTAGGTTTCTCTGCTGTCATGTTACTTTTTTCCCCTTTCCACCCACTGTTCGTTAGTATGGGGTTGCTAAGTCCAGCCTGCACTCAAAGACAGGGAGTTATGTTCTACTTTCAGAAGAGAGGAAGGAGTATCAAAGAATTTATGACCATGGTTAAAACCACCGCTGTAACTACTGAATATTTTGGGAGGGATATTTTGAGTCTGTGTAACTATTCTGTTTCCCCTTAAAGTTTGTCCACTAATTTTAGCATTTATTAGTGGCTCTTGCCTCTAGCAACTCTAACTGTGCTGTTCTAATGGTGATTTTCTATTTTCCATATCCTTTCTACATTTATTGACTGGCATTCTTAAGTAAGGAATATCTGTCCCTTATCTCATTATTTACTTATTAATTCAGTTGCCTGTGTCATTAGGAACTAATTCAATTGTTTTTTAGTATGAACTCATCTTTTTCTTTGGGTAAGTATTCAATACTGTTGTGATCTATTTTGTAGTTTAAATAAAGTGTACCAGGTTTAGCTATTGGGTGTTCTTTTAGATTGCCTCCTGTGTCCTTTAGACAGACTAAATTCCTGAAGTAACCTCAATATATGTAGGAAATTAGTATTTGCTGAAGGTGGCATCTTACATCTCTACGAAAAATATGAATTATTCAATAAAAGTGTTAGAAGAAACTGTTACACGTTTGTTGAAAATCTAGATGTGGAAAAGGCTTTTCTAAGTATGGCACAAACCAAGGTGCCTTAAAAGAAGATTGGTACTTTTGTCTTTGTAAAAGTAAATTTCTGTGTGGCAAAAACTGCCTGAAGCAAAGCCAAAAGTGAGAGTTGAACCAGGAAAAATATTTGCAACTAATTCCAAATTAAGGTCTAATTTCCACAATAGATAAATTGTCCTTTCAAGTCCATAAAAAAAAATCTATGAGTTGGTTAAAAAATAGGTAGAGAATATGACGCAGCTCACAGAAAAGGAAATAAAGTTACATTTAAGCATATTAAAAGAATATGAAAGCTATACAATAAAGGTCATTTGTAAGAAAGATATAAAATGGAACTAGAAGGAAAACACCTCTGGCTCTGCAGCCAAGAGTTTCTGGCTTAGATAGTTGGGTGGTTGAAGGAGTTGTGAAGCAGAATGAGAGGCAGGCAGCTCGTTCAGGAAGATCTGGCTGTTTCCCTTCAACATGGTAAGTAGATGGGAAGAACTCTGGCCTCAGGACAAGATGGTGAAGACAAACAACTTTCCTGAGCCAAACCCTACAGATGGATTCTCTGTATATGGACCATGATACACAGCTTGAAATCACGAAGCACAGATGCCCCAAGTATCAACTTTGTGATAACCTTACTGATAAGAGTTTTTAAACAAGTTGAATCCCAAAGATGCTGTTCTTTCAAGGATCCCATTTGATTCTCAAGCTCTTTCTTAGTCATCTGAAGGATGTTGAGATCACTGGATGAATTCCTAGATGTAGAATTGCTTGATCAAATGGGCATTATTGAGACAACTGGCAAAATATGAGTAAGGTCTGTGGATTTGATAAAGGACTAGTCAGAAATGAAGAGTACGATATCTGAAATGAAGAATACATTGGAAGGACTAAAGAGATTGGTTGAAGCAGAGGACTGAATCAGCAATTTGGAAGACAATGTAGAAAAAATAACCAAAATAGCAAAAAGAAAAAAGAATTTTAAAAAATTAGGATAGCTTAAGGGACTTTTGGGACAACATTAAGTGCAACAACATCAGCATCATAGGCATACCAGAAGAAGAATAGAGAGAACAAGGGATAGAGAACCTATTTAAGAAATAATGACCGAAAACTTCCCTAACCTGGCTAAAAAAAAAAAAAAAAAAAAATGAGACAGAGAGAGAGAGAGACACACAAGTCCAGGAAGCACTCAGAGTACCAAACAAGATGGACCCAAAGAGGCCCACACCAAGACACATCATAATTAAAATGGCAAAGATTAGCTCAACTGTCTTCCTATAAATCATGGTACATTCTTAGTTATATCACAGCCTATTTTTTTCTCTAGAAATAAGAGGATTCTGATCATTGTTTAGTAGTAAATGTTAAAAGCATATATGTTTCACACTTTTGCTCCATACTATATGGATCATATTATATTCCATCTAGTACAATGCTAGACACACAGTAGGCACTTAACTATCTGGTTAGTGCACAAGGTAATCAAGGATTTCCTTCTAAAATCTGTAAACGTGTAAAATAATAATAATAATAATAACGTGTAAACGTGTAAATCATAAATGTGATGTGACAACTGAAAAAAAGATACAAAATGAAGTATACTTAAATATTTTTCTCCTATTAGATTATCATAGACCTGTGATTCACAGTCCTTGTACACATTATGGTTGTTTCGGAATCTTAAAAAATACTTACGCCTAGTCTTTGGGACGATTAATCTCATTGAGTGTGTTGTGGGCATTGGTATTTCTTAAAAGATTCCTAGATAACTCTAACATGCAGCTAACATTTAGAACCACTGGCATAGATTTAACGGCTTGATAATGAAGTATTATGTTGGTGGAGTAAGGTGAAACTGTTTCATGCATTACCATTGTATTATATGTAAATTTGTACAATCTTAATGGAGGGAAATTGGCAGTAGCTATGACATTTATAAATGCACACATATTCTTTGACCCAGCAATTCCCTTCTAGATATTTTCCTATTCTCTTACAAAGTCAGCTTTGTACAAGATTTCTGACTCGAACATTATTTGTAAGACAAAAGACTGGAAATAGTCTAAATGTCCATTTGTAGATGATTATTTAAACACGTTATAATAATGAATACCATGGAATACTGTCAGGCAGAAAAGCACAAGGAAGCTCCTTATGTACTGACATAGAATGATTTCTAAAATATGTTAAATAATAAAAGCAGAGTGTAGTAATCTATATTGTGCTATTATTGCGTAAGAAGAAAGATGTATTGGTTTGCTTTTATATGTGTAAGGTAATTTTGCAAAGATACACTAGAAATTGTTAACACCATTTGCCTCTGAGCAGAGGCGCTAGGACAGGAGTGGGTTGGAGACTTTAAATTGAACAAGTAGTAAGTGATAGAGCTGGAATTTTTAGTCCAGGTCTTTTGGATTTAAAAGTGGATATAGTTCTTGCCCTCTCCTTTCTACAAATAAACATTGTACAATGGCTTTTAAAATTTTGAAAACTTAATAACATCCCATCAATTAGATATACCGCTCTTTTATACAATTCACAAGTATTATTTATTGTAGGATTTTCTTTAATATAGTGTAATACTTGGACATATTTTCAAACTTGAAATGAATTGTTGCCTATCATTTTATTTTTTTAAAACTCCAAACTTGTGGTCATTGTCCACTTGGATAATCCAGTTTGCCTCTAACTGCCTTATTTTTTGAAGGAGGATATTGGGGGAAACAGCTTTTGTTTCTTATAGAACCTTTAATTACCTTCTTTTAAAAATTTTTACTTTTTAAGGTTTCCATGGGTGAACTACCAAGACAACAATCTCAACATTTCGATTCCAGTGTTTAGCATTCATGGCAATCATGACGATCCCACAGGGGTAATTATTGGGCTCTTAAGTTTGTTGAAATTTTAGAAATGATCTATTTATTTTGTCTGTGGAAAGTAATTTTTAAAAGAGTTAGAAAGTCAAATTGACTTTTTATCATTCATATATGCTTTTATACTGCTTTTGAGATAATTTTTAAAAATCTGGAATAATAATTGGTGTATGGGATATGCTTTTATTTTATTAGTGCTGAGATTAAGAATATATAACCAGGAGTAGAAATAAGCCAACCTTCATCTTTTATATAATGCTTTACAGTTTACCAAGTGCTCTCGTTATCTCTTATCTCCTAGAATCTCATCTGTAGGAAATGAATATTTCATAAACAGTTTTAAATATAAATTAGGGCATCTTATTACCTGTTTATATGGAAGTAATCATAGAGGTCTTAACTGAAAATATCTTTTTGTTTTAGCTGGTAATGAACATTACAAATCACTAGTTATCTAGTCTCTTTCCCCCCACATCTTAGGAGGCCTGCTTAATATTACAAAGCACTTACTTCATGGCTAGTTTTTAATTTTCAGTGGCCAAGATGTCATAAGTTTTGATGAAATGTTCACTTTGTATTTACCATGTGATTCCAATGGCAGGTAATGTCTGGTGGAAAAAAGGTAGAAAAACTTTTAATACTGTAATTTTGTTTTGAGAAGAGACTATGTTAATCTGTTTTTGTAACTACTAGGTAGAATATGTGCTTTTGTAACTAGTGTATTGAATATACTTTAATAGGTAATATGATATGCAGATGACTTATTTTTAAATATACACTTATATTCTTTGAAAATATTCTCCTTAGGCAGATACACTCTGTGCCCTGGATATTTTAAGTTGTGCTGGATATGTAAATCACTTTGGACGTTCAATGTCTGTGGAGAGGATAGACATTAGTCCAGTTTTGCTTCGAAAAGGAAGCACAAAAATTGCTCTATATGGCTTAGGTAAGATGTTTTTATTATTTATGTCAATAAATATTTAATTGTTTAAGCAACTGAAAAGTCACATTCTGGAGTTAACTTTGTTGTTTGGAAAAAAGCGAGGCAAATCTGCATTCTTTATGAGTTACTATAAAAATGATGAGAGGGCCAGGTCCTCAGTAGAAGGCTTGCGAGAGGCAGCCACACACGGATGTTTCCCTCTCTCCCTTACCTTCTCTCTAAAAATAAATAAAATCTTAAATAAAAATAAAAATGACGGAGATTTTGGTAGAGATTTTTTAGTATTTAATAAGAACCAATAGACTTGATACTTGTTTTAATAGCAGTTTTGGTGAAAAAGATTTTTTTTTCAGTATTTACTGTTCATTTTTTCCTTTCCTTTAGACTTAGATAATTCTGCACATTACAATTAGAAAGTAATTAGAAAAACTGCATTTTGATATTTTCGAAGTCTTTGAAAGGTCTAAAGCTTCACAGTTCACCCTAGTAATCAGCCTCATGTAGATATTAAGCACTTGAAATGTGGCTCATCAGAATTGAAATATGCTAGAAGTGTAAAAATATGTGTCAGATTTCCAAGATTTGGAGAAAATGTAAAATACCTCATTAATATATTGGGTTAAATAAAATATGTTAAAATTAATCTTGTCTGTATCTTTTTACTTGTTTTATTTAACAGCAGCCAGTAGAAAATTTTGAATTATATATTCGGCCTGCATTAGTGACTCACGTTATATTTTTGTTAGACGATGCTAGTCTAGAGCTGTCATCTGTTAATGCTCAGAAAATTTCCCTTATCAACTTCACTGTTTTCAATTTATTTAGTGTCCAGTAGGTAAAAACCTATTTGCTAGGCCTTATTCTATATGAATGAAAGATCAAAGGCATTTTTTAATAATTTTTAAAAAGTTTTATTTATTTATTTTTAGAGAGAGGGGAAGTGAGGGAAAAGAGGGAAAGAAACATCCATCGGTTGCCTCTCACACATCCCCAACTGGGGACTGGGCCTGCAACCCAGACACATGCCCTGCCTGGTAATGGAATTGGAGACCTTTCAGTTTGCAGGCTGGCACTGCATCCACTGAGCCACACCAGCCAGGGGAGATCAAAGACATTTTTAGAAAAATGTCTATTTTTCTTAAAAAAGCTAATTTATTGTATCTTCCTTGAATTAAGTTCAGCTTGATACTTTATTTGTTTTACGGATGCAATAGCTTTATTGTGTTTATTGTGTATAGAGTTTTATAAAATTTTTATTACATGTTAAATCAACATTGAAGTACCCTGAGAGAAATTGGGGAAGAATTTCACATTCTAGCCTCAAAATAGGTTTTACTATTTTTTGAGCGATTTTGGTGTAATAGAAGTTATAGAAGATCTTATTTACTTCACTTGTCTTTGAATATATTTTTAAAAGAATAAATTGTGATGGTTCATTTAAATACTTTTTATAGGGAGCTTATAGTCATTGTTCACTTCATAATTTCTCTAACAAGTAGAAAAGCATCATGATTATTTATATTTTAGAGATACGGAAGATGAGGTTGAGGTATATGTCTGATTTTGCAAGTGATCGAGCAGAAAGTGAAATACATTTAAAAAACCCCTACTAATTTGGTATTTTAATCACTATAGTGTTAGGGTTCATAACTGCAGAAGATGGTTGATCCTGTCACTTTTAGACTATAGACACCCCATTATGCTTCAGTCATCCTTTTTCTTTCAAACTCTCATCCTGTTCTGTTTTCCATAACTAGATTCTGTCTACCCTCCATGCCCTACTCTCACCCCAACCCTTCTCAGTACACTTGAGAACTGTCTTTGTAATTAGCAAATTCCCTCTTATCATCAGCCATCAGCCTCTTCTCTGGATGTTGCCTCTACTCCCTGACTGGCTCTGAGGTTACTGTATGTCCCGCTCAGTTTTTTCACAGCCTTTCATGGGCTGCAGGGCAAGGGGGTGGGCAAGGACAATCGCCGTTCTCCTTTTTCCCTGCTTCCATTTTCTTTCCTGCCTGTGAGCTCCTCCCTTGGAGCTAATTGCCAGCTGGCTAAAATGCCCTCCTTTCCCTCATATTTTTTCCAGACCTACAAATGCAAGTGTGCTCCATGCTTCAGGACTTAAGTAGATCAACCTTCTAATGCCCTGGACTCGACTTTTCCTCTTTAGTTATATGTATGCATCTATTCCATCGGTCACGCACTAATTCTGTTTAGAAGCTAGACCTCTTCTAGCTCTTCTACTTCTGCTTCGTTGGCTTTTCTCCAAGGCCTTCCATGATCTCTACATACAGTAGCCACCTTCTCCTTTCACTGACATTCCTCATTTTAGCATCCTGACTTTTTCTTTTACAATATTTAAAATTGTAATTTGTTTACTTGTCTTTGTTGGCTTTCTTAGCTAGACTGAGCTAACCCTTTGGGTTAGAGGAAGAATTATTTAAAATTCATTAGATTTTTAAAAAGCACAACATTTTTATTTAAAAAATGCAATATATATGATTATTGTAAATACATTTATTTCTGTGTATTTTATACTGTATGGTAGATCAAAATACCATGTACTTAAAGGGATAGTGAAAAACAGTATTTTAATAGAAATTTTAATAACAATTTAAGTATAGAAAACTCATTTTTATTCTGCATTTTTCAGATTTTGAAGGTTTGTACACTTAACAGGAAAACATTCTTTGAATGCATTTAACTGCTCAGCACTTGTCATGCAAGAACCTGGAATACACTCATTTGCAAATAATGATTCAAGATCTCACATATATCTCTAATAGGAAAATGAAATACTTTGAGACAAGAAGCACATAATTTAGAAGCAAAACATTGATTTTTAAAAACCAAGTAAGAAACTAGTTTTAAAATCATGTGATGTCCATTTCAGGATCCATTCCAGATGAAAGACTGTATCGAATGTTCCTCAATAAAAAAGTAACAATGTTGAGACCAAAAGAAGATGAGAATGCTTGGTTTAATTTATTTGTGATTCATCAGAACAGGTAAAAGTATTCTCTGGAAATTGTCGTGTCAGGTATTGAGATTCCCCAAATCTCTGTTTCTAGGCTTACCTATTTGAGTAAAATGCTCCTCATTCTTTGAAAGTTGCCAGTGCAGGGTCAGGCAAAACATAAACTATGCTTTGTGTTACTATATTTGAAAAATTTTCAATATATATTCATAAGGTATAAGAATGACCATACGATGAATATGTGTAAATTCAGCAAAGTAGAATGCTCCATTATCCTATGTCCTTCCCTGACCCCATTTCTTTCTGCGTACCCCAGAGAGAAGCACAGTTTTCAATTTTTATTTACTCAACCTGTTGGTTTTCTTTATTGTTTAATCACATATATATATCTGTAATGAATTAATTTAGTTTTGGTATAATTGGAACCATGCTTTAAATTTTGCAGCTAGCCTCTTATGTTCAATATTATAAGATTTATCCATTTTGAGGCTTAAAAGTATAATTGACTTTTACTGATGTATACAGTTTGCTTTTCTCCTGTTTTTAAAACCTTTTTGTTACAAACATTCTTATACACACCTTCTGATACATATGTGCAGGTATTTTTCCAGAATATTACATATAGCTAGATCATCTTCCTTTTGTTAGTTTTAAGGAGTTTAATCTTATTGATAGGGTGCAGGATTGATTGAAGGGAATAGAGACTTGAATAAGCAAGAATTATTTTGTGCTCATTATAGTAAAAAAGTGTGAGCCCTGACCTGTGTGGCCCAGTTGATTGAGTGTCATCTCACAAAGGAAAAGGTCACCTGTGCGAATCTTGGTCAGGGCACATGCCTAGGTTTTGGGTTCGGTCCCCAGTCGGGGCATGTACGAGAGGCAACCAATAAACCTATGTTTCTTTCTCACATCACTGTTTCTCTCCCACGTCGCTGTTTCTCTCCTCTCTCTAAAAATGAATAAATAAAATCTTAAAAAAACATTTTTTTAAAGATGTCAGAGAGAATGATGTGTAAGGTACAGAACTGGGAAGTTATTAAGGAAAAACCTAAAGGGGTTAGGGTTTTATTTTTTTTAGACCCTAGGTATATGTTTTCTATATAAAATATTCCTAGGAACGTGATTCCGCTGTGATTTCACTTTCTCCTCTTCCCTGCATTCATTCCGCTCAGCTACACTGATCTTACCGTTCTTGGAATCACTGAACACATTCCCATCTCTGCACCTTTGCCGTCTGCTCATCCCGCTGCCTAGGTCTTTCTTCCCTTGCATGCTAACCCCTCACCTCAGTTCTGTGCTCATTTGTCACCTGTCAGAGAGGCCTTTCCTGACCACACTATGTATAGTGACATCCTCCTTCCATGTCATTTTCCTTTTATTTTTCTTTATAGTTATCTATCAATACTTGGCAAATATATATCTACCTACCATATGCATATGTATATACATATACATCTTGTATTGTTACTTCTTTTCCCCACTAGAACAAAGACTGCTGTGTCTGAAATGTCCAGATATTTGTTGAATGAATATTGGTTTGCATTAAATGAATGCTAGGTCAAAGTATTTGAACACTTTTACTTAAATTCTCAATGATGTTAAGTCAGTGTTAGGAAAAACTTTTCCTTCTTGTCTTTACTCACCTTGGGTTTTCACATATCTTTTAATAATAACAACTAATTTAGGTATAAAACCAGAGTTTATAAATCACTTATTCACAAGATATTTAATATGGAAAACATCTCTTATGTAAGATGGACATTCTTGCTCTCATTTTATAATCAGTAATAAAACAGATGATGTTAAAAAATGACTAAGCATATTTACAGATTTGTTTTTATTCTAAGTTTAGGATTAACTCCTTTTATTTTCTGTTTTCTGTTCTTTTTTTTTTTTTGCTGTATAATTTTAGACCAATTTATAGATTTTCACTATTAATAGAGTTCATGCTTTTCTGACTTGCCCAAAGTGGGCTATTCCTCTGTAAAGCCTTTTGTGATCTGCATCTAAATGTAGGATTGACTGCTTTCTCTTTTGGGTCTACTACTGTGTGTCCTGCAGATTTTTAAGGCTCTTCAGGAATTAGTTAATATCTTTGTATTCTCAATCCCTTGCCCAGTTTTGGCACACAGAAGGATGTAATAAATCTTTAATGAAAGGAGAAAAAAAGATGTGTATAGAATACTTAATATGATTTTTTATGTCTCTGAACATTTATATTATTTAATTTTTAAAATCTTGGTATAGGAGTAAACATGGAAATACTAACTTCATTCCAGAACAATTTTTGGATGACTTCATTGATCTTGTTATTTGGGGCCATGAACACGAGTGTAAAATAGCTCCAACCAAAAATGAACAACAACTCTTTTATGTATCACAACCTGGAAGTTCAGTGGTTACTTCTCTTTCCCCAGGAGAAGCTGTAAAGAAGTGAGTAATTGTTATATTTTCCAAATCTATTAGGAAAAAAAAAAACACCTGCTGTAATATTCTAATCATCTCATAGTTTCAAGGTACTGATGGTATTATTTATATGATAGATTTATTTATGAAGATTGATCATTTGATGTAGTCTTGCTGTTTTCCCAGATTGTAGCCATTTTCAATACAATAGCATCCCAGTGATGTTAATAATTTTGCTGCTTATGAGGCAAATTCAAGACTAACATTTTTATTTATTAAATTTCGAGTTAGAGTGCTATAGACAATTGCTATTTTCAGTGTCCAATAATAAACAAATTTTACCCCAAAACCATTTATGAGATTTTTCTGATAATAAATGCAACATTATAGCATATCTCATTTCTTTTGGGGGGGAATTATGTAATAATGTAGTTAATAGCGATTAAACAATAGTGGTTTTACCCTTTAATCCACTCAAGTTCTGATTAAGACGATAGTAATAATAGGTTTAAGGAATGTGGTAGTAAGATGTAAGTTTGCTGTTTTTTTTCTTCGTAGTTCGGCTAATTTATGTGTGCGTGTGGACATATATGCACACATAGTACATATGTGTAATACTATATACTATGTATGCTACTATCATGGCCCTAATAATGTTGTATTATACTTATGTTTTTCTTCTACTAAACCGTATATTTGTTCAGGCAGGAAAAATGATGGTTGAGTGTATTTTATTCTGAGGAAGCAGAATATTTAACATTTTATCCTGTGACATAACATTAAATTGCTAAAAATATTTTTAAGGGTATAATTTTATAAAGAATTATTTTCTAGAAACTTAGAAATATGATAGTTTTGCTGTGCACATTTTCCTGAGGAAATTTACAACGCAGCTAAGCTTTCATCCCCCTCCTCATTTCAGACATGTTGGTTTGCTCCGTATTAAAGGAAGGAAGATGCATATGGAGAAAATTCTTCTTGACACAGTGCGCCCTTTTTTTATGGAGGATATTATTCTGGCTGATCACCCAGACATTTTTAACCCAGATAATCCTAAAGTAACCCAGGCCATACAAAGCTTCTGTTTGGAGAAGGTAATTCTTTGAGATAAAGGTCAATGAGATCTACTTCAGTTGAGAGATTATTTAAATTGAATTAAATACTTGAGTAGAGGGAAGTCACTATGTTTGTTACAGTTTCGTGGAGGCTATAAGGAACCACTGTAGTTCAATAAATGAGTTTAATTGTATCAGAAATCCTTTGTTTTAAATCTCCAGATGAAAGAATGTTGTGTCTAGACAAAATTTTAGTTAAGCCCCTCTCCCAGTGCCTTTCCTTCTTCCCAAAAACATGTATGTAATCTTTTCTCTCTTATTATCCTGATTTCACAATTTGTTCATTTTATTTATGAAAGCCAGCAGTGGCTTTGATGGGAGAATGGTAGGATATTTTGATAGATGGGGAGAGCCTTAACTTCTTTAATAATCTCCATGGGTCTCCATTTCACCCTAAAAGCCACCCCAAATGAAATCTTAAAATGTGTTTGTGATACACCTTGTAGCTTCAGCATAAGCCCCATACCTCCCCTTCCATTCAGATTGCCACCCCTAAGCATCTACAGAAATTCTAGAACCACTACGGAAGTTGGGTGAATGCATTTAAGAATATGTAAGTTGACAGCTTAATAGCATTAATTGCTGACACTCAGTTCTTTCTCTGTGCTAACTCTTCAGCTTTGCATTTTATTCTCGTAAGAAATCCTAAGAGGTAGTAATAATGATAATAATTATCACTGATATTCATTGCCTACTTATATATTCTGGGCACCATTGCCAACATTTTGGTTTAAATCGACTGAATGATGCTATGTATTAGGGAGATTCTACCATCCACATTTTACAGAAAGAGAAACTGAACCTTAGATAAAGTAACTTGCCCAGTGTCACAGCTTTACCAGCAACATGTAACTCACATAACTGAGAAGTTTTAAGAGCATGCTGGTTTCAGGATGATTTGATCCAGAAACTCAAATTAAGATTATGTATTTTCTCTGTCTCTGTTTCTGTCTAGCCCTGTGCCACTTATTCTGATAGTTTCTGTCTTAAACTTTAAGGAAGCCATTTTCACATGCCATCTTACAAACTTACATTATCCTTATAGCTGAAAGAATCATTTTTTTCCAGTAGCTCCAGAAAACACCCTAGCATTGAGTTTTATTGGACTGAAGTCATGTACTTGCCCCTAAACCCAATCTCTGAAACCAGGAAGATGGAAAATGAATGAATTGGTCAGGCCTAGGTCAGGGAACCAGTGGTCCTTCTTACCCTTGGCACAGTTGACTTTTTAGGCTGGGTAATTCTTTGTAGTAGGAAGTTGTTCTGGGCATTGTAGGATTTTAACAATATTCTCTCTGACCTATACCCACTGGATGCCAGTAGTATCTCTGTCCCCCAGTCATGACAATATCTTTATTTTGAGATTGAAGAAATGCTTGAAAATGCTGAACGGGAACGTCTGGGAAATTCTCAACAGCCTGATAAACCTCTTATACGACTGCGAGTAAGTCCTGTTTGATTTTATTTTTGAGTAAGTACTATTTTAGAAAATTGAATTTTATTAATTTTCAGAGGATAGTTCGAGGGGGTACCTCCCCAAAAACCAGAATTATCTTCTGGAGGGTGGGCCCCTTGTAGTACAGGCTTCCCCTGCTAAGTGAGTGTTCTAGGAACCCATCTGTATTACTGGACCAGCTGGCATTGTTGCGAGAGGCTGCGTTTGGTTTCAGTGAAATTTTTTTGAAGATTCTTTCAACACATTTTCCTATTTCATGATGGGTGAATTATGAGTGCACCTGCCCATACCATGCTGAGTGTTCAACAGTTTTTTGATCAAAGACACCATGATCCCCAGGCACCCCTCTCCCTATTCACCCAATCTTGCCCCAAGTGCCTTTTTTCCCCCCCGTATGAAAAAAGTCCTTAAAGGGAAACATTTTGCTGGTGTGGAAGAGGTGAAACAAAAAAATGGCAGAAGCACTAAAAGGAACCAAAATTGATGAGTTCAAAAACTTCTGAGCAGTGGAAAAAATGTCTTGATAGGTGTATTGCATCAGATAGAGAGTACTTTGAAGGCGACTGAAGCTTAAACATGTAATAATAAATACATATTTTTTTTAAATAAATAAATTCTGCTTTTTGTGTGTGTGTGTGAAGTTTGTTTCACTCTCACCTTTGCCTATGTGGTCCTGCTGCGTGGAACGTGCTTCCCTCCTTCTGTAATTTCTCCTTTGACAGCCACTTAAAGCTTCTCCTCTTCAAAGAAGCCTTTCTTGACCTCCCTTCAGAGTTGATACATCCTCCTTTATATCCTCGGTTTACTATGTGCATAGTTCTTACAGCACCATTTCCTTCTGCTTACAGTTATTATTTACATGTTTGTCTTCCCAGTCAGCTTGTGAATTTCTTGACAATCAAGATTGTGTTTTATTCATGGTTGTATCCCTGGCCCTTAGCAGAGTGCCTAGCACATTGTGAACACCCAATAAAGTTTGCTTAATGAACAAGTATTGCAACTCCCAGGAGCAGAAAATTACAAATAAAGCTAGTTGGGGTATAATTGTTAAAATGTCTGAAGAGCTTAGGGAGATACAATAGCTTGAGCATTTCACATTTTCTGTTTTATATCATGACAGCTGTGGAGATGGTCTGGGTAATACAAACATAGTTGCTTTGGGAGAACCACATAGTTCTCTTTATCAGGGCAGAGGATTCAATGTATTTCATCTATGTCTGCCTGATACCATTAGGACCAACCAGACTTAAATAGAAAATTGGCATTCCTTTTCCGAAGCTCAGTCAATTATTAATCATTTGTGAAACAAATGAACAGATCCTTGCATGTAAGTAATATTCCAGAGGTACATTGTATCAACTAGAGGTCTCTTATTAATTCAGTCAACCAATATTTATTGAGTACCTTCTGTCCTGCATGCTGGGGGACACAGTGATGATAACACAGACGAGGTGTTGAACTTGTGGCGCTTATGGGAGGTGTAGATGTGAGACATAATAAACAGACAGCAAGTAAGTGAATAAAAGTCAGCTGGTGCTAAGTGTGATGAGGAGTGTAAGAGGGCGGAGGTTAGGAAGTAGTCTCGATAGGCTTGTGATGCGATGTGATGTTGGCTCCCAGAGCATCACACTGAGAACAAGAGCAAGTTTAGGAAAATGATTACAGTTGATTCTTGAACAACATGGGTTTGAACTGCACAGGTTCACTTACATGTGGGTTTTTTTCATTGAACACTGTTAATGTATTTTCTCTTCCTTGTGATTTTCTTTATAACATTTTCTTTAGCTTGCTTTATTGTAAGAATATAGTATGTGATACATATAACATACAAAATATATGTTAATCAACTGTGTTATTGGTAAGGCTTCTGGTCAACAACAGTAGGCTATCATTTTTAAAAAGATTTTATTTATTTTTAGAGAGTGGGGAGAGAGGGAGAAAAAGAGGGAGAGAAACATTGATGTGGGAGAGAAACATCGATCAGTTGCCTCTCACAGCCCCCTGCACTGGGGACCTGGCCCACAACCCAGGCATATACCCTGACCAGAATCAAACCAGTGACCTTTCAGTTTGTGGGGTGACACCCAACCCACTGAGCCACACCAGTCAGGACAATAGGCTATAATTTTTGAGGTAGTTAAAAGTTATCTTTTAGAAATGTATTATTATTATTTTTAAAGATCCTTGTACCACTATAGAATTCTTAAAAAAGAGAAAACCTGGAGAGTCATTGTTCTAAGTAGATACTGTGTTTTGAAGGGTACATATTTCTCAAAGCTCACAGGTTTGATTCTTTTGTACTTGGATTTTCCCAGCATTTATTCTTGTCTAGAGTAAGAGAATATACGTAAGAGGTTAGACCTGTTAACTAATGCATCTAGGTCCTGCATTTTATTATGGTGGAGAATTTTCTTTCTGTTTTAGAAGTTTAAAAATTTGTTTAAAAATTCAGCCTCCTTTTCAGATGGCACTCCTGGTGCCTAGACCACTAGTGTTATCATGGGGAGATGTAATCATTCCAACATTATGGGAAGTTTTGCTCTATCTTGATTTCATCGAACAAAGTGTATTGAATAAACTTATAAAGCTTTGAAGCTTTATTTTTTCAGTAGAATAAATGGTATAACACTGTCAGTATCTTTAAAATGAAAGGTAGAACATTAATTTATTAACTTAAAGGTATTGAGCATAACCTAAATACTGAAACTGTCATTACCTAGCCTTCATAGCTTATTCTGTATTTCCAGGTGGACTATAGTGGAGGTTTTGAACCTTTCAGTGTTCTTCGCTTTAGCCAGAAGTTCGTGGATCGAATAGCTAATCCAAAAGATGTTATCCATTTTTTCAGGCGTAGAGAGCAAAAGGAAAACACAGGTAAGCTAGTTATTCTTACAAATTAAAACATGCTCTTACAGGAGTTATGTCTTTAATAACAGAAGTATATAATAATAATGGAAAATGTTATTGTATGATTCTAGCATCTTAGACAAATAAACTGATAGTTGGAATAATTAAATTTCTTGTCTTCTACAGTTTAGATAGCAATCATTTTTAAAACTTGTGTGGATATCAAAAAGAAATGGAAGGCTTTCTCTGCAGATGCACTTTTTTAAAACAGTACTGCTGAGTACCAGCACACACAGACTTTATAGATTTATTGCTGTAAATAAATATTTATTATACATTATTCATGTTCAGAGACTATATTTCCAATTTTGCATTATTAAATACTTCAGCTTTAGCGTGTACAGTGATTTAGGAAGACTCCAGTCTTTTGCAATAGGAAGTGTCCCATAGCTTGATGTTTCTGATAATCAGGTAATTAGTTTCCAATTAATAATTTTCTAAAAACTAATTGCCCTTATTTTAGCACTTATAAAAACAGGTGATCTAACTGAAATAGTTGACCTTTGAACAACATGGGTTTGAACTTCACAAGTTCACTCATACATGGGTGTTTTCCAATAAATATGTACAATGCTTAACCTGTACTTTCTTTCTCTTCCATATGGTTTTATTAATTACATTATGTTTCCTATAGTTTGCTTTATTGTAAGAATATAGTATAATAAATATAACATACAAAATATGTATTAATTGGCTGTTTATGTTATCTGTAGGATTTCCAGCCTACAGTAGACTATTAAGTTTTTGGGGAGTTAAAAGTTATACACAGATATCCAACTGCGCATTCATGTTGTTCAAGGGTCAGTTGTAGTGCTTCTTCATAGTAAATATGTTAAATATAGAGGCTGCTTTCCTTAGAGCTAGTGAGTCAGAATTTTCATAGAAAAATATGGCCCTTGCTTACAATGATGAAATGGCCATTTATATATTTAAATGGAGCTCATAGAATGCTGTTTTGGGGGAAAAGTCTGTATCAGAGAATTTTATTTTCATGCTTTGAATTTTAATTAGTTTACTTATAACGGTGCCTTACTTTAATTGTCCATCCTTATCAATTCCTTGAAATTTTATGGGTGTAACATTTATAATAACAATATAGAACTAGTACCTTATGTTACTTGAGTGTTGTTTGTGGTCAGTTTTGTTCTAATGATTTTTTTTTGTTTGTTTAAACATTAATTGCTTAATTGAAACAATGAGGCCTTTGAACATTTTACTGAAAGCATTTTTTGTTGTTTTGACCAGCTCTACTACTTCATACAGGTGGTACATTTTATAAATTACTTTACCTGATGTCTGTAAAATCAGGATAATAACCGTGTCTGTCTCAGGATTGTTGTGAGGCTTAGTTGATGTACTATGTGCAAATGATCTTAACATAGTGCCTGGCATTGTAAAATATAGTAATCATATTTATGAAGTTATATTAATTCTCCTATCTTGAAATTTAAAAAAAAATTTGTTTATTTGTCCTTACCACTTTGCTGGAGGCACATTGAATGTTGTGCCTCTTTATCCTCCAGGCTCTTGCATATACTTTTTCATTTGCCTGAAATAGATTTTCTTCTTTTGCAAGGCTTGATTCAGAGGTAGCTGCATCAGATAACTGCACATTATTCTCAACCTTCTTTAAGAAGAAGTAGTTTGTTTCTTCTCCACGTGTCATATTCTCCGTTCTTACCTCTCTGTAGCGCTCATCACCCAGTATTGTAATCATTGCTTTTTTGGGCAAGGAGCCTATCTTTTTATCATTGTGTTTTCAACACCAGGTCCAATACTTGCTATGTAGTTAATATTTGTTTCCCTGACAAAGATGATCAGCAGAGCAGATACTGGACCTTATGCTTCCTGACTTCCTACCCAGTACTGTTCATTCTTCATTTACTGTTTTTTGAGACAACCATCCTGCTTAGGAATCCAACAGAAGTGCTTTAAGCATACATCTTATTTATCTTACAGAGTATTAAAAAAGGTGCGTACTTCAGAGCTGAGATTTAATTAAATTAATACTTTTATTGTTTCATCAAGGACATTCTAAAGAGAAATTTTTGTTTCGTTTTGTTTCGAACTGTATGTAGTGATGACTATTAGTAGAGTTCTGACTATCGTGACTCATTCCAAGGCACTGGCAGTTTAACTCACTATTACACAATTGTATTATCAGTGCAAATGTTATTATAGTGGAAAAAGTAAATAACATCTTAGTATTATTAAAGTAGTTTTCACCTTGAGCACCTCCTGAAATGGTTTGGGGTGCCTCAGAGGTCTGTGGACACCGTGTGAAAATAGCTGCAAGAAATATATTGGGTTGGCCAAAAAGTTCGTTTGGTTTTTCCCATACGATGGCTCTAGTAGTGCTTAGTTGTCTTTAACTTCATTCCAAACAATTTTTTTAGATCGTGTTGTGATAGCTGTCATCTGAGTGTTCATTTTTAAAAAGTTTTATCAAAACTGGTGAATTTCTGTATAGCCATTTTAATATTGAAGATGGAAAAAACTATGCAACATTTTTGACATATTATGCTTTATTATTTCAAGAAAGTTAAAAACTCAGTGTACGGAGAAGGTGCTGTGACTGATTGAACGTGTCAAAAGTGATTTGCAAAGTTTCGTGCTAGAGATTTCTTGCTGGATGATGCTCCACAGTTGCGTAGACCAGTTGAAGTTGATAGCGATCACATTGAGACATTAATTGAGAACAGTCAATGTTATAACACACAAGAGATAGCCTACATACTCAAAATATCCAAATCAAAATTTATTGGTGAAAATGAAAAATGTGTATTTTATTATATGGAAAAAACTGTATGGACTTTTTGACCAACCCAATACTACTTAGAGATATGGAAAACAAATACAGACTTTAGGGAAAAGACTGTGTCTATTAGCAAAAATCCCATATTTTTGCCTCAAAATTTACCACCTTGAGCAAGCTGGCAGTTGATAAAGTTTACCTCCTGCTGACAGCAACCTACACTGAGTTTGGGAACTTTACATTATAATAGAAGCTGCTCTTTTTTCATGGGCTTCTTTTTTCTAGGAGAAGAAATCAACTTTGGGAAGTTCATTACTAAACCTTCGGAAGGAACAACTCTAAGGGTAGAAGACCTTGTAAAACAGTATTTCCAAACTGCAGAGAAGGTAATTTCTTAATTACAGTTCACTGTAATTAAGTTTGAATAATAGCTATCTTATAATAACGGATTTTAACTTAGGATATGTATAATTGATAGTTTAGATAAAAGGGATTCTAAAAATGTTTCCATGAAGTAGGGTGGCAATTAATTGTGTTTATTTATAACTACTGTACACCAATATTAATGTTATTAATATTATTATTGTGGCTACTGTTGTTGATGTTATCTTCCTATTTTCTTTTATCTCTACTGCATAAGTCTGAATCCAGGATTTACTTTTCTTGCCTCTGGATTAATTTCAGAATTATATTATTAATGTAGCCACAGGATTGTGTAGCTACTCTTACTGTCATGAGTTTATGCCGCTTCAAGATCCTCTGGTTGTATTAATTTCCTATTGCTGCTGAAACAAATTTCCACTAACCTAGTGGTTTAAAAACAGCACAAGTTTATTATCTTAGAATTTTGTGTGTCAGAAATCGAGCACCCATCTCACTGGACCAAAACTAAGGATCAGCAGGGTTGTGTTCTTTTCTGAAGGTTCCAGGGTAGAATCATTTCCTTATCTTTTTAGCTTCTAGATGTGCCCACTTTTTGTGGTTCATAGGCTGCTTCTTCCATCTTCAAAGCCAGCAAGTTTGTCCCTGTCTGGCCATTTTCCCTCAGTTACATCTCTCTGACTCCCTCCCTCAACCTTCTTTTTCCACTTTTTGAGGATATTCATAATGACTGGTCTCACCTGGACAGTCCCTGATAACCTGATTTCATAGCTAGCTTGTTAGTAACCTTAGTTTCACCTGTAACCTTAGTTCTCTTCTGCCATGGGACATTGTCACAGGTCCAAGAGATCAAGATGTGGACGTCTTTAGGGGACCATTATGCTTACTGCCTACCACACTGGTTAGCCTAATCTTTCTTAATCATCACCTGCCACTTCTGATCTCTGTATCCCAACCCCTCAGACCTCCACATTTTCACTTGTCCTATACTCTATTCCTGTTTCTTGTTTTCACTTTGCTTTTTCTGGCTCTTAATATTTATCACTGGGCTTAATTACCATCCATTGTTTTGTTTCCCCTTCAATAACTGATAATGTTTGTCTTTTTCCCTGAAAATATTATTCTGTAATTTTCCTTGTTTATATAGAATTATTTTGTAAGGAATAGATACTGTTTTCTGCATCCAGTGATCTGTATCTCTCTTACAGAATGTGCAGCTCTCACTTCTAACGGAGAGGGGAATGGGTGAAGCCGTACAAGAGTTTGTGGACAAGGAAGAGAAAGATGCCATAGAGGAATTAGTGAAATACCAGTTGGAAAAAACACAACGATTTCTTAAAGAACGTCATATTGATGCCCTAGAAGATAAAATCGATGAAGAGGTGAGTAACTAATTTGGGAGTAATAAGTCTGTTTAGACTGTCTCTCCTTAAGAGTAGTTCTGAGTTTCATTCTGGTAAACCACTAATTATTTACTCTGATAATGTTTCATTTTCTCCTCTATAAAATTGAGATCATAAAATGAGATTTAAATCATAAAATGTCTAATAAATGTCTAGAACAGTCTTAAATATGATTAATACCCAATCAGTGTTAGTTTTGTTCTCCTTAGATGATATCTTCTCTTGAAGATCATGAAAATACTTTAAACTGAACTTTGTAGGATACAAATTTCTGTTCATTTCAATTTACTAGTTTGATTGAGATTTTGAATTTCATCTAGAAAATGCATTCTTCTAAGCATAAAAGCAGTGAAAGAATCAGAGAAGAAAAGAAACTCTTTAGTTTTGACTACATAAAAATTTTAAATGTTGTATGACAAATTGTCAAAAAACAACTAGAAAGTGTTGACATGGAGAAGATATTTGTGGGCAGAAAAAGGGTTAATATTCTTATATAATATTAAAATGCTCTTATAAATCTTAAGAAAAATATTAAACATCTCAATAGAATAATGAACAAAGGATATGAATAGATGTTTCACAAAATACGGCATTTAGCCTAGGATAGTCAAGAAGCTCAAGTTAAAAATATAGTTGACTCTTGAACAACATGGGAGTTGTGAGTGCTGATCCCCACATGGTCAAAATTTCATATATAACTTTTGACCCAAAAACTTAACTTTAGATGTCCCTCGGTATTTGTAGGGGATTGGTCCCAGAAACTACCCCCTCCACCATAGTACCTAAAAGTCTGTGGATGGTCAGATTTCTTACGTAAAATGGTGTAAAACATCTCATACAGTCAGTTCGATTATTTTTTGCATTCACAGATGTGAAACCTGGGGATGTGAAGGGCTGACTATATTTATTGAAAAAAATCTGCACGTAAATGGACCTGTGCAGTTCAAACCATGTTGTCCAAGAGTCAACTGTTTTTTATTGGTCAGAGCAGCAACAATTTGAGAAAAATATTTACTATGCTGCTGCTAGGAGTACCAAGTTTGAACAGCTGCACTGAAAAGCAGTTTGACAGTGTATGTCCAGATAGTTAAGAAGATTTACCCTTTAACTCAGCTCTGGTGAATTTTTTTAAGATAATAGTGAATTAGAGATTTGTGTGTAGAGAAACTCAGTGTTATCTACAGAAGGGAAAAATTGGAAAAGTTTTATTAAAATAAATACTGGCAGCCCTAGCCAGGTAGCTCAGTTGGTTGGAGCATCATCCCATGCACCAAAAGGTTGGTTTGATTCCTAGTCAGGGCACATATCTAGGTTGCGGGTTCAGAACCTGGTCAGGATGCATTTGGGAGGGAAGCAGTTGATGTTTCTCTCTCACTCTCACTTCCTCTTTCTCTAAAATCAATAATCATATACTCAAATGGTTAAGAAATAATAAAATAAAGGTTGGCACATATACTGTAGAATACTACACAGCCATTAAAAATTACACTTTTGAAGAACATATTTCCAATGTTAGTGAGAAAAGAATTTCAAACATGTAAAGCTATACGCAACATGATCTCATTTATTTTATTTTATGTGTGTATGCAAAAAAATGGAAGAAAATATTCCAGACATTGTCAGTGGTTACGTTCAGGTAGTGGGATTATAGGGGATCATTTTCAGTATTTCCCAAATTCCCTCTAAACAAAAGGGCAAAACATTTTTAAAACTCATTTCCTTTGACATTATTTTTTTATTAAATGATATTTTATTGTATTTTTGTTCCATTGCCATTTAGTCCCCTTATACTCCCCTTCCTCCCACAATCACCACACTATTGTCCATGTCCATGAGTCCTTTTTCCTTTTTACTCAATCCCTCCTCCGCACTGCCCTCCCCCTTAGCTTCCATCCTATCTATCAATCTCTCTATTTTGCTTGTTAGTTCAGTTTGTTCATTAGATTCCACATTACAAGTGAAATTGTATGGTATTTGTCTTTTTCTGACTAGCTTATTTCACTTAGCATAATGTTCTCCAAGTCCATCCATACCATCGTAAAGGGTAAAACGTCCTTCTTTTTTATGGCTGAGTAGTATATTTCATTGTGTAAATGTCCCATATTTGTTTTATCCACTCATCCACTGAATAAAAATTGTAGCAGAAAATATAGGCAGCAAAAACTTGGACATAGCTTGTAGCAGTAATATCTCCCCAGGCAAGGGAAACAAAAGAAAAATAAACAAATGGGACTACATCAAACTAAAAAGTTTTTGCACAGCAAAAGAAAGAATCAACAAAATAAAAAGACAGCCTACAGAATGGGAGAACATATTTACCGATACATCTGATAAGGGGTTAATATCCAGACTTTACAAGGAACTTAGAAAACTCAACATCAAAAAAACAACCCAATTAAAAAATGGGCAAAGGGCCTGCATAGACACTTCTCCAAAGAGGACATGCAGAGGAACAGTAGATATATGAAAAGATGCTCAATGTCACTTATCATCAGAGAAATGCAAATTAAAACCACAGTGAGATATCTCACACCTGTCAGAATGGCTATCAATAAATCAATAAACACCAAGTGCTGGCAAGGATGTGGAGAAAGGGGAACTCTTTTGCACTGTTGGTGGGAATGCAGATTGGTGCAGCTAGTGTGGAAAACGGTATGGAGATGCTTCAAAGAAATTAAAAATGGATCTGCCTTTTGATCCTTTGACTTTAATTTTAGTGCCTTAATTGGTTGCCATGATTCTCTTAGGGCCTTATGTTGTCATGGAACAACTAGTAACATTCAGTGCCAAGTACTTTCTTAGGACAGATGATCCACATTTTAAAACCCCTCACCATGACTCTGGATGTGTTGGGTTCATTAATTTTCAACATGAGTGGATTTCTCAGTTAATTACCAGAAATAAAACATAACTATCTGTACTAAAAGTAAAATACAAAACCCATAAAGCTCCTAGAAGATAACATAGGAGACAACCTAGATGACCTTGTGTATGGCAATAACTTTTTAGATACAACATCAAAAGCATGGTCTGTGAAAGAAATAACTGATATGTTGGACTTCATTAAATTTAAAAACCTGCTCTGAAAAAAACAAGAAAATGAGAAGAGAGGCCATGGATTAGTAGATAATAGTTGCAAAAGACGCATCTGATGGAGGACTATTATCCAAAATACAAAGAACTCATAAGATTTCAAGAAAACAGCCAATCCAATTAAATAAATTGGCCAAAGACCTTAATAGACACCTTGCCAAAGAAGACTTACAGATAATAGCTAAGCACATGAAAAGATGCTCTGCATCATGTCATTAGGGAAATGCAAATTAAAACAACGATGGGATATACCAGTACATACTCATTAGAATGGTCAAAGTCCAGAGCTCTTGAAAACCCAAATGTTGGTGGCCATGCGGAGCAAAGGAGCTCTCATTCGTTGCTGGTGGGAATGCGAAATGGTATAGCCACCGTGGAAGACAGTTTGGCAATTTCTTATAAAAATAAACATACTCTTCCCACATCGTCCAGCAATTGTGCTTTTTGATATCTGCCCAAAGGAGGTGAAAATATGTCTGAACAAAAACCCGCACATGATGTTTATAGCAACTTTATTCAGAATTGCCAAAAGCTGGAAGCAACCAATGCATCCTTCAGTAGGTGAATGAATAAGTAAACTGTGAAACATCCAAATGGTAGAATATTATTCAGCACTAAAAAGAAGTGAGCCATCGAGCCATGAAATCATATACTATTGAATGTTAATCACTTAAATACATATTAATATTAGTTAAATGCAATTATTATTAATTAAATTCATACTACTAAGTGAAAGAAGCCAATCCGAAAAGGCAACATAGTATATGATTTCAACTATGTAACATTCTCAACGAGGCAAAACTGGAGACAAAAAAATAGTGGTTGTGAAGAGTTTGGCAGGGATGGGGTAAAGGGATGAATTGGTGGGACACAGAGGATTTTTAGGGCAGCGAAACTACAATGTATATTATAATGGTGGATACATCTCATACATTTGGTAAAACCCATAGAATATACAATATAACACCAAGAGTAAACCCTACCGTAAACTATGGAGTTTGATAATGATGTGTCATGTAGGTTCATGAGTTATAACAAATGTACCAATTCTGGTGGGGAATGTTGACAATAGGGAGGCTATGCATATATGGGGCAGAAAGTATATGGGAAATCTCTGTACCTTTCTCTCAATTTTGCTGTGAAGCAAGAGCTGTTCTGAAAAAAAAAACAACCACAAAACCTAAAACATGGCCATCCCCACCTGGAGTAACATTGTGATCCCTGCCTGAGAGTCTGTGTGTGTGTGCGTGCATGCATGCCAATGCAGGCATGGTGGGCCATGGTGGCTAAGAGCAAGGACTCTGGATCAGACCACCTGTGTTCAAAATCAGAGTCCTTACTAGCTGTGTAACCATCAGTGAATTGTTTAACCTCTCTGCCTCAGCTTTCTCGCCTATGCAGTGGGGATAATAGAACCTTCTTCAAGGTGGTTGTAATACATGGAAAGTTCTCAGAACACTTGTTGGCACATAGTGCCGGCTCGGTGTTTTGTTTTTTTCCCCCTCTCATTTCTCTTCTGTGAATGACTCAGCACTTTGGGTATGTCACACAGAGCACTTTTACATACTATGTATTCTTTTTTAAAAAGTTAAAACAAAGCTGTATTTCCCCCTGCTACTGAATCATAACAAACATGCTGTTACATCTTTCAGCAAACAAATCTGGATCCTGTTTCTCTTTAGCTACTGCTTTATTTTTTGGTTCCTCTTTTACAGCAGAAGTGCTTCAAGGAATTTTCTGTAGTTGCTGTACCGATTATTCTTCGTCCTTGTTTTCTTCAACCCATCTATTCAGGGGTTTTGACCTCATTATTCCAGTGAATCTGCTCTTGTCACAGTCGCTAATGACCTCCATTGCAAAGTCCAGTGGCAGTTCTCCATCTTAAAGTTCATTTGACCTCTTCTTAAACCTTTTTTCCTTGGCTTTTAGGCCTCCACACTCTCCTGGTTTTCTTTCTACAATATACCTTTGGATGTGTATTCTTAGTATCTATTGATGACTCTTCTCATCTTTCCAGCCTCTTAAGTTGGAGTCCCCAGAACGCAGTCCTTGAACCCATTGTTCATCCACACATTCCTTTTGTAATCTCATTCAGCTGCCTAGCTTTAATTATCTGTTTGGTGGTGACTTTCAAAAGTCAAGCCAAAACCTCTCCTCTCAACTCAAGACTTCTATAGCTAATAGCCAGCTAGATATTTCCACTTGGATGTTTAATAGACATCTCAAACTTTTAACATTTCCATCATAACTGCTAATTCTCAGTCTCTGCTCTATCTGCAGTATTCTAATGGAAGCGTCATTCTTTCATTTGCTCAGACCAAAATCCTTGATGTCATCCTTGAGTCCTCTCTTTCTATAACTATCTCCTGTCTGTAAATCCTTTTGGCTCTACCTTCAGAATATGTACAGAATGTACTGTAATTACTTTACTTCCTCACTACCAGTGGTCTAAAGCATCACCATTTTTCAGCTAGATTATCACAACAGCCTGCACACTGGTATCCCTGTTTCTTTCCTTGCCGTTTCTCCACCCCTTATTCTGTCCTCAGTTCTGCTGTGGGTGGTCCTAAAGTATTTCAGATAAAGTCACTTCTGCCTTACAAAAAGTCCTTACAGTTTCTTACAAGGCCTTATTCAATCTGGCTTTCTGTTGCTACTTTACCTTCATATTTAATCTAGCCACAGCAACCTTTTTGCTATTTCTTAAACATACCAGGCATGCTTCTGCCCCGGTGCCTTTGCACATATTCTTTCTTTTAAATGGAATAATGTTCCCCAGGTTTTTGCAAGGTTGATTCCCTTCCTTTTAAAACCTTTGCTTATATATACCTTCCCAGTGAGGACTTTCAGGATCATCCTGTCCAGATTTTACCCTCATCCCTTATCTTGCTTTAGTTTTCTCTGAGCACTTACCACCTTTTGCAGAGATTTCACAGGTTCCGATATTTGAGAAGATTCACAAGACTCCACTGAGCATAATCACTTAAGGTTTTTATTTAAAGGCAAAAGATATAGTACAGGAAGAACAAGAGTATAGGGAGGCATTAGGAATCCTATTTGCATCTAGTGTACCCTGAATTGAACCCCAAGATCTCTGTAGAAGTTGCCAGGGGGTCTCTTATGCCCCTTTGGTAACAGAATCAATCAATGCTGTCCAACTAGTTATGTAGATTGTAAGCTATCCGTAAATAAACTGGCCGTGGTAATGCCAGAGGCTACTCAGAGATAAAAATAGAACTTTCCCAGATTAGCTAGCTTGCTTGCTTCCTTCCTTCCCTTTCTTTCTTTCCTTTCTTTCCTTTTATTTCTTTTCTTTCTTGTTCAAGTACAGTTGTGTCCATTTCCACCCCAACAACTCCCCCCGTGCCACACATTCCTGCGTCCCAACCTCGAGCCCACTGTCTTTGGCTTTGTCCTTGTGTCTTTATACATGTTCCTTGATGGCCATTACCCTGTTTTCCCCCATTATCCCTCTGCCCCCTCGCCTTTGGTTACTATCAGTTTGTTCTTTATTTCAATGTCTCTGGTTATGTTTTCCTTGGTTGTTTGTTTTGTTGATTAGGTTCCACTTATAGGTGAGGTTATATGGTATTGGTCTTTTACCGCCTGGCTTATTTCACTTAGTATAATGTCCTCCAGTTCCATCCATGCTGTTGCAAATAGTAGGAGCTCCTTCTTTCTTTCTGCTGCGTAGTACTCCATTGTGTAAATGTACTGTAGTTTTTGATCCACTCATTTACTGTTGGGCACTTAGGTTGTTCCAATTCTTGGTTATTGTAAATTGTGCTGTTATGAACATTGGGGTGCATAGGTCCATTTGAATTGGTGTTTCAGGATTCTTAGGGTATAACCCCAGCAGTGGAATTGCTGGGTCAAAAGGCAGTTCCATTTTTAGTTTTTTGACGAAATTCTAAACTCTTTTCCACAGTGGCTGTACCAGTCTGCATTCCCACCAACAGCGTACTAGGGTTCCCTTTTCTCCACATCCTCGCCAGCACTCGTTGTTTGTTGATTTGTTTATGATGGACATTCTGGATGGTGTCTCATTGTGGTTTCAGTTTGCATCGCTCCGATGGCTAGTGATGCTGAACATCCTTTCATATGTCCCTGGGCTCTGTGTATGTCCTCCTTGGAGAAGTATCTGATCAGGTCCTTTGCCCATTTTTTAATTGGGAATCCTCCTGCAGTGGAGTCCAATTTAGCTTTAATTAACTTGATCCTTCATGCCTTCCAAAGTACAGTATAACTTCTGACTGGCATGGCTCAGCCGGTTGAGTGTAGTCCCGCAAAGCAAAAGGTCGCAGACTCCTTCCTGGTCAGGGCTCATTCCTGGGTTGTGGCCCAGTGCCTTGTTGGGGTGTGTGTGTTACAGAAAAATGAAGCGACCAGACACTGAGGGGTTAGGAGCACGATCTTTATTTACGTGCACGGGCCCAAAGGAGACAAACTCCAAATTCTGAACCCAGAACAATAGCCCCGCATTCCTTTTATGCTGGGCTAAGCAGGGGAGGGTATTGGGAGGAGTAGTATAGATTTGGCACGAAGGGGCTTACAGAAGTGGGAGAGAAACATTTACAGCATTAGTCAGGGCAGATAACATTTCATTTCGTCCTTGGTGTCGGCCCTGACTCCCTCTACATGTGCAAGAGGCTACTTACTGATTGATGTTTCTCTCCCTCATTTTCTCTCTCCGTTCCCCTCTCTCTCAAAATAAATACGTAAAATCTTTTAAAAAAATACTACTTCTTATTTTGTTTATTAACTACCCTTCCTTACACACACACACACAGATTATAAGCTCCATGAGGACAGAAGTTTTTACTATTTTGTTCATTGGTATATTCTCAATTATTACAGTTGTGCTTGGTGAATAGTAAGTGCTTAATAAATATGAGCTAAGTAAATTATTAAAGGAGTGGAGCTTCTCTCTAACTATATAACTATATGAGGAGACCCTTTCGAGCCAATAAAAAAGGAGTCTCTAGTATCCTTGATGATATCTGGACCATGGTCAGCAAACAGCAAACATTTAGTAGTTGACTGTTTGATAAAATGGGTCTTCAGGGGCCCACCCATTTCAGATACCATTTCAGAGACTCTCCTGAATGTCTGCAGCTAGATGCTCAAGAGTGATTTGACCAATGTAATAAATAATTAAAACCTTTTAAAAGTGTGATTTTTAAACTCTCTTGCTGAACTATAACACCCATAGGATATTAGAATTCTTTTCCTTTGCAATCTGACAGACGGTTTTTCGTGACGTGGAACATTTTGGCAGCAGGTAATACAATTTTGATTAGGGCCAATTTTTTTTAAGTACATTTCTGAAATTATAATGTCACTGGGCACATAATATTTCTTTAGTCAGTCTTTTGTGAGACAAAACTACTTAAGTTTCCAAGTTTTGTGTTGTAATGGAAAATATCTGTTGTTAATCACTTATAGCCCGTTATTTTATAATTTATATAGCAGGAATAAGCAACATGTTTGTTATTTACTCTGTGTTATAACCTAGGTACGTCGTTTCAGAGAAAGCAGACAGAAAAATACTAATGAAGAAGATGACGAAGTTCGAGAGGTGAGTTTTCTGCTATGAATTCCTATGGTTACATGTCAGTTCGTTAAATTAGAGTAACTAGTAGGTTTATTTAGAGTAGTCAATCCATGGTGGATGGAAATGAGCAGGAGTGGCTGCGGACACGTGCCTTTGACTTATTCCAGTTCAATCTACAAATATTCTGCTTAATTCTCTTTTTTCCTTTTGCTCTTGTAGAAAACTTATTTGTGTGTTTTCGGGGGTGAGGCCAGCATATACAATAAGAACCCTTAATCAAAATAATACCTAATTGTTACAGAGCATCATATCAGTAAACGATAAAACCATACTCTACTGAGCCAACATTATTTTGAGCAAAAAATAAGAAACAGTGTTTTGCTTAGCAATGTTATCATAGGTAAATGTACATTGTCCGCGAGCCTCGCCAAAATGTTAAAATTAACTTGATCACCATCACCGCTGTCTTCTCAGTCTCCTTGGAGTTTAGGGGCCTGATGTTGGCAACCATTTGCTTCAGTTTTGAGCCCAATCTGGTACTTGGTGAATTCACAATTGAAATATATCTTCCTATTTTCTTATTGTCCTTAGTGTTTTTTGATTGCTATGTAGTATTTAAAATTAATTTTATAAATTATTTACTTTTGGGATTTTGCCTTGATGGCTTTCATTCGGCATTTTGTATAGGACTTGTTATGGGTAGCCATTCTACTTTATATTGGGAATACAAATAAGAAAAAGGTATGGTCTGTGTCTGCCAGAGACTCTTAATTTAGTAGGTGAGACAGACATGTATGGAAAGAAGATATTAAATCGTATGCCCTGAAGTTTTATCCTTACAGAATTAGAACAATTGCCCTACTCATCTGTTTTGGTTTCCTAAATATTTCAGGACTCAAGCTGACAAGTGGTGAATTGGAAAGGGTTAAAGCACTTGACACATCCTCTAACTTTTACAAGGCCCACTATTTTCTATGCTACCATAAAAAAAGGAATTAGCAGGAGTTTCCCTCTTCCTTCCATTTATTTATTTATTTTTTAATCCTCTCCCAAGGATATGTTTTATTGATTTTAGCAAGAAGAAGGGAGAAAGGGAAACATCACTGTGAGAGAGCATCGTTGATCCGTTCCCTCATACGCTCCTTAATTGGGTCAGAACCCGTAACGTAGGTATGTGCCCTGGGTAGAAATTGAACCCACAACATTTTGGTGCATGGGACAACACTCCAGCCAACTGAACCATCTGGCTAGGGGCCCACTTCCTTTTAAATAATACTTTTTGCCATATTTTAAGCACACTCCTTTGGTAAATGTCAATATCTGAGACACTAAGAAGGAAAAGGAAAAGAACCCCGCTTAAGGAGATGGGATTCTCAATTTGCCTTTTTCCCCCTGAACTCTTCCAGAGGAATTCCTGTTTAAATAACTGATATACTGATGACTATTATGTAATACCACAGCATTTAATGACAAGCAATTTTAGACCCTGACATAGGAAAAAAATCAGTTCTCAAGTAATTTTATACCATTTCTGTAGGCCATGAGACAGACTTATCTAAGCCTTCTTTTTTTCTTTTTAAAATATCTTCCAAACCTAAATCTGATTTTCTTCACTCGTTTCACTTCTGATATTCCACACTTGCAGTTTAGGATTTTAAACTGATCTAATAATGGCACTTACCTGAAATTTTAAGGAATAGGAAAGTGACATTTTTGGTGCATTTTTTTTTCCATTTGTCTTGCAAAAGTTTGATGTTCCGTGACTCCCACTCCCATACCCACAAATTGTGCCTTATTTCATTAGAATTTGGAGAAATGTGAACAGTGTAGTAACTCAGTTAATAACTTTTCTCTAAAAAGAATATTTTAGGATAATCTAAATGCCTAGTTGTAAGTTTCACAGATATCTTTCCCTTGTATTACTTACACTGCTCCTTGGAGCAAGATACCTTTTCCCTTGTATTTAAATTAGCTCTATTGGAGTAAGTTTTGCAACATAAACTAACATTACTAGTGGGAGAGCCAGTATCGATTAACGTTTTTTTTTCCCACACTGTGCCTTTCATTAATAGCTTTTCGTGGTTGATAACAAAATAAAGAGCTACCACATCTACTAAGTTTCACACTCAGCATTCTCAATATCAACGTCATTCTCCTAAATAAATGTATTGGGAAAAAAAAGAACTGATTACCTACTTGGCTTTTTTCATTACTGTTTCAGCAGAAAAAGGGAGGTGGTGTTTATTGACTTTTCCTATGTGCATTACTTACATTATCTCAGTTTCCATTTTATAAATGAGAAGGCAGAGACCAAACTGAAGGACATATGGTGGAGTTGGGATTTGAACCTGACAATTTCTACCCCCAAATCTAGACTTTTCCACTGTACTGTGTCCTATTGGAACTTTATATTTTAATAATATTAACTTAATGCAAGGCCAATGATTGGCTAAAAATTTAAAATTGCTAAAACTATTCTGCAGCACTGTTCATAATAAGCACAGGAGCAACTGCTGTACTGTTTCTAAGATGGTTTTTGGAAGCTAAGAGGAGGAGGATATAAATTAGGGGTCCCCTACCACATTTACTATATTTGTGCTCATCTTACAGAGTGCCCTTGAAGTTAAAAAGAGAGCAAGAATGAATACTACAAAGAGAAGATTTCTGGTTCTTAGATTATTTGACTTAAACGTGATTAATTCTTTTAATTGGACAGGTTGCAGAAATATTTTGTTACCATGGATCCTTGGTGTTTGAAGCCACTAACCTCAGTTTTTAATTGCTCTTTTAAAGAGTAAGAGTGAACATTTTATTCAAGGAAGGTAGGAGAGGACATGACAGATTTCACAGAGGAGTGTTTTAGAAGAAAGACCTTTTGGGTTTAGATTTTCAGCTGTATTTTAAGACTAGTAATCAGGGCTTTTTAGATAATCTTTAGCATGCCATGGAGTGTTGTAATTTTTTTTCATTCTTATGGTACTATTTAGAACTTGACTAATGGAGTTGGAGACTTTTCCGATCTGTAAGTTACAGCTTTGCAGAATCATTTAGTTCAGAATATGAATCCCAGTACACAGCTTAAATTGTTTAAATAGTCAAAAGCATTAGCCCTTCCATTTGCAGGGGGAAAAAGAAAACAAACATGTTTTAAGTTCTCTTGTTCACATAGAAAAGCTCTCAAATATTTTGTTTAATTATAAGTTCACATTTAAATAAAAGGCCAGACAGTAAATATTTTAGGCAGGCCATATATGACCTCTGTTACACATTCTTCTCTTTAAAAAAATTTTTTTACAGCTCTTTAAAAAATGTAAAATTATTCTTAATTTGATCCACAGTCCATAGTTTATCTGGCCTCTGATTTCGTATGTTCATCTGAATGTGAGGCATGGTTGATATCCTCCTTCAAATGGTAATACCAAGTACTATCAAATAAAGTGAAAAGGCACCCCACAGGCTGGGAGAAAATACTTGCAAATCGTATATCTGATTAAGGCTTAACATGCAGAATACAAAGAGCACCTAAAATTAAACAGCAAAACAACCCAATTTAAAAATGGACAAAGGACTTGAATAGACATTTTTTCAAAGAAGATATATGAGAGGCCAATAAGCACATGAAAAGATGCCCAATCAAAATTACTAATGATGAGGGAGATGCTAATCAAAATCAGGAGACACTGACCTGGCCAGGTGGCTCGGTGAGTTGGAGCTCGTCCCCTATACCAAGGGCTGCAAGTTCAGTCCCATGTCAGAGAACATACGTAGGTTGTGAGTTTGATCCCTGGCTGGGATGCATACGGGAGACAACCAGTTGATGTTTCTCTCTCACCTTGATGTTTCTTTCTCCCTCTTCCTCTCTCTCTAAAATCAAAAAGCATATCCTTTGGTGAGGATTTAAAAAAAGAAAAGAAAAGAAAAACAGGAGACATCACTTTATACCCTTTAGGGTGGAGAAATTGGAGCCCCTGTGCATTGCTGGTGGAATAAAAGGCTATATGGGAAATAGTATGAGGGTTCCTCAAAAATTCAACATGGAATTACTATATGATCTAGCAATTCCCCTTCTTTGTATTTACCCAAATAATTGAAAGCAGGGACTTGACCAGATATTTGTATACCAATGTTCATAGCATTATTCACAATAGCCAACAGGTAGTAACAGCCTAAATGTCTATCAAAAGATGAATGGATAAACAAAATGTGGTATATACATCTAGTGAAATATTATTTAACCTTAGCAGGAGTGAAATTCTGATTATACTATAGCATGGATGAACCTGGAAAACATTATACTAAGTGAAATAAGCAAGACACAAAAGGACAAATATTGTATGAATTCACCTATATGAAATACCTAGAGTGTTGAAATTCATGAAGACAGAAAGTAAAGTAATGATTACCAGGGGCTTGGGGGGACCAGGGAATGGAGAGTGACTGTTAACAACTTAGCGTTTCAGTTGGGATGGTGAAAAAGCTGTGGAACTGGATGAGTCAATGGTTACACAACAATGTGAATGTACTTAATGCCACTGAACTAGTCACTTAAAATGGTTAAAATGGTAAATTTTTATGTTGTGTATATTTTAATGCAATTTTAAAAAGTAATACTTTTCAGTGTAGTATGTTTTCAAATCTCACAAAAAGTGGAAACATCATCTTGTCATTGGCTTTAGATCTACACTCATGGGGTAAATTCTTAGATGTGCTTCATAGATAAGAGTAAACTCCAAAGTCTGCCACACAGAAAAGGCAGAGTTCAGATACTGTTGAGATGTTTGAGATGTTATAAAATAAAAGTACAGTATTTAGACAAAGGGAAAGTACAAAATTTGAAAATGATGGCAGTTCATTCCAAGAAATAATGAAATGGCATTTGCACTTAAAATTTTACTAGATTCTGCCAAATTGTTCCAAAGACCAGTTTATATTCCAACCAGTAGTATTTGGGAATGCTGTTTCCCCCACACCCTTTCCTGCTGTATTACTACATCTTTTGATTTTTATAAACCTAAAGTGAGAAATTATTTCTTGCTGTTGTTTTTAATTCATACTACTTATATTGCTAGTGAGTCTGAACAGTTTTATAAGTCATACTTATATGAAACACCTGGTCATCTTTTTTGCCTAGAAATTTTTTTGGGGGGTTCAGCTAGGGCATTGGTCTTTCTCTAATTGATTTGTAAGAACAGCCTTGTGAAAGTGTATGCACACTGTGTATATGGAATTAGGGCTTTTGTCATTTAGAAGAGTAGCCACCTATTCCTGAGGGTTTTTTTGTTGTTTGCTTAAATCCAGAATGGGCGATGAGTTAAATACCTTTTTGGCATCTGTGGAGATAAGCATGTGAGGGGTGGGAGGGGGTCCTCCTGTGTTCTGTTAATATGGTGAATGATTAATTATTAATACATATCGTATTATCCTCAGTATCACTTTGTGAACCTCCTTGTAATGGGTGTACTGGTTTCTTTGTTTGCTTGAATATTCGTAAGATGCTTTAATTTTCTTTTTGTGCATGTAATCCTTTGTCAGTCTTCACTGCCATGTTCTCCTGGCTTTATAATAAGAATTTGGAAGCCCTCTTTCTTTATGCTCTGGTATTGTTGAAATAGTGGAATTATCTGTTCTTTGAACATTTGGTAGAATATACCTGGGAAATTTTCTGGTTGTCCTTTTTGAAAGTGTAGTTCTTTTAGCATTTTTCTCAAAATTTCTTTTTTATAATTAGTCTGTTGAGACTCTGTCTTTTATTAGCTTAGTTTAGGTCACTTATTTTCCGAATTACTCAGAATTGAGCAGAATATTTGGTCATTATTTTAAAGATTTTCTTTGGATCCTTTTTTCCTCCATTCTGATTTCTTTGCTTTAATTTAATAATTTAACTTATTGTTGTAATTGTTTTTATATGTTCTGATATGCAGTATTTTTATTACCATTGTTTTCTAGATGTTAATAGAATTTTAATTTTGTAGTTTGGAGTCAGAGATTTTGTTTTCCTTTTATTAATTTCCAGTTTTATTGCATGGTCATTAGACAGTGTAATGATACTCTTTTTACTGTTTTGAATTTATTGATATTTTTCTAAGCACCCCAGTATATATCAGTTAAAGCATTTCATGTGGTCTTGAAAAGAAGTATGTTATTTTCAGAGTATATATATAGTTCAACATGTATCAATTAGATCTAGCTTGTTAATTATGTAATTAGATACTTCTTTTTTTTTTTAAATCTACATTATTTTGAAATGTACAATTGGTTCTTATTAGTTGCGATAGTTATGTTATATAATGTCACTGCAAAAACTAAGTTAGTGAACACTGAGCCATTGCTTCGAGGGGACAGAATTCCTCTCAGTTCTGAAAGTTTTTATTCTGTGAAATGTTTTCTTCCTTGATAAACCTTTCAAATGGTCTCATTTTACAGGTAATATTGTAAATTGATCTGACAAATCATAGATATTGAATTTGATTAATGGAGTAAGGAGGTTCTCTTGTTTTACACTTTTATAACATTGTTAGTGAAAAATAATAGTATGGACAGTTTTTCAATATTAAATATTCATCTAAAGGATCAGAGTAATGACTTTCAGAATGCTGCATTATCTACTATTGTGTTCTTTCTCCTTGTTATTCTCTTAGGCCATGACTAGGGCCAGAGCCCTCAGAACTCAGTCTGAGGGCTCTGCTTCTGCCTTTAGTACTGATAACTTCATGAGTATAGATTTGGCAGAACAGATGGCTGATGACTCTGATGATAACATCACAACAGAAGCCAACAAAGGAAGAGGCAGAGGAAGAGGCCGAAGAGGAGGAAGAGGACAGAATTCAGTGTCAAGAGGAGGGTCTCAGAGAGGAAGAGGTTAGCACTGAATAGAGTACAGTCTTTTGCACACATTTAACTTGGCCATTGAATAGGAAACACGGAATTGTATTGCTGTTAGCTAAGTTACACTGTCTTTTAAAAATTTTTTATAATGCATAAAGTTAGTCTTTAATGTAGTTCAAACAGGTACATTTTACTTAGATAAATTTTGAATGGCTGTATGCACACAGGGTCTTCATTGCTCTTAACACACACATACATATTTTTTAAAAGAACACTGTGTTTTTCACACAGTACCTGTAGGTACCTTTAATGTCTTATTTTCTCGTACATGTACCAAGTAATAGTGAGGCAAAAATGCTGTTAAGGCTATGTAATGGCATTGGCAGCAGAAAAAAAACTCGAGAGCATAAAAATTAATATTTTTGTTACTGCTATAAGATACAGATGCCTACATTCTTGTAAAGTGATTTTATAAAATTTGTTTGAAAAGCCACCCCAAAATATAGTTTGATTTCTTAAAGCAATTATTAACATTTATTGCCATCATTGTGTTTAATGTGACACTGTTGTCATTGAATAGCCCAAACAATAGAAAATAGTCATCCAGTGACCTCCTGATGCATTATATAAATCCATCCCTAGGAACATTTAAAAATTATTTTATTCATTATTTTTCATAGGAATTTTAAGCTGGTAAAATTAGATAGTACTTCAGTTAAAAATATCTGGGGATAGAAATACTCATTTTCTAGTGATAATTAATTATCATTGTCCTTAGATTTAAAAAATTTTTCCTTAAATTTTAATTGGAATAGTGTGAGCCAAATGTGGTAGAAGTATAGTTTCTGAATTTTGACTGATGAGACTCTAGATGTTTCTCCTTGTGTATATTGTTAACTTAATACGTGAACTATGTTTTGACATAACTTCATTTAGATTTCATTTTATTGGTATTTAAAAATACCTTGATTAGTGATGGGATTGTGTATTGACTGCTCATTATTCTAACAGCAGGCACTGGTCTGGAGACTTCTACTCGAAGCAGAAGTTCAAAGAGTACTACGTCAGCTTCTAGAAATATGTCTATTATAGATGGTGAGTACAGACTGCAAATTATTATCTAGCAGTTATTTGTAAATTCCAACACAGGAAGACCTAGGAAACCCCGTTAGTAAATCTTAATTGGTTTGTCATCACTGGGGAGTCAAAAGGGCTATTAGAGTCACAGGATAAATTATGCTAATTTAAAAGATCTTCAGGGCTTCAGGTCAAGATGGAGGCGTAGGTAGACCTACTTCGCCTCCTCACACAGCCACAAAAAGAATTACAACTAAACCTTAAAACAAATAATGCCCAGAAGAGTCAGATAATTGAACTGTAAGGAAGCCAGATGACCAAGGATTTAAAGAAGCCACATTCATCCAGATAAGTAAGAGACATGGAGTTGGGGTGGAGAAGTGAAGAGATCATGGTGTGGCATGGAGAGGCAGCAGTGGCAGAATGGGTGGTCCCACATTCATGTGCGGTGGATAAAAATCTGGAGGAATACCTAGGGAGCAAGTGATCCCAGCTCTAGGCCAGACTGCACAGCCCAGGGTTCAAGTACCAGAAAGATAAAGCCCCATAACTTCTGGCTGTAAAAACTAGTGGGAGTTGGGGTGATGGAAGACTGCCAGTTTTTCAGGAGAGTCTGTTTAAAGGGCCCACATGGACTTAGAACATAAGCAGACACACTCATGCTAGGTTTCACAACCAGGGCAATAGCTGGAAGGGTGCCAGTTGTGTATAGGAAATGGGTGAGGTGACTGGAAATGGGGTGAGTGCTAGGCAAACCTACAGAAGCCAGGCATCTGCATTGTCCCCTCTACAAGCCCTCCCCCGACACAGAGCCACAAAGCACTGAAGTGAGTTGCCCCACCCAGGCAAATACCTAAGGCCCTGCCCCATACAACTCAACAGGTATGCCAAGACAGGAGTCAAAGCAGCTCTACCTAATACACAGAAACATAGGGACACTGCCAAATTGAGGAGACAAAGAAATATGGCCCAAATGGAAGAACAGAACAAAATTCCACAAAAAGAACAAAACAAAACAGAGGTAGCCAACCTATCAGATGCAGAGTTCAAAACACTGGTGATCAGGATGCTCAGAGAACTTACTGAGTTACGGCAGCAACATAAAAGATGAAGTGAAGGTTTCGCTAAGTGAAATAAAGAAAAAAACACAGGAACCAACAGTGAAGGGAAGGAAGTTGGGATTCAAATCAATGGTTTGGAACAACAGGAAGAAATAATCATTTAACCAGAACGGAGGGAAGAAACAAGAATTCAAAAACATGAGGATGATATAAGAAGCCTCTGGGACATCTCCAAATGTGCTAACATCCAAATCATAGGACTGCTGGAAGAAGAGGAAGAGCATGAAACTGAAAACTTACTTGAAAAACTAATGAAAGAAAATTTCCCTAATTTGGTGAAGGAAATAGACATACAAGTCCAGGAAGCACAGAGAGTCCCAAACAAGTTGGACCCAAAAAGGAATGTACCAAGACACATCATAATTAAAATGCCAGTGGTTAAAGATAAAGAGAGAATCTTAAAAGCAGCAAGAGAAAAGAGAATTACTTACAAAGGACTTCCCATAAGACTATCAGCTGATTTCTCAAAAGAAACTTTGCAGGCAAAAAGGGACTGGCAAGAAGTATTCAAAGAGATGAAGAACAAGAACCTACAACCCAGATTACTCTATCCAGCAAAGCTATCATTTAGAATGGAAGGACAGATAAAGTGTTTCCCAGACAAGGTAAAGCTAAAGGAGTTCATCATTACCAAACCATTATTACATGAAATGTTAAAGGGACTTATTTAAGAAAAAGAAGAACACAACTATGAAAATTAAAATGATAACAAACTCACAACTATCAACAACCAAATCTTAAAAAAAAAAACCCAACCAAACAACCAGAACAGGAACAGAATCACAGAAATGGAGATCATTTGGAGGGTTATCAGTAGGGAATGGGAAGAATGGGGGAAAAAGTGCAGAGATTAAGAAGCGTAATTGGTAGGTACAAAATAGGCAGGGGAATGTTAAGAATAGTATAGGAAATGGAGAAGCCAAAGCACTTAAATGCATGACCCATGGACATGAACTAAGGGGGGAGTTGCTGTAGTGAAGGGGAGTACCAGGTGGAAGGGGCAAAGGAGGAAAAATTGGAACAACTGTAATAGTATAATCAATAAAATATACTTAAAAAAATAAAAGGTCTTCACTGATTGAAGCTCTTGGAGAGTGTGAACTTTTAAAGTTAATTTTTATAATTCCTTGCTTTAGATAAATTTATTTTACTTTTATAGAAGGATCACTAAGACATAGGAAAGGTAATTAACTGGTCAGTATATCAACACTAGTAAGAGAGAAGGAACTGCTTCTTAATGTATTATTTACCTTATGCTGCTTTTGTCTCTACTGCTAGTATACAGAAGTCACATGAGCTGTATTTAAGGAGAATTATGATTAGGGTTCTTTGAATTAATTTTGTGTCCGTGGTATTCTAAAAATCATTCTCAGACTAAGGACATATTTTTATAAACTTTTAAATAATATAGTATAAAAATTTAATAAACTTTTAAATAGTATGGTTTATGAGATCAGATGAAGTTGTTAGTCATATTTATGAAAACAGATGTTAAAATAGGTTGTGATTTTTTTTGCTACCTAGTATTCAGAGTATATCCATATATGTTTTTTACTTACATTATCTTGCTAGCTGAGTTTACTGTTGTAGGTACGATTAATTTTTGACAGTTTTAAGAGTTGGACTGAATCTTACAAGATGAAATTTATCAAGGGTAAACAAAATGTATTTATATCTAAAAGGTCATGCACAAAAAAGAGTTCTGAGAGGTATATGATGTTAGCAACAACCCAAGTGAAAAAGACTTAGGTCAGTAAGAGTCCTACAGTTTGATGTAACTGTCCAAATCTAATGGCGTCTTAAGCATTTTTAATAGAGGTCGTACATCTCTTCATCAAGAAAGTTCTCCCTCTGTATGAAATTAGCGGCATCGTGCGAAGAATACTGTGCTCATCTTTGGAACTATATTTCAAGAAGAATATCAGCTATGTATAATCATGCAGAAGAGAAACCCTATAATATAAACAAAAAACATGGTAGAAAGAATTTGGAATACCTGACCTGGGAAAAATTCAAGTCTTTACATAAATTAAGTCCTATCATGTGAAAGAGCGAATAGATTTGATTTGTATAGTCCCAAAGGTGGTGGTTTAAATCTGTTTTGAGTTACGGAGTCTTAAGAATCTGAATAAAGCAATGTCTTCTCATTAAATAAGTACTCACATGCAATTGCACTTGATTTCAAAGGGTTCAGGGACCCCCATGAAATCCGTTCATGGGTTCCAGATTAATAACTAGTAGCCCAAGGAGGACAGATGGGAAAAGCTAGAACAATTCAGATATTTAAGTTTATTAATTTGATAAAATGGACCTGGAAGACTTAACAACTTTGCCTACTTCTTCACTTACAGATAGGGAAGTTGAAGCTAAACAATTTACCCTACATTGATAAAGCTGGTAACAGTCCTAAGAATAGCTCATATTTATGAAACAGTTACTTTGTGCTTCTCAACAGCTCCATGGCACAGATACTTAAATTATCCCTGTTTCATAGAAAAGGAAACTGAAGCTTTGAAAAGATAGGCAACTTCCCAAGGTCTCACAACTAGTGAATTCTAGAGCTTGGATTGATCTCACAGTCTGCACACTCCAGAGACAGTAGTTAATCACTATAACTTTTACAGAAGTTTCCAGAGCAAGAAAAGATTAGAGACCTAGCTACTGGTTTTCAGTAGAGGAGTCTTTGCATTATACTGAATAACCTATCAATTAATGTAAACGTGGAAGAAGCTGCCTCAGAAGGAGGTGAATTGTGAGTCCATAAGGAACTCACAACTGGAAAGTTGGAAAATTTCCAGAGGAAGTTTTCAACATTTACTGGAGGAAAACTCATATTGGAAAAAGGATATACAGTAAACGTAAGATCCATTAAGTGACTCTTAAGGAACATTCTTATCAAAGGAGAGCCATCCGAGATCCTGGTCTTTTTTCCTTTTTCTTTTGTTAATCCTAACCTGAGGATATGTTTATTGATTTGAGAGAGAGAGAGGGAAACATCGATTAGCTGCCTCCTGTATGCACCCTGACTGGTGATAGAATCCGCAGTGTAGGTATGTACCCTGACTCGAACCCGCAAACCTCTGGTGTACAGGATGACACTCCAACCAACTGAGCCACCCAGCCAGGGCAAGATCCTGGTCTTTTGACATCAGAAGCATGTTGTCTTTGTTGCCATTTAGGAAGTCCAGAAAGCATCCAGAAAGGTACTGCTTTATTCTTGACAGGTTTAAGATAAAAGCAGAGAAAAAGAAAGAAAGAAAAGGCAGCTTGGTGGCTGAGTTCACCACGTAAAAGCTTTGTGACTTTGGACAGGCATGCACTCTCCTGGTTTGTTTACATGGACATTGGGACTAATAATTTCTACCATATTGGGTAATTCTGAAAAATAAAAGCAAAACACTGGCACTTGGTAGGCATTTATGAAACGTTAATTATTGCTATATAAAAAAAGAAAATGGGGTTAGAAATATAGAGCGAATAAAATATAATCCACCATAAGTTGGTTAGCATGCAACATGCAGGCATAGGTGTTAATAAATTACCCACCTTTACCTTAGCCCAAACTCCCTTTTTCAGCATGGTTTTAATTGTTTTATATGAAGCTTTCCTTGATACCAGTGGATAGAATTAATCACTTAAAGTGAATCCATTGTTGGTGTTGAGAAATTAGTTAAGCTTCTTCTTTTTTTTTTTTTTTTTTTAAAGTCTGTTTTCCCTCCAGCTGGCTGCCTGGTACTCTGCAGTTTCACTATGGTGAATCTGTATAGAAATTTTTTTTTTTAAATCCTGCTTGGGATTTATTGGGTTTCATGATGGTAAATTGGTGTCTTTCATCATTTCTAGAAAATCCTTAACTGTTATCCCTTCAGTATTACCTCTGTGTTATTCTTTTTCTCCTTTCTGGGTCTTTAATTAAATATTAAATGTACGACCTTTTCACTTTGTTCTCTCATGACTCTTAACGTCTCTGTATGTTCTGTTGTTTTATTTTTTGTGCTTTCTAATTATTTCTGATCAGTCTTCCAGGGTTCTTTTTAAATATGCTATGTCACTTTTAATAGTATTTTTTAAAAATTCTCTGTAGATATATATAAGCCTGTCTTTAATTTTTTGGAGTGTACATAGTAAGGATATTTTTTTAAAATTCTGTGTCTAATAACCCAGTATCTGAGTGTCTTTGGCTGCTTCCTATTGTCTGTTTCTGATTGCCGTTTCTTATTTATGGTGACTTGTTTCTTTGTATGTTTTGTTATCTGTAGTCCCCCCAAAATTAAGAGTAGGAATAATTTGAGATCTTGGATGAAGATGTCTTCCTCCAGAGTAGATTCATATTTGTTTTGCCAGGCTTCTAGCAGTACCACTAGTCTTAAACCCTTTGAATTTAAAATTATGATTTGAGGACCAGCTAGGGGATATTACTTGTAAAATCCTGTCTATGTCTGCTTCTTTCCTTAACCATCGGTGTCCCAGCTTACCCTAGGGAGGAAATGCATTAGGCTCCCCACCTTGCGCAGGCCTTAAACTATAGTGTCTCCTTCCCTCTCCTTACCGAACTATCAAAACCAGGTTAATATTTGCCCAGTTCAACAGGTGTTCTCAGGGAAAAGGACTCTGCTCTATGAGCCACTCTGAGTTCTAGCTTTTCTTCATTTTTGGCCTGATAATTCCCTACCATGTGATCAACTCTTCAGTGCTATTAAGATTTTTTAAAAATGTTTAATGTAGTAGTTTGGGTTGTTCTCAGTAGAAGTGTTTGTCTGAATAATCTAGCTTACAATGAACAGGTACAAAGGCTTCTCTCCTTATTATCCTTATTTAAATCCCATCTGAAACTGCCTCCTTTGCTGCCAGAACTCTGCCTCACAGGGACTTGGTGAGCCTTTTCTTGCACTTTCTAGCATCAGATCCTTTCATAACCATTATACCAGTGGGACTTTCAAAGACATCCTTTAATGACTTCTGCTCTGTTATCCATTGATAATGTGGAATAAAGCTTCTTGTGTAAAGAAAATAAGACACCAGTTATAGTGCTTTAAAATTGGAGTGACTAATAATATTCATTTGTGAAAGGAGGTTATATAAGTAAACCAACTGAATATGAAACTTAAGATTTCCTGAATTATGTTCAAGGGGAAAATCTTACGGCTTTTGCAGTGAATGGTTATGATTAAGAACCAGTGCTCTCGAGTCAGACCTGGTGTGGTCAGCCAGCTCTTTACCTGCTGGCTTCGTGTCCTTGTACTATAAGCACCCAGAGAACAGAGCTTGCATTATTTTGTTCATCATTGTATCCCCAGGGCCTGGCACATAGTAGATACTCGTTAAATACTTTAGAATGGCTGAATACAAGTTACTTAGACATTGTGTAGCATAGAGGTTGAGAGAAAGCTTCTGAATTCAGGAAGACCTTGTTTTAAATTCTGACTGGATTTACTAACTGTGTGTCCTCCAACGGATTAGTTTAGCTTTCCTTCTCTAAGCTTCAGTGTCCTCATCTGTAAAACGTGTGATGATTGCATTGACCTCCTTGGGTTATTTTTAGGATTAATGAGAAAATGTGTGCAAATACCTGGCACAGCATCTATTCATATTATGCCCCAGTAACTGTAAACTGTTACTATTGTATTAGCTTTAGATACCTTAGCTATGAAATTGGCAGTGTGTCACTTCACAGAGTAGTTCTAGGTATTAAACAAACATGCATATACATTGCTGCATACAGAATTTAATAAGAATCAAATGATTGCTGCTGTTAGATGCAAAGTTTATAATAAACTTATGAAAGTGGATGTTTTACAAATTAGTGTAAATTTGTCGTTTATATAATCGATTTGGACTAATGGTTTTGCAGTTTAACTGATCACCTCCAACATTGGACCTTGTTTTGAAAAAATGAAATTGACTTTTTAATACATACGTGGAAAACATTTCAGTCAGATTAGATTTGGTGTTGCTATGACAAAATAACCATGGCGTATTAATTATAGTTACCATAACTTTGGGACAAAAGCAACTTTAAAACTGTAACTCAAGGTCCCTACTATAAATGGAGAAATGAAGAGCTAAATAAAGGTCAAATTCTACTATGACAAGCTCTATGGAGTATAGAGATTTGTTATAGTACTGGAGTTTTATTGGGAAATGTAGATACTACATTTAAAGCCAGCAGTGGTTATAAAAAGTTGACAGCCCAGAATTTTCCCTTGAGACTTGTTTGCAGAGAATGGTGACTCAAACAAGTAAAAGATCCTTCCGAAGCCTCTGCCTTGCATTTAATTTACCACTGTGGCTACCGCTGCTGCTAATACATTTATTAGTACCACTAGTAGAAACATTCTGTGAATACCTTCTGTTTTTGGACACTTGCCAAAGCAATTACCTTTTTTTATTCTTTCAACAAATATCTGCATGAAGTATTATTAACACTATATTGCAGATGAAGAAACTGAGACTTAAATCAGAGAACTTAGCCATCTGTAGTCACCCAGGTAGCAAGTCAAAATGGGTCTGACTCTAACACCAGAGCTCTTCATCTCTATGCTGTATTGCCTTCCCAACAAAACTCTGCTCATTTTCTAACAACACTAGCTCACAAATTTTATTCATCTTTTGCTATTTACTGGGGATAAAAAGAAAGGAAGGCTCATGCTTCCAGGGATGTGAGAGTTTGAGGAGTCAATTAGTAAATAACTTGAGCTGAAATATTCTTTGAAAGAGTCGTGATGACTGACTTACTTAGCCCTGTCCAGCCTTCTGAGTAGGCTGTGAGGCCACTATAGGGTGGGGCCGAAAGAATTCTGCTTCTGCCCTTTGTCTCTCCCTGCAGGTAGACATCACAAATTGGGGAGAGGGCCTGGAATAGGAAAAATGAACAGATCTTACGTTTAGGCTAGGTAGAAAGATTCCTGAGTTTCCTGACCAGGAGAACTTTAGATTCCTTGAGCATTTAATTTTTCAAGCTCTCTTTTTCTTTTCTCCTCTTGCCCTATTTGGTTTGGGGGTTGTCTTGGGGAGACTTTATTTTATACTAGGAAACTGGTAAGGCTTAGGAGAAAACAAATCTCTAATTGGCTGTTTGAAATTTATCCTAGGTTTTTTAATACGCTACACCTAATTCCAGTGTGTGTGTGTGTGGTGTGTGTGCTGGGAGTGAGTGGGGGCTCCCCCCCACCACACACACCCCACGAAGCAATTCTCTGGAGACACCAGCTGGCAGTTCTCCATTTCAACTAAATTCTGATGCTATGTAGCTGGAGAAAGCATCAGATTCCACAGGTTAAGGGCTCAGTTCCACAAGACTGCTCCTCTTCATTTCAGATGTTAATCTGAACCCAGGTCGTTACCTGTGCTTCTCACATACTAGCTAGAAATCAGTGGTTCCCATGACTCCTTCCTTGAGTTTGATTAATTTGCTAAGGCAGCTCACAGAACTCAGGAGACTAGTTTACTTATTAGATTACTTGTAAGGATACCAATCAACATACAGATGAAGAGATACATAGAGAAGGAGCTTGTGCCCTAAGGGAGCTTGGGACATGGCATGGTAGCATATGGAAGTGTTCTGGTACCCCACCTGAAAGTGCTCAAAACCCCTTCCTTTTGGGTTTTAATGGAGGATTCCTTATGTAGGCATGGTTCATTAAATCAACTGGAATCATTGGCCATTGGTGGTAAATGTAACCTCCAGCCTATCTTCCTCCCCAGATAGGGAATGGAACTGAAGCTCCAACCCTCTGTGCATGGTTGGTTTCCCCAGTAACCAACCTACAACTTTAGGTACAGTCCTAAGGTCACCGAATTAACATAACAAAAAATACCTTTAAAGCTCTCATCACTTAGGAACTTCAAAGGGTTTTAGGGGCTCTGGGCCAGAAATAGACAAAGCCAAATATATAGGATGGGTCTGCAGTAGTGAGTACCCGAAACAGAGTTTATTCTTTATTATTAATTTATTATTATAATTAACCTACTTTTACCCACCCTTGTATATTATTACAAAATCATAATATCACAGTTTAGGGCTTGGAAAAAATAAATAGTTGACTAAGCTTCCAGTTTCTAACCAAGTTTATAAAGTTAAAAAAGTAAGGATTCAGAGGAAAGTTTTATCATGGAAGAAAAGTTTTCTAGAATTCCATCTAGACTATTTCTTAAGTATTGAATATGGTTAACAAAGTAGAGTAGAATAACAAAGCTCTTACTGGAGCTGTAGCTCCTAACATAGCCACAGGGAAGGGCATTGCCAACTCTAAGAGAAGGGAGACACTGGGAGGGTTACCGGAGTGATCACATTTTATCCTGCAGGTATCTTTCTATAAAATATTTTTAGTGTAGGTGCCCTGATTAGTGTGGCTTGGTTGGGTGTCATCCTGCAAAATGAAAGGGTTGCAGGTTCGATTCCCAGTCAGGGTACGAGCAAGAGGCCACTGATCCATGTTTCTCTCCCTTTCTTTCCCCCCACCCCCCATCTGTAAGAATAAATAAATAAAATCTTTATATATATATATATATATATTTATATTTATATATATATATTAGTGTAGGTGTCTTTGAACACAGCTCGTTACTATATTTGAATAAGCTAAGGTATCATGAAACTGACAGCTAGGCATTGATTTATTTGAACATATAATTGCACCTCCCTTCAGATTTTAAGAAATATAAATGATTTTATAATTAGTCATCAAGGGATTTTGCAGGTAGGACTTAGAAAATTTTCAGCTAAAGAAATGTGCAAATTTTTCTAAGTTATTTTAAGAACAACATAATGGACATCTTATCTTTTTCATTATAGCCTTTAAATCTACAAGACAGCAGCCCTCACGAAATGTTGCTACTAAGAATTATTCAGAGGTAAGAAAAAAAGTTTAATAGCTGTGTTTTAATAATTTATGTATTCTGAGTTATAAATTGTTTATTCTTTGATTGACAAAGTAGATAAAAGAAGCATGGAACATTAAGGCTGGAGAGAATTTCAATTATCTAGCTAGGGCTTCTGGGATTTTTTTGTTTTGTTTCTCCCTTTTTTAAAATAATGGATCACATGATTAGAAATCCATAAATGCATGCATCTAATATTATTTTAAAGGATATCACAGTGTTAAACCAAAAGGGCCCATGCATGGAATACTAATATAGAAGGTGGGAATTCAGTGTATATAAAGGTTTTATTTATGCCTGGTTCCTTTTGCTGTTTATATTCTCATAACTCTGGCTTGTGTCTTAAGGGCTGAAGCTAGACCCAAGAAACTAAAAGACTGGAGTCTAAGGGACCTCTGTGTTCAGCTCTAGATATAACACAGGCCCCTGCCCTTCCTTTGTATTCCAAGAACAGTCCAATATGGGCCTGACTCTCCTGTTACCTCGTTTTGAGAGCCCATGTGTCTTAACTGTCAAACCCACCCTCTTCCCTCTGTATCAGGGTTTCTCAGTAGCAGCACTATTGACATTTTGGACCAGGTAAGTCTTTGTTTTGAGGGACTGTCCTGTGCATTGTCGGATGTTTATCAACATCTTGGCCTCTTCCCACTAGATGCCAGTAGTACCCCTGCCTAGTTCTGACAATCAGAAATGTTATTTCTAAATGTTTCTGGGATAGGAATTGTCATTCTGTATCATACTGCCTCAGCAGCTTTTCCTCAAATTTTATTCTTCTTGATCTCCTGAGTATGTGACACAATTGATTACTGCCATTTGAAGAAAACCTCTTCTCTGTCCTGTTTCTAATCTTTTTCTTTTATTTCTCTTCATCTTTCTTTTTTTCCCTCTTCTTTCTCTTACTCACTTATATGTGGATGGACTAGTGCTAACCTTCATCCTGAGCTTTATTTCATTATTTTTAATTAACTATTACCTGCTAATGCTTCAAGATTATATCCGAAAACAGACTTATCATCATGTTTGCAAGGTATCTTCCTTTCTAGATTTTTCTATTAGGCAAGAATATGAGTTCAAAAAGAACAAGTCAGCCAAACTAGCTTTTTTCCCCCATATTTTTGATTGAGGTTATACAGTGGTAGAATTAGGTGAGTGATTCTTTCAAGGAACATAAAACAATCTTCTGATAGTTTTATGGACAAAATACAGGAATATTGACTAGATTTACAGCTACCTGTACAACTGCGTTTAATGACTTTTGATTAATAAATAGTTCATTGTCACCCTGGAGGGGTAGGTTCAGGTGCTACCTTTTCAGTATTTTGTCCTTGGCTTTATTATCGATGAAGACGTAGCAAACGTGTATCAGGTGTCAAGATAACACAAAATGTAGATGAATGGGTGGCATTTTGGATGTTAGAATCAATAATCAATAAATACCTTTACTGAGACTTAAAACGAACAAATCGTATTTAACGGGGATAAATGTAACAGAAAGATAGATACCTGGTGCTTCCCACCCAGTCTTATACCTCATTTAAAATTTGAGATGGATCACTAATGATCAAACTCCTCATTAGAACCCAAGAAAATCACAGGGCACTATTTGCACATGGCCTTGTGTGAGTCATTCACCAGGCTAACTGCCTGTTCCCTTAGGTACCCAGGCTGCCCTGGTGACCAAGAGGGAAGGGAAGCCACACATGTTATATAGAATACTATTTGTGAATGAAGAATGACATTGGAGGGAGGCCAGGCCGAGCTCTGGTTTTAATAGTTGCTGATTACATGATTTCTGCCTCCATTATTGTGATTATTTTGTGTATTAAAAAAACAAACAAACAAACAGACTTAAGACTCAGTTATTTAATTCATTTTTATTTAGAGCCGTTTGCTGCTTTGTTTCCCCCTTAGGTGATTGAGGTGGATGACTCAGATATGGAAGAAGACATTTTTCCAACCACTTCAAAAACAGGCCAAAGGTAGGTGCAGTGACTTTCTGCAAAAAGAAACATCTGATAAAATTAAAAATTATCCAGAATTTTACTTATACATATTACTGTGCCACAGATATTTAACAGATTTATTTTCAACTAGTCAAGTTTGTAAAGAACTGAAAAATAGACCCAGGGACTCCTTAACAGAGCTGATGCAGCATTTTCATTGAAATTTACGTAACCTGTAATTTGGGTTTTTTTGGTCTTTATTACCCACTGATTTTCTTGATGGAGCATTATGTTCTCTCCATAATATAGTACCTTGATTTCTCTTGATTTCAACTTCCCCATCATATTTGTATGGACTAAGTCAGACAGGGTGCTCTGCTAAACACTGAGAAGGGGACCGTGCTGACTTTCCCTCCCTTCTCAGAGTGCTTGCGTGCTTTTCCGTCCTTTTGGTTTTTGCCTTTTACTGTAAAGCTTGACTTGATTTACTATTACCGTTTTCTTCTGTGTATTAGCATTTTAGGTGAATACGGCTTAACTATAAAGCTCAGTTAATGAAAATTTTTACTTAAGAAAATAATCAACAGCTTTTTTTATACTTATCTTCTCTGTGAGCATTATGTTAGGTCTGATGGGGGACATAATGTTTTAATAAGCTTACTGCATTCAGGCAACATAAATTGTAGTGGAAAGGAGAGATGAACACATTTCAATCCATTATGGGATGATTGAGTCAGCACATAATTATGTGTGGAACTTTTTTTTTATACAAACTAGGTTTGAGTGCATATAGGCTCTCAGAAAAAGGAGAAGAAGTGTGCCTTTCATAGAAGAAAGAGCTTTATAGAGGGAGTAAAATGTACCTGAGATTTTAAAGATAGGAATTACTTGCATTAGTGGGATGGAGAATGACAGCTGAGTAACAGCATGAGCGGGAGTCATAGAAATAGGGGGAGATCAAGGGAAAAGCTCTACCTCACTGTTTCTCAAACCTTTTTTCATGATCTTAACCGTTTTTTCATTACCTGTGTATAAAAATTAAGTTTGATTTAAATTAAAATGACTAATTTAGAAATTAAGTACTAAAGAATGACATTTTGTTGGGTAGGATTGAGCCTGAGAGGGCCAAAACCATTGTAATATATAAGATTTTTCACCCGCTCCATTCCTTGGAACGAGTTTTCATTCCATGGATGTGAGAATATATGGCTTATGTGGATTAAGGGTCTATGCTGGAAAAACTGGCAAGTGTAGTTGCACATCCACTTTTTATTCAGTTAAACCTTATGCTAGGAACTGGAGATAAAAATGCGAAAGAAATGTCTCCCTCCTGTCAGCAGTGTGCGCTTTAGTGGTATGCTGATCACGGGGCCCTAATAATCCACCAAGATAAATGACATCTAAGGGAGGTGCCAATGTCGTCTTAGGGTAGGTCATTGAAGGTTTTACAGAGAAGGTAGGTGAGATTTGAGCTGATGATCAACAGATACTTGAAGGAAATCATCAGGGTGCAACAGCAAAGTAATTTATGTCACAGGCCACAAACATCCAATTTGAAAGGGTGATTAGGCAAGGCCTCTGCGGAGGTTACATGTATGTTGACATTTTACTGTAATAGAATTTAGCCTTGCAGATTCTTCCATGGTTGTACTGGGAATAAGAGGACCCTTCCAGATTTGATAGAGCTGGTCGAGAATAATGACCCTCTCCTCAAAGCAGCAAGCGAGAGAAGACCCAGCCCCATCGGGCCAAGTGGAGGAGGAAAGATTGAGGGGGATTCTATTAAACCTTGCAGAGGGAAGAACTCACGTTTTTGGCCTACTGTTTATGTGCCAGACACAGCCTCAGGACAATTGAACATGTTACCTTATGCTTATAGCATGCTACACCTCTTATTGGTTGAACATCTCTAGACAGGAATTCTAATTTATGGCTTCAAATTATATCTGTACAAAAATGGAGAAAACTTACTCTTGGCTCTCAATTTATACCACCCATTTCCTTATTTTTGAGCCACATGAGGCTAATCAAATTAAACACTTATTTGACATCCCAGACAGAAGCCCATTTCTTCAGCTCGGCAGTCAAAATAGAATTAGGGTTCTTGCTATGATCAAATGAGTCAGTGTTCATCAAAGGTGCCTGGCTTGTTTCTGGGCGCCACTGGTTATTCTAGGGAGAAATCAGAAAGCAGAGTCAGGTCTCAATGGGTGTTTCTTTCCATAACTCTCCACCTTTCCCACAACCCCCAATAACAACTCATTAACCTGTCACCTGAGCACTGTGGCTTCATGCTTTTGATGATCTGCTCCTTCCTGGAAATAAGTCAGTAACTAACCATTTCCTGCTTAGGTCAAGTACAGAGAGGCGAAGACTCCCCAGGTGGATCAATTGATAAATTTCTTGATCCTCTGCCTCTAAAGCTGCGTCACTCAATGGATCCTCCTGTCCTTTTGTGCTTGAGAACTTGTGGGTATTTCTGTTTGTTTCTGACTAAGACCTCTTGATTCTCAACCTATTTTTCCAGACAGGACCTTCAGACATACTTGTTTTGCTATAATGACATCCCAAAATTGGCTAAGAATTCACAAACACTGTTTTCATTTAAAACAGGAGTCAGCAAACTTTTTCATAAAGGGCCAAATGGTAAATATTTTAGGCTTTGCAGATCAAGAGGCAAAATCAAGGACATTATGTAGGTACTTATATAACCATTTAAAATGTAACTATTTCAAAATATGAACATTCTTAGATCATAGACAGTTAAATACAGACAAGCTAGATTTGGCCCACTGGCCATAGTTTGCTGGTCCCCAAGCCAAGATGACTTAAATTTTATATTAATAAAAAGACAGCTCTGGCTGGTGTAGCACAGTGGATTGAGGGCCGGCCTGTGAACCAAAGGGTCATTGGTTTGATTCCCAGTCAGGATATATGCCTGGGTTGCCGGCCAAGTCCCCAGAGGTGGGTGCTTGAGAGATAACCACACACTGATGTTTCTCTCCCCCTCTCTCTCCCTTCCCCTCTCTCTGAAGGTAAATAAATTAAAATCTTAAAAAAAAACAAAAACAAAGACACAAGAATATGAGTTCCACTGTCACAAGTTAAGCTTCACAAGGGAAAAAATCATGATTTTTTTGTTCAATGATATTTCCCAGGACTCATCATAGTACTTGGCAAGTAGCAAGCACTCAGTAAATATTCGCTATTTGATTTGGATTGAACATGAATAATACAAACAGGCTACTCTAGAAAGTGGTGAGCCTTCCCTAAGATCCTCGTATCTGTTACAGCAATAATCACCCACCTTTTGGGCAGCAGGGACCAGTTTCATGGAAGACAATTTTTCCATGGACCGGGGCAAGGGGCGGGTTGATGGTTTCAGGATGATTCAAGTGCATTACATTTATTGTGCACTTTATCTCTATTATTATTGCGTTGTAATATATAATGAAATGTACAGCTCACCATAATGCAGAATCAGTGGGTGCCCTGAACTTGTTTTCCAGCAACTAGATGGTTCCATCTAGGGTGTGGGAGACAGTGACACCCGAGGTGTGTTGCTTATGTCCAATCTACACCATAATCTTGTTTTGGTGGCTGTCACCGCAGAAAACCCTACTTCACAAAGATAGCATGTTGGAAATGGAAGCAGGCTTTTCAGTGCTTTTGTGGCAGTCTCAGGATATTCCGCCTTGACTTTATTTTTTTACTTTTTTGCCTGCAACGATCTTTTTTTTTTTTTTCCTTTAAGGCTATTGAAAATCTGCACATAGCCAAGACAGTTAATTTTCATAATAAAAATACCCCCATCTACATAGTCAAGGTCTCCGTCAGATTCCATGGTGAGCATGTGGTATGCCACATTCTATTCCACAGGTCAATTTTCTTGTGAGTCTGTGGGATTCTGATCAATTCTTTGTGGAAATATTAGCCTCTTACAAACTACCTCGTTGATCGGTAAATACTGTGCTACTTCACTGGACTCGTGAAGAAGGAAGGCAGAACATGGGTTAAATTAGCAATTTTGCTCTTGTGATATATGTTCTCAAAACACATAGGTCTTGTTGGCCTCATAGTAAAGTCTTGTGTCATTCACTCTGAAAAGCACTCCATCAATTCTTGAAAAAAACAAAAAAACTGCAACAGCAGGATAAAACTGGAAGGCATTACTCTCATTTTCTTTTTTTTTAAGTATATTTTATTGATTATGCCTTTACAGTTATCCCATCTTTTTTCTCCTCTTTATTCCCCTCTGCCCTGCACCCCTCCTCCACCAGCATTCCCTTCCCCTTTAGTTCATGTCCAAGGGTCATATATATAAGTTCTTTGGCTTCTCCATTTCCTGTACTATTCTTAATATCCCCAGTCTATTTTATACCCACCATTTATTCTTATTCCCTGTACCTTTTCTGCCATTCTTCCTGCTCTTCCTCCCCGCTGATAACCCTCCCTGTGATCTCCATTTCTGTGATTCTGTTCCTGTTCTAGTTGTTTGCTTAGTTTGTTTTTGTTTTTAGGTTCAGTTGTTGATAGTTGTGAGTTTGTTGTCATTTTACTATTTCTAGTTGTGATCTTCTTTTTCTGAGATAAGTCCCTTTAACATTTCATGTAATAAGGACTTGGCAATGATGAACTCCTTTAACTTGACCTTTTCTGGGAAGCACTTTATCTGCCCTTCCAACCTAAACGATAGCTTTGCCAGATAGAGTACTCTTGGATATAGGTCCTTCCTTACCTTTCATGACTTCGAATACGTCTTTCTAGTCCCTTCTTGCCTGGAAGGTTTCTTTTGAGAGATCAGCTGATAGTATGATGAAAACTTCTTTGTAAGTAATTGTCTCCTTTGCTCTTACTGCTTTTAAGATTCTCTCCTTACCTTTAATCTTGGGTAATGTCTTGATGATGTGCCTTTGTGCCAGAAAATTGAACTGTGTGGATGTCTATTTCCTTTGCCAGATTGGGGAAGTTCTCTTTCATTATTTTTTTCAAATAAGTTTTCAATTTCTTGCTCTTCCTCTTCTCCTTCTAGCAACCCTATGATTCAGATGTTGGAACATTTAAAGTTGTCCCGGAGGTTCCTAAGCCTCTCTTCATTTTTTTGAATTCTTGTTTCTTCATTCTGTTCTGGTTCAATGTTTATTTCCTCCTTCTGCTCCAAATTGTTGATTTGAGTCCCAGTTTCCTTCCTTTCACTGTTCATTTCCTATATATTTTTCTTTATTTCAGTTTGCATAGCCTTCACTTTTTCCTCTATTTTGCAACCATACTCAACCATTTCTGTGAGCATCCATATTATCAGTGTTTTGAACTCTGCATCTGATTGGTTGGCTATCTCTTCATCGCTTTGTTTTTTGGGGGATTTCGATCTGTTCTTTCATTTGGGCCATATTTCTTTTTCTCAGTGCTCCTATTATGCTGTAAGGAGTGGAGCCCTAGGCATTTGCCAGGGCAGGGCAACCCATGTGGCTGCATTGTGGCGCCATACATGGGGGAAGGGTCAGAGAGGGAACAATGTTGCCTATTCAGCTCTTGCTTCTCTTTCCGTAACTTCCCTCGGTTCCCACAAGTGGACTGTGCCCTTTCAGGTGCTGATTACTGGGTGGGCGGGCTGTGTACATTCTAGGACCCTGTGGGTCTCTCTGCCAAACACTTCTATGAGGCTGGGAGTTTTTCCCGCTGTCACAACCCCCACAGGATTTTACAGCCAGAGGTTTTGAGGCTTTCTTTTCCCACACTGGAACCCTGTGTTGCATGATCTGTCTTGCTCCTGAATTGTTCCTCCCAGTTTATCCGCACACAAATGTGGGACCACCAGCTGCCGCCTCACCTGCCCAGTCCTCCAGCTGCCGCCTTGCTGCGTCCTCTCCTCCTGGCTGCCCATCTCCACCCCTCCTACCAGTCTGGATAAATGTTTCTTCTTTAACTCCTTGGTTGTCAGACTTCCATACAGTTCAGTTTTCTGGCAGTTCTGGTTCTTTTTTATTTTTAAATTTGTTGTTGTCCTTCTTTTGGTTGTGTGAGGAGGCAAAGTGTATCTACCTGCACCTCCATCTTGGCCAGAAGTCTCATTACTCTAATTTTCACACTTAGACTTGAAACTCTATGATTATAAAGTTGATCCTCAAACAGGAGAACTTCTTCAAAAAACTTACTCTGTTCTCTGGCTTTCAGTTTCTCTGTATCTATGTGATCTGTTGTTAGTACAGCCTTTCACTTGAATGATTCTTCAAGTAATATTCCCTTATAATATGTTGTATAGGTCCAATTGTATGGTTTAATAACTTCTTTTTAGTATTCACCCTCCATCCTTCCTGCCACTCTTCTGCACAGGCTACTTTGAATATTCCTTGGTGGCTGTTTATACATCTTAAAGCATCTGTAGCATTGAACTTGATCCCAAAGCCAGAACAGTACTGGATTCTTACAACGTTGCCTGTAAACACCATTCTAGGGAGGGATGGTATATGCAATTCATCAGCTAACTTCTCCACATCAGTGGACTTCATGAAATGGGTTTTGGTAGCTGTCAGCTTCCAAGGCCCAAAGGAGAAGTCTGAGTGGCTGCTCGGGCAGCTATGGATCATCATGGCTGAGGCGGGGCCTGCGTGGGCCCCTGGGGACAGGCAGGATCAGCGGTGGCAGTGGACAAAGGCTCCCCGCCTCTCTGTGGCCCTGCCTACCCCATTTCAACTTTAATCTGCTCATCTCCTGCTGTGCAGCCTGGTCCACAGGATGGGGGGTGCCCGTGTGACAGACACATAGCTGAGATTTGAATGAAACATTTCAGTGTTGCCACATTTCGCAGAGTAGGGGATGGTAGTAGACATTATAATGATAATATAAGTAAGCGTCTGTGTAGTGCTTCATGTGTCAGGCACAGATCTAAGTGTTTAAGTATATTAACACATTTAATCTTAACAGTTGTTATCATCATTTTACAGTTGAGAAAACCAAGGCACAGAGAGGGGCAGTAACTTGCCTAAAACCACATAGCGAGTAATTGCAAAGCTGGAATTCAGACCCTGGCCTCAGAATCTATTTGCTCACCATTAAGTTTTTACTGCATCTCATGTAGATTAAAGGGGATGTGTTATTTTTATGCATGGTTCCTATTAGAGTGAAAAACTTAGTTTGAAGAAATTCACCTTTGCTGAATTATCTGGTTCATTTTCTTTGTTTTCCCATGTTTTTCTTAAGGTGGTCAAACACATCATCATTTTCAAGCAACCCCATGTCCCAGAGCCAGACAACTAAAGGGGTCAATTTTGAATCAGATGAGGTAATAAAGTAATATTGTTATATCTTAATTTTTAACTGCTTATAAAATTTTAACAGGGTCTACTGAGCTACTTGGTAGAAATTACTTTTAAAAATAGTTTGAATTGATAACTTTCTTTGAAGTATAGTTAGTAGTTGAGTCAGTAAGTAGTATCTGTTGAGTGCTCATCAAAGTAAATACCTCAGATATAAAAGGCCTACAGATTTTAAAAATAGTATATTCATTCAACCGTTACTTAATTTGCTCAGTTAGCAATAGGATCAGAATGGTTATTTTGGCTTCTGTCATTTATATTTAGAGAAATGATGGTGATGATATCCTGAAATCTTTTAATGTTACTTTAAAAGAATATTAAATACCCACTATATGCTGCACACATTTCATATATAAGATAGTACATGGTGGTGATTTTCTTGTTACAGAGGTGTTCAGATATTGACTGAAATGTGCCATGTGGCAGGATGTCTGGAAGAAATTCCAGTTCAGTGTGGTTATCTGGACCAGACAACTATAAAATCTCTCCTAACATAAATGAGAAGGAATAGGAAGAGGTAGAATCAGGCCTTGCCTCTTACCTTTATTCATTTGTTTCGGCTAAGTGGAATTAAAGCTACATGACTGAAGGGTGCTGACCTTTCCCTTGCCTCCATGCTGCCATTTAGGTAGCCTTTGTTAGTTTTTGTTGAATCGTTTGAAGGTGTTCTCCTTCAGCCCATCATCTCTTTCACTTACTTATTTTTATTTAAAAATGTTTTAAATTATGGTAAAAACATGTAACATAAAGCTTTACCATCTTAATCATTCTTTAGAGTACAGTTCACTGATGTTAAGTATATTCACATTGTTGTGCAACAGATCTCCAGAACTTTTTCATCCTCCAAAACTGAAAATCTCTGCCCATTGAACAACTCCCTGTTTCCTCCTCCCCACCAGCCCCCCGGCAGCCAGCTTTCTTTGTTCCGTCTCTATTGTCTACTTTAGATACCTTATATAAGTGGAATCATACAGTAATTGTCTTTTTCGTGACTGGCTTATTTAAGCATAATGTCCTCCAGGTTTGTTCCTGTCGTAGCTTGTAACTCACCCCTTTTTATTTCAAGCCTCAATGGCTGCTATCATGTACCATGTAGTCCAGCTGTGGTTTAGAAACTGAGAAGAAGGTGCATCAAATTCAGGCTGCAGAGAACTGTAGCTTGAACTCTACGAGTTAAATACTAACATGTTGCCTCCAGAAGGGAAGTGAAAGGTTGTTGACTGGTTTGTTAATTTCAAAGCACCTAGAAGTACCTGTGTTTATATGTTATAGTTGAAAAGTCTATATAGTCCATGTTAATGGCAAAGAAAAATTATTAGCAAGTACTCTATTAAACTTAAATTTGAATTTATCTCTGGCTTATTAACAAGTTTTATGTTTGGTAGCCGAAAATCAACAAATGAAAGTGAATTTTTATTTCTCAAGGCATCCATTTTTCACCAGAGATAGCTCGCTGAGCAAACATTTGAATATGTTAATACCATCAACAAAACCTAACATAAGATAATTATTCCTTTTTATTAATGTCTTAAAAAATAAATAAAAAATTTGGGAACAATATGCTTTTTCTTCTGAATAGTTGTGTAATAATAAGAATCAACTTAATGTTACCCTCGTCAAATTATGTAATTGGTCTTATCTGAAGTTCGTTAGTTTTCATTCTTTTTAATTAAATTCTTAGTTAATCTCTGATATTCCTATCTGTTCTTACAAATCATATACTCTGCAGCCCAGCAGCATGGGAACTCTTTTAAAGTGAAATACTCCTTCTGTTTCTTTTTTTATAAAATACTTCAAAGATTGCTGTGTTCTTTTCTTGCATCAGTCCAAGAATAGCTTTATTTTTAACACTAAATGTCTAATGAGAAAAACAAATTACAGCTATTTATGAATTAAGTGATGTGGCTTCATTATTTTTTTGGCCGAGTTTTCAGAACATCAGATACTCCAATAATAATATGTAAATGAAAAATACCTATTCAAAAACCAAATAGAAATGACTTGAAGAATATTTATTTTTCTGGCTTGCCTACACCTTATTTGTTTTTATTAAGCCCAACAGCTGAGAGAACTGTATATGGCCGGTATTATAGGTTTATATACGCACATATACCAGGATAAATTTTTATTCTTAATGCTTGCTAAGAATTTAATTGGACTTATTTATTTCAGCAGTGGAAGAGGTAGTAAGGAAGAGAGGAAGAGAAAACATAAATTGACAAACCATTCATATTTATAAAGGAAATAGAAAAATGAAAGACCCCCCCCTGTGATAGGAGAAAATTACTCTTACTGGTGATACTTTGCCCATAAGAACTTCTGTCTTGTCTCAGTGAAGTGTGGGACAATCACTGAAATAACGTTTGTGTGTCGTTTCAGGATGAAGATGATGATCCTTTCATGAACATTAGTTCTTTAAGAAGAAACAGAAGATAATTATTTAATGGCACTTTGTAGTTTTCAAGGTTCAGGAAAAATCAAAACATTGCAGGCTAAGAGTTTACAGTTAAAGATTTTTTAAGTATTGCTGATAAGTGAAGAATTTGAAAGAGACTTACTGAACAGAGAGATAATGTATAAGAATTCACTTTTTGAGTATCATTTCCTGAAGATGGCTCCATTACTTGAGAAATTTCCCAGCTCAAGGACATATAACATAGCCTTGGTTTTTCTCATACTTTAATCTGGTTAACATTACATGGTGATACTCTATAAAATTTAGACTGTTACTTTCTTAACATATATTAGTGTATATCTTAGAGCTTTGCTTGAATATTAATCTTCAATAAGGATTAAAATAAATATGACATTATACATTTCTGCTTCATAATCAAAGACTATATCAGTATTTTAATGTAGTTACATTTAGCCACAGATGAGAAAAAGAGCTTATAAAACTTAACCTCTTTATAATTTTAATAATTTCTAGAGATTCTCTATTTGCTGAAGGTAAAACCATCTGTGTGAAACTGTGCCTAAGCTGTTTGTTACTGACTATGTTTCTCTTTCTAATGCTTGTGATAGCGTTAGCCACAGAGACTGAGACAATTAAGATGTACCTTATACTTTGAGTAATTAGATATGTTTGTATTAAAAAAATAGAACAAATGGTCAGAATAATTGACTTTTTAATTTCATTTGTAAAAGATTACGTTCCATTGAGTGGTAGTAGTTTTATCCATTCTTCTCCGTTCTTCATGGTTCTCCCTCTTTCTGTATTTCTCATCTGTTTCTAGGAGGAAAGGAAACTCTTAAAAGGCCCCTGAGAGTATTCCTTCTATTCACCTGGGAAGCAGCTATATTTAAAGACTCCTTATGGAAGGTATAGATTTTGGCAGTACAACAGCATGACATTTCTTCACGTGCAATAAACACTTGACTGAGCACTATTCATGTTTATTGGCATAGTCATACCTGGAATGTGTCAAATTATAAAAGAACATTTGCATAGTGTCTGCCTTTATATTATACCTCTGAAATGACCTAAGTGAAGAATTGTGATGTAAAATTCTAACGAGTTTCTTTAAAAATATTTTCTATACGTAACTTGAGCATGAGGATTTTTTTTTAGCAGGCAGCATTAACTCAATGGATGGCATTGTCCTCTGTAATATTCTCAGGCACCTCTGCCCACCTTTAACATTCCCAGTGTTTGAATGAAGCAGAGGTGAAATAAGGAATGAGAGTTGCTCTCCATGATGAAATGGAAGCTAGTTTGGGTGGCAGTCTCTGGGCAGTGCAGACCCCTGCACAGGGCAGCTTCAGCTAATGGCTCTGCACCTGCCACTGAACTACATGTGCTTGGGCGAGTGTCATAGTGGGGGAGGTAGCTGCTGAAGCCCCCTGACAGGTTCCCGAGAAAAAAGAATAATGCTTCCTCCCTTTCTAAAATTGTGCTCCACAGTGTGAAAGAGTTACTAAGTGTGATGCAGTTGGCTCCTAGGAAAAGTGATTCCACAGCTGAAAGAGGGGTGGAATTCCCTTGAACTAGCCATTTTGTCACTAGCGTGTCACTTACTGGAAATATGGAAAATAAAACGTGAAAGAAAAACCGTTTTGATTGAATATTGTTGCATAGTTAAGTGTGCTGCATTATTCTTGGTATTCTTTATTGATACAGTACAGTTGAGGGGTTTGGGACAGTTTCAGACATGTTGGTGTAGGTGAGGAGAGGCTGCTCCAGACGATTGTGGAACACTGAAAATTGCTGTTGGAGGCAGAGAGCAGCGATGGAAACATCCTGAGGAAAAAATGACAGCAGTCATTTACCAGAGGCTATCTCTTTCTCGTGTTTTGTTCCCTATCATAAAAATAACTAGTGCATTCATTCACAAGGTAATGGATGCATTGTAGTTGCAGGAAATATAATTGGTGTTGGAAAATTCAAGCATGTAGGCATGTAACTTTTAATTCGGCTACTTACACATTTGCTAAACCTTTAAAATGGCAAAATACAATAACAGAAAAGCCACGTGGTTTAACAAATAATTATAAAGTGAGCACTCATGGCTTCTCTACTGCTCAGGAAATCGAATATCACTAGTGTCTGGATGCCCTCAGAGTGAGTTCTCTCCTCTGAGCAACCAACTGCCTTGACTATAATTGAGAAGCTCTCACTTTTGCCACAAGGTGGTGCTTCCACCATTAGATGGCAGATAGGATGATGCAACTGCAAATCTATAATTAAGTTAGTGTAGTTTTGCAGTAAATTTGGAACCTGTGCAATAATACTCTCCCTATGCAGTAATACCAAACTTAGCCTTCTAATCTAGTATGTGTATTGCTTTACCTATTTCACCTGGCTCAGCCTGTTACTAAGGAAATTGCCAGTTTGATAAATGTTACATATAAAAGGGTTCAAGAAGAAACTTTTATGTTTTAATAAACAAAGAAAAACCCTTTATTAGAAAAGTGGAATTAAAAAGTCTCACATTGTGCCTTGGCTGGCAGGCTTAGTTGGTTGGAGCATCGTCCCGTATACAAAAAGTTTGCAGGGTTTGATCCCCCATCAGGGCAAATAACTAGGTTGCGGCTTCGATTCCCAGTCTGGGCACATGCGGGAGGCAACTGATCTGTGTTTTTCTTTCTCACTCCCCCTTCTCTCTCTCAAAATCAATGAGTATATCGTTGGTTGAGGACTTAAAAAAACAAGTCTCCCATTGTAAAATTTTTCTGTTGAAATGTACTATGTTTAAAAATATTTTCCCCCCAGTATAATCTGTTTTCCTTTTTTATATCTATCATATATTCATAGTATTTTGTGTTTTCTTTTAGAGCTAACTACCATTAAGAATATTATAAAAGTTTTACAGAATAAAGATTTGGTTCTTTGAGTCCAAAGAGTTTCCATGTCCTTGAATGAAAAATGTCCACATTTCACCATTTGTGTATCTCATTTCCTTTTAATATTTTTGAACTTTATTAGCTAGATCTGAAAATACTAGAATTTTAGCTTGATCTCTGTGAGCCAGTTCACATGCTATTGCCATGCACATTGGTATATCTTTACCGTAATTGATCACTAAATCTGATTTTAGTTGTTTTGAAGTTGAAAGGACAATACGTAGTCTTCAAAATTCAGACATTGAACTATGTATTAAAACATGTATCCTTCCCCCTGTAATTCTCTTCCCAGACATAACCTCTCAACAACTAGGTACATATTTTTCCAATTACTATTCTCTGAATGACTATTAACAGAAATTTTTGAATTAGAACCCCAAATTGTGTAGTCAGATATTTTAGTCCCCATATCAAGGCATATATGTTCACCTCAGTATTTGTCTTGATATTCTGAGTGTTCCACATCTGGGTTTTGTTTGTTTGTTTGTTTTGTCTTTCAAAGACAAAATTTTAACCTACATTTTTTCAAACTACATTTCATTAGGTCACCACTCTTGACACTGACAAAACCCCACACTATTCTAAACTCTGAAAGGCAGACACACATTGAGATTTTAGAGGCATTTATACAAAAGTAGTTAAACTACAATGCTTTTACCACCTGAAAATATACAGATGGACATTTGTGAGTTTTTCAAAGCAGCAAGAATAGAGGAATATTTATCTTTTATCAGAATTCACCAATTTTTAATATTTTGACACTAAAAATTACGTGTGTATATGCTACATACATACATACATATTTATATACACATATAACTTTTTTCAATCTTTTGAGAGTAGGTTACAAAAGGCAATTAAAGCTTTTACCCCTTAATACTTAAGCGTATATTCCCTAGGAATAAGGATTGTCTCTTACATAACAGCAATATAATTATCAATTTCAGAGAACTTAACACTGATTTAGTACTTTAATCTACAATCCATATTCCAATCTTTTTAGTTGTCTCAATAATTTTCTTACACAGAGTATTTTTCTTTCTAGGCTAAAATTTAATTGTATTTTTTGAATATGTAGAGCATTAGCATGCTTCCAGAAACCTAAACCATTCAAAATGTGTGTTCAAATCTTAACTCCTCCCTTCCCTCTCCTTTTCACTCCTTTCTGCTCCATTGGCCTGTCTCTTCATTCACCAGTAGCACAGGTTTAAAGACAGAGGCTGTGTAATGCATTTTAATGTCTGATAGGGCTAATCAGCCCTCATAGTTTTTCATTTTCAGTGTTTTCCTGGCTGTTCTTTTGTGTTTGTTTTTCCAAATGAACTTCAGTATCAGTTTCCTAGTTACATTGGCAAAAAAGCTTTTTGGTACTTTTATTGGGATTGCATTAAATGTATAATTAGCAAGAACTGACATAAGGATGTCCTCTCCAAGAACAAAGGATGTCTATACATTTGTTCAAATCTATTTTGTGTTTCAGAAATGTTTTAATGTGTCCTTCAGAGAGATTTTGTACAATTTTCAAATTTAACCTTAAGCATTTTGTCTTTTATGTTGTTACTGTCATAGAGTTTTCCTCTTCCATTATATCCTTTAACTGGTTATTTTTATATATGAGAGCTATTTTTTTGCCCATTTATTTTATATCCTCCTAACTTACTGAATTCTATAGTCTGAACTTGTTTTATCTTTGATGCTGTAAGATTTTCTAGGTGTGATTGCATGTTATCCACCAGTAGAAATATTTTTACTTCTTTTCAATTCTTATTTCTTTAATTTTTTTCACTTGTCTACGCATACTGGCCTCCATTATCACGTTAATATATCAAAAACTGGCAACATGTAGACTATCTATGTTGGTGTAGTGTTGCGGGAGTTAATAAACTGTTGCTAAAAGGAGCTATGAAACTTATGCTTCTCCAGGCAGGCTTTGTAAATTAACCAAAAAGGAACTTCATTGTGTACCCCTTTTGTGTATGACTTCTTTCACTGGACTTTATGTCTGATAACGTCCATGTTGCAGCATGTGTCTGTAGTTTGTACTTTTTCATTGCTTATCATAATTTACACTCCCACCAGGAATATAGGAGAGCCCTAGGTGTTCCCTATCTTTGCAATACTTGATATTGTCTGTCTTGTTTTTTTTTTTTTTTTATTGTGGCTTTAATTTTCATTTCTCTGATGATTAATGATGTTGAGGAACATTCGGATGTTTTTTGGCAATTTTGAATCCCCTTTTATGATATGTGTTCACCTTTTGCCCATTGTTAAATAGGTTGCTTTCTTAAAATTGATTTTTAGGAGTTATATATATATATAATTTTATCTAGGCCATATACATATATTATAAAATTCCTTTATTAGATATATGTATTGCAAAGTCTTCTCCAGTGTGTGGCTTGCCTTTTTATTCTGTAAATGGTATCTTGTAGAATGGAAGTTCTTAATTTTAATGAAGTCCAGTTTATCAGTGGCTAAAGTTTTGTGTCCTGTTTGAGAAAATTATTTTTTATCCTAAGATCATAAAGAAGTTCTTCTGTGTTATCTTCCAGAAGCTTATCTGGTTTGTCTTTCACATTTAACTCTACAGTCCAGTTGGGTATTGATCTTTGTGTTGGTGTGACACAGGAACTTTGTTTCACTCACACCAGCACTATTTGATGAAGTGACTGTCCTTTTCCCATGCTTTGCAAAGATATCTTTTTTTCTTTTTTTTGGAGCTTTGAGGGAATTCATTGAGAGCTGCTTTCATGTATCTAAAGGGTGATGAGGTTTCCCCAACATTGGCAGATGTCACAGGTGGTCCCTTTATTGCCACTAGTTGGTAGGCCAGACCGTAACAACCGCAGTAGCCATGAACAGCAGTAAAATCACCATTATCGCCACACAAGATGCTGCTTTTCTGTCCACCATATTCACACGCCAGGTTTCAGTGTGAAGCTTCTCATGTGTGTTCTCCACCAGGTGGGCAAGCTCACCAATCACCTCATTCTGTTCATCCAGCTCATTCCTTATCTCTTGCCCCATTTGTTTTTGGTGATTTATGATAGGAGAAATGGCATCGAGGCCTGTGTCGTTGGATGATTTTCTGCTGCTGTTGCTAGATTTCATCAAAACTCAAGCCTCTGGTCTCCTCTGGCCCCTCAAAGAGCCAAGGGTTGGATGCAACTCGCTCAGCCGTTCCCATCATCAGGCTGGACCTCAGTTGTATCTTCACCATTTCTTTCATACTGGTTTCATTGTGGAGTTTTCTCAGCAATATCTTGTGCAGTTTGGCAAGTAGAAACATGTGGAGAAACCCTGGTCCCGCGGAGGCAGGGGGTAGTGGACTACAGTCATGTGAGGAGAGGCCGGGGTGTGTGGCTCTGGGGAGGGAGCTGACGGGCAGCAGCCAGGCTCCCGGTGCTGAGTCGCTCTCCCACACCATCTTCCTTGCAAAACTCTTACTTACTTACTGAGAGACCACTTTATACAGGTCTGTTTTTGAGCTCTTTTATTATGCTCCTTTGCCCTATATGGAATTAATTACTTAGGTTTATAATGAGCCTTTTTATCTACCATAACAAGTCTTCCTTTTTTATTTTTTTTTCAAGGATATCTTGGTAATTCTTGGCTCTCTAATTATATATACCGCTGTGACCTAATACATGGTTTTAACAAAAATAATTGTCTAGTTTCAGTTTGGTTATAATCCTTAACTATTGTCAATTGTAGTTGATTTAATTTAAAGCTAGTCTAATTCCCAGGCTTGACTAGACATTTCCTTTGATAGCCAAAGAAACTGATTTTGGTTATTTATTGATGATAGGCATTCTGATAGGTGTGAGATGATATCCCATTGTGGTTTTAATTTGCATTTCTCTGATGATTGGTGACACTGGCCATCTGTCTTCTTTGTAGAAACGCCTATTCAGGTCCGCTGCCGGTTTTTTAATGGTTTGGTTGTTTGTTTTTGGTGTTAAGTTGTATGAATTCTTTATAAATTTTGGATATTCACATCTTATCAGATGTATCATTGGCAAGTATCTTTTCCCATTCAGTAGGTTGTCTTTTTGCTTTGTTGATGGTTTCCTTTGCTGTGAAAAATTATTTAACTTTGATAGAGTCCCATTTGTTTATTTTTTTTCCTTTTGTTCCCTTTGCTCAAGGAGACATAACAGAAAAAAATATTACTAAGAGCAATGTCAGAGACTTTACTTTCTATGTTTTCTCCTAGGTTTCAAGTCTTACATTTAAGTTTTTAATCCATTTTGAGTTTGTTCTTGTGTATGGTGAAAGAAGGTGGTCTAGTTTCTTTTTTTTTTTTTTGCATGCATCCGTTCAGTTTTTCAACATAATTTATTAAACAAGTGCTGGCAAGGATGTGGAGAAAAGGGAACCCTCTTTCTTTACTGGTGAGATTGCAGATTGGTGCAGCCACTATGGAAAGCAGTATGGAGGTTCCTCAAAAAATTAAAAATAGTGCTACCTTAAAACCCAGCAATTTTATCCAAAGAAGTTCAAAACACTAATTTGAAAAGATATATGCACCCCTATATTCATTACAGCATTATTTATAATAGCCAAGATACGGAAGCAACCTAAGTGCTCATCAATGGACAATTGGATAAAGAAGATGTGGTGCATATATACGATAGAATATTACTCAACCATAAAAAAGAATGAAATCTTACTGTTTCTGACAGCATGGATGGACCCAGAGCATATTATGCTAAGTGAAATAAATCCATCAGAGAAAGACAAATACCATGTGATTTTTCTTATTTGTGGAATCTGAAGAATAAAATAAAACAGAAACAGACTCATAAATACAGAGAACAAATGGATGGTTTCCAAATGAGAGTGGGGTTGGGGGCTGTGTGAAAAAGGTGAAGAACTTAAGAAGTATAAATTGGTAGTTACAAAATAGTCACAGGGATGTAAAATACAGCATAGGGAATATAGTCAGTAATATTGTAATAACTACATATGGTGCCATGTGGGGTACTTGTTGAGGGAATCACTTCATAAACTATATAAATTTCTAACTGCTATGTTGTACACCTGAAACTAATATAAAATAATATCGAATATCAACTGTAATTGAAAAATTAAAAAATTAAAATAAACTAATTTTGGTTGCTAGAACTAAAGCTTGCTCTGTGAGATTACGAAGATGCCGTCTCTTTGCTAGAATCTTTTTGTTTCATACCTGAAATGTCAGTCTCTTTTACTTGACTTTAATGTTCCTATGCACATTTGTGACATAGCTCAATCAAGAGAAGGCAATAATGTTTCTTATGCCCCAACCTTTCTTTCCTTAGACCTATTTAAAATGCATACTGTCTTTTTCCCTCCTCTGTTGAGAACTTGCCTATCATTACAAAACACTCAACCCAAGTTTTCTTCCAGTTCTGATTCTCACTACCTAACTCTCCCTGTCTCTTCACCCACAACTTTCCTTTCATCTTCACTTCCAGCTCCCTGACACAGCCATTTGCTTGTCCCTTCTTATCAAATGCAGCTAGTGCTAGGAAGGGAATGAGGAAAGGAGAAAAATGAAGGACAGAATTGTTTATTGAAATGCTATTGAATGCCAAGCTAAGGTATATACATCTATGTTATTACTTAACTCTCAGGGCAACACTGTAGAGTAAGCATTATTATTTTTTGTGTAAGGCTTAAGCATAAGATCATGCAGCTAATGGTAGAGATGAGATTGAAATCTAATTCTATCTGAATCCAAACTTTAGTCTTTCCTCATCACCATGCTGTTTCCCATAACAGGCATGTCCTGACTTACAACTAAAAATACCTCTTTGAACAGGGACCATGCAGAAATGGAGGGCCACATCCAAGGCAGAATGTGAGTTGGGTCTAAAGTTGGTGACTGGCCCAGACAGCGTGAACCTAGGAGGAGGGCTTTCTTTTGGAGAGAAACATTTCAGAGGTCTACAAGGATTCATATTAAACAATGAGTGGTAAATATGTGTGACCTGTTGACCAAGTACTTGAGAATATTGAAAATGTAAATGGCTTCCACTTGGTTTAGATTGAATCTGTAACAGATGGTGGACTGAGAATAGGCTTCCACTGGGATTCTCAGGATTGTTTTATTACATTTAATGTGTCCATCAACCAAAAATCTATTTAATAGTGATTTCCCACAGTGTTTCTGTATTTTGTTTTTTTCCCCAAATCACGTTAGTTTTTTCTGATTATAAAAAAATTATAGGAAACCAAAAAATACTAAACAGTATAAATAAAAAATATATATAATATATAATATATACATATCTATATATATATATGTTTGTGAATATACCTACTACATTCCTTTATGATAAATTATTGCATGTGAACTTTTTGGACACAGAGTGTGGTCATATTTTAAAACTTGGTAAAACTGATAAATTACTTTGTCGTACAGCCAAAGGGCATGAATTAAAAAATGACAGACTGGAAATACAAACAGCTAATAAACATAAGACTTTATTAGTAATTAAATAACATAAATGGCATATCATTTTTAACTATCAAAGTAGAATTCATTCATTCAATATTGAGTGCCAGATATGTATCAGGGACTAAGCAAATACCAAAAAAAAAAAAAAAAACCACCCCCAAAAACAAGAGACCAAAACCAGAAACAATCCACAATAGACATTAACCTCACAGAACTTTTAGTCTAAAAGAAATGTACCATTTATTGAACTCTTTGCCTGCCAGGAATGTGCTAAGCATTTCATAAACATTATTATATTTTAACTACCACAAAATCCTGTGCGCTAAGTGTCTTTATTGAATTAGGAGGCAGGTGCTCAGAGACTGACCAGCACAAGTCACGTGGCTGTGCTGACAGGGCTGAAGCCCCGCTCTGACTGACTCCTCGTGTATCTCACCATTGGGTTCTGGGTGATGAGCTTTAAACCCCCAAAATCATTGAAGCCTTTTACAATACAGTTCAAAAGATCAAATAAATGACTAGGTATGGTTTAGGGTGCAGCAAAAGAGGTCATTCCATGTTGCTGGTGGGAGTATAAATAGATGTATTTTTTTTGCAAGAAATCTGGCAAAATTACCATGAGCCCTAAAACATTTTCATCTCTATTACCTAGAATTCTATTTTTTAGACTCTGCCCTAAGAAGAGAATCAGAAATGTGTTCAAAGATTTATGTACGATTGACCGAATATTTGATTAAAAAATAAGAGTATATGTAATATACTCTCTCTATATCACATATGTAGTATACCCTATATTACTATCAGGCTAAATGATATAATTATACAATGTCTGAAATTTGCTTCAAAATAACCTGGGACAGGGGAGGGGAAATGGATTGGTGCTGGAGGATGGGTACATGTGAGTTTATTTTACTATATTTCCATATAAAAGTCTAAAAATATTTATATAAAAATATGATTTAATGAAGCATTTATTATAGTGAAAAATATGTTGTGCTATGGCATTCCATGAGACAAAAACATGCAGCCATTAAAAGGGATGTTTTTGAGAAAAATTTAATACCATGGAAAATGCTCTCAGAATAATGTAAGCAGGACACAAAACTGATAACATCTCATTTAAGTTATGTGAAAAGATTTAAAGGAAGCACATCAAAATGTTAATAGCAGGACTGTAATGATTTTTATTATTTCAGTCTTTTGTGTTATTTTGCAAATACCATTGATACTTAGGGGAAAAAGTAGTTTACAATCTATCTTACCTGTAACAGGTCCCTTATTATTGTCACTGTCAGAGTTGGGTCACTGTTTTGATCAGCCGACTGAGCTGATGTAACCTGATGACAACTTCTGGTTATATATTACGAGATTATTGGCAGAGAGGAAATCAAACTGCTGGCTTTGTAAATTTATATACCCTATACTCCTACCTCAGGATGTGGCCAGTTGCATTTATCTGAGGTATTTCCATTTTCAAGGAGTGATGGGAAATTAATAGCTCTGCTTTAGTTCTGAGGGCTTTGGAATTTTTGTCTTAAAAATGAAAAACTTTAGTAATGAAGTTTCATGCATTAAATATTTAGTAAGAGCCAGCTGGTGCCAGGCCCCATGCTAGGCTTAGTTTAAACAAGAAAAAGAGCAGAGACCTGCACTCAAGGGCGCTCAGCCTAACGGGAGGGGCTGATGCAGGTCGTTGTTCTGTGCTGCGAAAAGAAAAGGTTGTGGTGCAAGTACGCGCAGGGTGGACCACCCACTCCAGGCCCGAGGTCCACAGCCTTGCTGGAAGTTACTTGCTCCTAAGATCTTTTATTTAGCAATTTAATTTGTAGGTATACTATAAATGGTGCAGTCGTTTTTCTCACACAGCTTAGATTTTATTACTCTGCCCTTAATTTCAGGTTTTTATGATATCCTTACTGGTATTTTTTTCCAGTTTTAACTTCACTGTTTCAATATCATGAACTACAACTACAAAACATTGTGTAAGTATACTTTTAACTACATGGAGATGTAATAATACATTTGTGTTTTTACCAAAATCTGTATCGCCCACTACTAGCCACTGTATTAATAGCTTACCATGGGGATCTTCTGCTATTGCCAGGAGGTTTTATTGTGAATAAAAAAGCTCACAAGTCTATTCAACCATTGCAGATGTATATGTATCTTAATATTTCTGTTCACCTTAGTCAAGAGTTTTGAGTTTTGAGAAATTTTTTCATTTTCTATTGGCTGAAATCTCCCTTATGTTGGTGTTGCAAGGCACCCTGCACTTTCTAGGGGTAAGAAGAAGTATTGTCTCAATAACCCTCTTAAAGTTTGGAAAGGCAAATGACCATTTTCTGAAAAGTACAGAATATTATAATAAATAGTCATTGGCTAAGCGGTAATTCATGAAACTCAATTTATATAAGACAAATAACTGTAACAGAGCCCCAAATGTATTAAAGAAAACAAGTTTGCAAATATTGAACTGACTTTTCTTTCCTCTAACCTGGTTTAACCACATCAAGTGAGAGGAGAATAACATCAGCCAATAAAGAAAAAGTAAACTGTGCCAAAGCGTCCAGAATTCACCCTCCATAGCACACATGTTTTCAGCCATTTGAGCTAAGACTTTTGTTATGACAAACAAACAAACAAAAAAAGAAATGATGAGAGCAGCATTTACTTTGTTGGAAATGAGAAAAAAAATAAAAGTACTGCTAATTCCATAAAGCATTTGAAACTTTGTTTTTATAAATAAATTCAAAGGTGTTTATCTTTTTTTAAAGTTTTAATTATCATTCTTACTGTTAAAAATCATTCAAAGTTATGTCAACCTTTAAAGATAAACTGCAGCATTTAAAAGAACATGTTTGGAAAACTGAACCACATTTTCAATTGCCAGTATTGTGCTTTGTTCTTGGTAGAATCATCTTCGTTTCTTCTTTTTATGTCCCAATTATAAACCCTGGCCATACTGACTTCGGTGGTAGTAAACTGATCCCCCTAAAAGTCAAGATCACCCTCAAGAGAACCAGGATTCTTTGTGGCAGTTGATAAATTCTTTGCCAACAAGACTGAGTTTCATCAATATCATATTCGAGCAGTGCATTAGCCCCCAACCATAGACACACTATTGGCAGGAAGAGCTGAAGCTCTGCATACAGGCTATCTGCCATTAGGAATCTAGACTCCAGCGAATGGGTGGACTCTTCTTCCTCATGTATTTTAGAATTTCTAAAGTCAGCTTAATTTCATGAATCTGAACTTTCAGCCTCCTTTTCTTTTGAGCAAGGTTGAGTTCCATAAATTTATACTCCCGTACTGTTCATCCAGCTTCTTTGGTACTGTGTCCACAGTCTCATTCCCAGGCTGTATCATGAAGGAACCTACGTCTTCCACAAATGCAGCCTCTGAAATCCCTTGGTGGAGCCACGGCGGTCTCTGCAGCCACTTCTAAGCCACAACCATCTTTAGTGGCCGCCATCTTAAAGAAGCCAGCACGAGACTACTTAGTGGCTTTTTTTTTTTTTTTAAGTAGTCTGGCTGGTCAAGATCTGACTTTTACCTTCGGATCCTACCTGTTTACCTCATTGTGTAGTTCTTTCCTCAGAGAGGTATGATCATACTTCAAACACCACAGACTTCCTCTGTTCCATTGCCTGCAAACTGAAATTTCAACTGTAATTGCTAGAATTTGTCTTTATCAGATCATGAACTTTATAAAATAGAAGCAATATAAAATTAACATGAGAACAAACAACTTTTTTTTTGTCGGTGCTCAGAAGTAATGGCCTCAAGTGGTTATTCAAAAAAAAAATCCTTATTAAAGCATTTTTCAAAACAGTATAAGATTGATGATAGCTTATATCATGTGAAAATGAGCTGCAGATCCAGTGATGCTTTCTAGAAATAGCTTTTAACAAAATTTTCACTTGGTATTGTTTAAAAAAAAACATTAATAATCATTCCCTCCTCAATAAGATGCAGTATTAATCAAGTGGCTTAAATATCATGCTTAATTATCCTCTTTCTGAGGATCTGATTTGAAACAAGGCACACAGCAGAAATAGAAGAAGAAAAATAGCTCAGTAGCAATTAAGAATATAGAATTAGAGCTGTTGCTAAGAATTATGACTCAACCTGTAGGGTTTCAGAAAATCTTGAGACATTAATTTCATGGTTCTACACATCAGAGGAACTGTATCGTCTTCTCTTTGCCCACTGAGAGAGCTAATGAAAAAATCCCCATTTTAAGTGTTTAATGAGGAGCAGAACCAGAAAATACAGTTTTCACAGAAAGTAGGTTTTCCATTGAGTTTAGAAGTGGAAGTTTATATAATTTTAAGTGATTGAAATTTAGATATATCTCAGAATCCTACTAGATAGAAAAAGGAGTATTTTGAATCAGACTTGTGTCCTGGGTTGCCTGAGTCCGGGCGCACTGTCTCTGCCACAGGGCTGCCATTCCCTCTGTGTGAGGGCTCTGGGAGGCTCTGGGAGGTAACAGCAGGTACAAGAGCACTCGGCCTGGAAGGGCTGACAGTTTAGTGGGCAAGACTAAAGATAAGTCGCAAATAGAGCAGGGCGAGGGAAGTGCAACATCAGGGAACAAGCACATGTTATGGAAGCACTTTTAAATGAGTAGATTTGGGGACACTGACTCTGCTTTTTCCGGGGTTGTGGCCATCAAGGGGATGAGAAGTCCTCACAATACTTGAGCTGGATCTTAAAGAATGAAGAAGAGTTTTCTGGTCCTGGGGGTGGGAGAGAGGATGGCTCAAGACAGAGAAACAGCATCTTCGAATACATCGTATCATGAAATTGGTGGGCTGTGGGATGATTCCAAGATTTTAACCATGGTGAACAAATGAATAAAAAAAGGAGCAAGTATAAGAAAGTGAGGGAAGAGTGGGATATAATAAGTTTAGTTTGGCGCTCACTGAATTTTAAGTGTATGGGGGTATTCCAAGTGGAAATGTCCATTCAACAGTTGGATGTATAATACTGACCTGGAGTTTTCAACAAAAGTGGTATGTAGAGATGCAGATCTTGGAGTCATTGGTGAGTGATGGTTCAACCAGTGGAGGTGGCTGAGCTCATCCAGGGGAACATTTAATTCAAGAGGAGCAGATAATGGGGAACAGCAGCCCAGACCACCAACTCTTACCTGGCAGTTCTGTGGCACAACTAATGCCACCATTTATCTACATTATGTGTTAAATGGGCTGTTATGAGTTGGCCCAAGAACCATGCCTCCATTTATAAAACTTTCTATGTAAAGTACAGAGTAAGTTCAACTTACAAAAGATGTTGGAGCCACAAACTGTAAGATGGAGCTTGGACATACTTCCTTTAACTTATCCTAACTGTATATCTTTTTACCTATGGCTCCAGTGAACTGAAATTTGGAAACCAATCCCTAGCATAGCCTAGCAATAAAAACTTTGTGTTTTCATTGTATTTGGAAATATCTTCAGCCATGCTTTATATTTCAGGCCTACTTGGTTCATTTGTAAGTCAAGTATGATGGCATGCTTTTGCCATTAACACAAACTTTGAGTGACTGTTGTGTGCCTGAAACAGTGCTAATTACTCCTTCTTGTCCTCTCTCTGCCACTGTGATTGACACCAGAGAAGAATTGTGGCATATGGTAAGTTTTTAACTTTTCAGGAAACAATATTGGTGTCAAAGTAGCAATTGCTTGTGGTGCCAGGAATGTTGATATAGTGAGGCAGTCAGAAACATCTCTTTTTAAGGCCTCTGTGTAATATTATTATTCTACAATTCTTCATGTAGTTTTTATTATAATATTTGTGAAGTGATTTATTGTTTTTCCTTTTTTATTTCAAGTTCATTTGAAAGAGTGAAACACTAAATTCCCTGTTCTCTGGTATGTTCAATACATGTGACTATTATTACAGACAGAAATATGCATAATTACTATTTGGCAACTCCGCACAATGTCCTTGGTTTTATTCAGAAGGCACAAAAGAAGGAGCCGCTTCATGCTGTAAGAGCTTCATTCTGTGAGATCCGGGAAGCATTCTGTCTTCCCAAATCTCCTTAGTAACAGCAATGGTAATGTTGCAGGACTAATGAAGGTCTCTGAGGAAGACATTTCTTTTAGTAACTTCGTCTTTGTGTGGGGCTGATGGTGGTGGTGGGGGATGTGCTTATTTCATTAAGCACTGGGTTGTTCCACCAGTTCAGGGTACGTTGGGAACTGTGAGCTCGGCTGGGAGCTCAGGACCACTAGGCTGAGCAGAGAGCAGCTGAGTGCATGGGAAAGAGGAAGAGGAAGTGATTCTAGATTTTGTGTCTAATCTTGGTGATTGTCAGTACTTTCTAACTGTTCAGCACTCCAGTCCAATTTCCAACTGCCAGCACCAGTATTTGCGTGTCAGAGTGCCTTCTCTTTCTCTGGAGCCCATTTAAACTGCCTACCTGGTAAGCCAGGAGTGTAGGAGAATTTATCATCCCCTGGGGGGCAGCCTTCAACGAGTGACTTACAGGAGTTGGTGGGTAGGTATCTCAGCTCCTTCACTCATTGGTTTGGATAGCTGATGTGTGTTTTACACTGGCTTTCCCAGCAGGATTAAGCTCCAGTCACCCACAGTGGCAGCTGGCCTGACTGGACGCTTCCCTTCCTTGGTCCGCCTTCCCTTCCTTGTCTCACTTTCCCAATCTCCTACTGGTGTTTGCCTTCGCCTCCAACTAAACCGTTGCACTAGCATCCTTGTCTCAGGATTTGCTTCTGCAGAAAGCCAAGAACTAAAATATGATACCTCGTCTTTCAGAGAGAAAGTTTCAGACACCTGCCCCTCACATCTGCAAGATGGGCACCTACAATGCTTAGGCAAGGAATCAAAGCTAAATCATTAGTTAAGTGGTCCACATTGTGCTTACTTACTTTGATTTTTTTTTTCTTTGTGTTTGATGCTGACCAGCCCTCTTCTGCCAATACATTCTTTCTTAACACTGGGCACAATTCAAGCAACCAGGATTTTTGTTTTCTAAATTACCGTTATATTCCAGCCTTGCCTTCCCCAGATAGTGTCAAGTCATTTTGATGAAGCATCAAATCTACCCAAACTCTTGAGTTATATGTTGACAGCATCTTTTGATTGTAGATAAATACCTATATTGCATCCGCCTTGCAGCCCTGTCCCTTCTCCTGAGAGCAATCGCATAATTTCCTTTTCTAACCACGGAATTCTATGGGATCTGCCAGGTCCCTCAGCAGAAGTGAAGGACTTCCACTTGCCATCCTCTTCCCCCAAACATAGTTGCTTCAAGAGTCAATGCGAAGTGAATAATGAGACGCGAGTGGACTTCTTTGAACTTGCTGATAAAATAATGGAGATAGGTAGGCTAAAAGCTCTAGGAGAGCTTGGGGTCGAAGGAAGATCTTTCATATTCTTCATGTGTGACTTCAAACTGAACTCGGCAATCATCTTGATTCCTCCCTCCAGTCTCTGTCCGTCTTGCTCCTCCCCTCCCTAGCACCTTGACTTAGGTCTCACCTCCTTGCCTAGCTTACTCAGCCTCCCAACTTCCTGCCTCGAGCCCGGCTCCTCCACTCCTCTATTCTCCATTAAGTTGCTGGAGTGTTTTTTCTAAAATGCAAGTCTGATCTTGTCAGTCTCTACTGACAGCCCTTCTGTGAAGTCTCATTGCCCTCTGCAAATCATTCAAATTCTCGTGAAGCCCTTCTTGTTCAGGCCCCTGCCCACGTCTCTGGGCCTCTCCATTCACCTCCTTGCAGAACACACTCCATTCTTTATCCTCCTGCACTTGGGGAATGTATCATACTCATACTCACTCCGTGTCTTTGCGTGTACCATGATTCCTTCCCGTCGGAGTACTCCATCTTCCTCCCTCTGCCTCCTTCTCCATGACCTGTCTCTTGCTGGTCCCTCAGGGCTGGGCTGAGGTGTCACTTCCTCTGGAAAGACTTCCCTGACCCCCTCACACATGCATAAGTACACCTTGTATTTTACTATGGTGACACTTAATCAAACCATGTTCTAATTATTCAGTAACAGGGCAGCTTGACCTGTGTCCCCGGAGTTTGAAGGGTTACAAAAGCTGATGTCTAACTTTCCTGGAAAAGTTCCAAAGTGAGAGATGGCTGGGCTTCCCTGCATGGCCCACTGGGAAAAGATGACTTTGGTAGGAGGGGCCATTCCCCAGGGCTTAGGGGGGGACAAAGGTGCAGGCTTTCCCCTGGGCCAAGTGGACACTGAGGCGTCAGCCATTTGTTGGGGTCCCGGCCCAACCGCACTGCTCGGTTGGGTAAAATAACAACAGAAAGAGCCTACCTGGGGTGTTTACAAACAGTTAACCAATGATGGCACCCTAGGACCAGCGTGTAACGTGATGTGGTGGGGGATCCATACAGGGGTCTCTGAAAACCTCACGTAAAGGAAAAGGAAAGCTTTCCACCAAGGCCAGAAAAGTTACCTAATGTTCCCAGGATTGTACAGCCAGGAAGTGACAAAGCTGGGGTTTGACCCTGATCCCACAGAATCAGGTGGGTGAGTGGTGGGGCAGGGGTGACTGGGAGAGACCTCACACTAGGAGTGAAAAGCAGATGAGTAAGATATCAAGATTTCCTGGAAAAGTAGGTGGGGAACAAAAAAATGACAAACAAAACAAAACACAACATGGGCAATAAACCTGACTACAGCTTCAAAAACTGCTACGGGAGAAAACTCACTGATAGTGATGAAGTGGGAACATGGCTACCTATTTCTTGGGATTCTTTGATCCTGTCAGAAGAGTTTCTTGCTTTGTAGAGTTTCCTTGAAAAACAAAGCCTCCCACATTAAGTCTAAGTGGGAGGAAACAAAGCTTAAGCCCCTCAGTACTGCTGAAGTCTGGTCACGGAAGCATCTTGGAGGAACATTTTAACCCAGAACCACCAGGACTTCTGCAAGGCTCCACCTTAGCACTGGAACGGTACCAGGGCTGAAGCTCAAACGCAAACCAATGGAGTTTATCCTTGTCGCTAAACAGGGTGCCCCGGGGCAGGCCGACCAGATTTTTGCAGTGTGCCCCACACAATTCCAACTCTCCCCCAGGGTGGCTTCCGCCTGCTCCTTGTGCAAGCACGAGGCTTAAGCAGAACCCGACCGGACGAGTGCGCCTTAGGGGACATCCTGCCAGAGTTTAAGTCTTCCAGTGGGAGCCTGCTGGGGGTTGGGGGAGCAGCCGCGGAGCTGGCCGAACAGGAGCGCGTCACCGTTGTCGCCAGAGACGGCGCGCTGCCCAATCCGCGGAGGCGCAGGGACATAAAAGTGCAGCTCCAGCCCCGAGCGTAAGGATCCAGGGCTGGAGGCCAGCGGCGAGAGGGCCCCCCCCAGGCGTTGAGAGGCCCAAGGTCCCGCCCCCGATAGCCCTGCGCACCCTGCCCCGCGCCCGCCCGTAGCCAGGCGGGGACACCCGGACGGCACGGCTCCGGGCGCGGTGGCTTCTGCAAAATGGTCCCTCTCTGGGTGCTGCTCCTTTTCCTCTCTTTGGTGGGAGCCACGGAGCTCTCCGAGGGCCAGGAGGACGATCTGGGCCTTGTGGCGACCGTGGCCACTCCCAACGCCTCGCACTTCTTCTGGAGCAACTACACCTTCTCCGACTGGCAAAACTTTGTGGGCCGGCGGCGCTACGGGACTGAGTCCCAGAACCCCACGGTGAAAGCCCTGCTCATCGTGGCTTACTCCTTCATCATCATCTTCTCGCTCTTTGGCAACGTCCTGGTCTGTCATGTCATCTTCAAGAACCAGCGAATGCACTCTGCCACCAGCCTTTTCATCGTCAACCTGGCCGTCGCCGACCTAATGATCACGCTCCTAAACACCCCCTTCACTTTGGTAAGGCCGGGGCCGGGCCCGCTCAGCGCTCTCTCAGGCCCTTAGCTCTCAGTTCTCTTTCCTGGCTCTGTCCTTCTCTGTTTGTCCACTCCTCCACGCGCCATCACTACTTCTCTCCTCATTTCTCTGCGTCTCTCTCCCGCTTCTGCCTGTCTTCCTGTCCTAATCTCTCGGCCTCTTTTCTCTCTCGCCCTTTCATCTCTAATTTCTCAACTCCTGTTTTTCTGTCTCATAGTCTTTTTGTCTGTCTCTGTCTGCGTCTCTCTTCTCTGTGTCTCTTCTCTGTCTCTCTGTGTCTTCATCTTTTTTCCTCTGTGACTGTTTCTGTGTCTCTGTTGGCCGGTCTCTCTCTTTCCCTCCTTGCCTTTCCCCTTTTCTCTCTGATGGTTCTTTTTGGGTGTGTCCCTTCTCCCTCTTTTTCTCCCTGTCCCTCTCTCCCACCTTCTAAGCCAGAGCTTCTGCAGCTGATGACATTGGGATAACGATTGTAGTGTCTGCAGCCAGTTTGGAAAGAATGACCATTTCCTGTTTAATTTTGATGTCACTGTGCATGAGCCTGTTTGATAATTGAGCAGTAAATCAAAGCCCCTTGAAATGTCTGCAGAGATTAGGTTACCTGCCCCTCCTTCACCAGAGCGCAGCCCATTAAATACACCCGCCTCCAGGATGCTGCTTTGTGCCACAGCTGAAATATCAAACAATTGCTAATTGTTAATGGAACCTTACCTGCATTTTCCTAGACCACTTATTTACATCGCATTTCTCTTCTGTGCTTTGACAGTGACGTTCTGCATGAAGTCTGTGCTGGGGAAGAGACTGGGCCCCAGAGCTGGGGCTGGCCCGGGGCATCTGCACATGGTGGTGGGTGAGCCTCCTCCCCAGGCCTTGGCTGCTGAGCATTAGCAGGGTCATTTTTGTCCCTCTGTGACTTGGGAGTGGGGTGCTCATGGATGATTTGAGGCTATGAGAGCTTTGACCGAGCAATGATAATGTCAGCTAAATCTTACGTTTTTGTAGCATGAGCTTTTTCAATATGTGGGATAACAGTTGGTAAAATTTGAGTTATTACCAAGGCAGTCTCAGTTCAGATCTCTCTGTAACTCCATGTCTCTTTGTCTTTGTCACATTTTAAAACTACATTCTCTTGTCCTCACTTATGAAAACATTATTCACATATTGCAGATGAGGAAACTGAAGTGCAGAGATAGTTGATCCCTTGTCCAAGGTCACTTGACTAAAAATTGGCAGAGGCAGAGTGAGAATTACTTCTCCTGACTCAAGCCCGTAGGTCTGTCCACTAAACCACCACTCAGGAGCGGGGGCACGGGGGCACTCTTGGACCATGTTAAGCTTCCACTACTCTAAACCATGGCCTTTCCCTGTTCTCCTTCCAGCCTATATCGAAAGGTTTCCTGGCCACTCAGGATCCTCTAGGCACTAGCCAAGGAAAAGGGGCTTCCACATACCCTTGCCTCCCTCTCTCCCCCTCCCTCTGCTGCTTTGAAACACAAGAGAGTTCATCTCTGACTCCCCTTGACTTCCCCCTTGGCTTCTGACCTGACAATCTGCAATGCTGGGTTTGGGCTGGGCCACCCAGGCTGGGAACTGGAGGGTCCTGGGACATGGCCTTGTGCTGCTGCCCAGAGCAGAATGCATGGTTAGATCTGTAACAGACCTGAGGGTGGGTGGGGAGGGAGGCTACAGCCACAAGCTGGCAAGGACTGCCCTGGAGGATCTGGGAGAGAGGGGATGCCAAGGTCCTGAGAACCCAGCACCATTTCCAGGTTGATCCAAAGCAGTGTGGTCTTCAACCTGACCCATGTGCCCGTCCCACTCCAAACTCCTCTCAGAGCTTCCAAGGTGCTGGCAACCGGGGAGAGTGAAAGGGTTGAGGGGAGGGTCCTCTAAAACTTCGGTCAGGCACCTCCACTGGATGAGATGTCTTGTCTTCAGGCTGGTTGATGACAGTACCCTTCCTCCCTGGTCTGTGTTGCTATCCTCTTTACACACGGTATCCGCATACAATCTAGCTCTGGTCATTAGGAGAACAATGCCTACAGTCCCCATGGCAGAGACACACCCAGCGTGTGGTGGAGCCCAAAGGAGGGAGTCATCCATTCTGACCTGCCCGAGTCCCACAAGAAGGTCAGAAGAGACCTTACAAAGAACATGGCATTTCAGAGGCCAGGATGAGTAGGAATTTCCCAGTTCAAGCTGAATGCTCAGTGCAGGCGGAGGGACCTGGGACAACAAAGACAAGAAGCATCAAAGTTCATGTTGTGTTGAGGGACCGTTGATGAAGCTGCAGCAGTGAGGGCAGGAAGCACAGTGGGGGAGATGAGCCAGAAAGGAAGGCTGGGTCCAGGCTCTGAACGGGCCTGGGTACTCATGAGGCATCTGGCTCTGTCCTCAGGGCCATGGTGACTCTAAGCAGGAAGGTAACGGTACGGTTTAAGAAAAATACTATCAGCAGCATGAAAGCTGAGTTACAAGAAGACAGACTGGAGGTCAAGGAAAGCTCTCAGGAGGCTGTGCTAGTCCAGGTGAGAGATGATGGGGACTCCATTAGAGTCATGGTCTTGGGATTGAAGAGGAGGAAATGGGTCGAAAACCATTTTGAGGAGCACTGGTGGCTCAAGTGATGCACTGAATACGGGAGGTGAGAAGCAGGCATAGCTGAAGATTTCTAGCTCCGCGATGTTGCTGGGCTGCTCGGGGGGCCCCATGCGACCCCTCCCTGCCTACTCCATGCTCTGCTGGCTCAGTTTCATGATCTGGCCAGGCTTGTCCCTCACAACTCTTTCCCACGCTCCAGCCCAAACCGTTCCACTCCTTATTCCCCAGAGAGGTCCTGAGATTTCAGATCCAGTGCCTGGCATTACTTTGTTCTTATTTCTACATGTATCTCCACATGTATCTCCACAAACCCTACCTATCCTTTAAAGCTTATCCCAACGGTCTCATGCCATAGTAATGACAGCTACCAGTGCTGTGGACTAGGTACCATCATACCTGCTTTGCATGTGGTGTCTCTTGTTTGATTTTCACAGAGAGCATGTGAAAAGGGCTAGCCCAGCTTTACAGATGAGGAAAGTGAGACGCATAGGGCCTGAGTACGTCGCCCACCGTGATAGGCGTAAGTGGCAAACACTCTGCCATAAACCACTACACAGCATTCTTTCGGTGGGGCTGACTTGCTCTATTTTTTTCTATCATTTCTCTGTCTCTGCCCGCTCTTACCCTGCCTGGTGGCGCCAGTGCCCTTTGCCTGAGCCTTCTAGAGGGCATTAAATATTTTCTGCCTTTTATCCAAGGTACTTGAGTCCTCCTTTGCCCAGACTGAAAGCTCCTTTATCAGAATCAATGCTTAGCCTCTCTCGGGCAGGGGTCATCACTCCCAGGAGCTTCTCAAGCATTAACTGAGTGAGCAAACAGCCCTCGATGATGTGGGATGGGGCCTAGACCTGCTTCTAACATCTTACGCTGTTCCGGGGGGGCTTGTCTTCTCCCCCTGCCGCCCTTCATTGGTCCCCGCTCCTGCCCACACCTCTACAGGCGGCTGGCTCTCCTTCCCAAACGATGTACTGCGAGGCCCGCTTAGCCACCGTTTGAGAACACAGCCCATACGCTATGCTTTCGCTTTTCAGTTGTGTCTTCCCCATTATTCTGAACTCATATGAGCCAAGAATTAATCTTATTATTGCCATAAAAATAGCTACTCTTTATTTTTAATAATATCATTCTACAATCTGCCACACATTGTGTCCCATCCTTTATAGACATTTAAAACACTTAATCCTTACATAAGCCTACAAGGTAGAGATTTTTAAGCCTTAATTTTTTTATAAATGAGGAAACTGAAGTTCAGAGAGATTACATACCTCGTCCAAGGTCACACAGCTAGAAACTAGTAGAGGCAGGAAGTCTGAGTTACAAGGGGACCAAGGCTAGAGGACAAGGAAAGCTGGGACGAGGCTGTAACAGTGCAGGTGAGAGATGGTGGCAGACTTCACTAGAGCCATGACCTGGGAACTGAAGCCAAAGCCCGTGTCCTTTCCATGCTCTCCTGGCACCGAGCCGTGCCTGGACTCTGCAACATGATCAGAGTTTGCTTAATTGAATGATTGACAGTGAGTCATGCTAGAGAAAATCACGCGTGGCCCTCAGTTCAGCCGTGAAGAGTGGAAGGGGGAGGAGCTGGAAGAGGCCTTCGAGGGATGTTCCACCGACACCACGGTGGGTCGGCGTGGGGGCTGTCAGGGTCCAGGCCTGTCTGTCTCCTGACCTCTGTGTGCTTGTTTCCAGGTCCGCTTTGTGAACAGCACATGGGTGTTCGGGAAGGGCATGTGCCACGTCAGCCGCTTCGCCCAGTACTGCTCCCTGCATGTCTCAGTACTGACGCTGACAGCCATTGCCGTGAACCGCCACCAGGTGGGTGCACCTGCCCCCAACTCCCTGTGCTTCCCTCTCTGCCTCTGTCGCCCAGAGGGGTGTGGGACCCTTAAGACAGTATTTTAACCCATTTTCCAATGAATGTACTCGTCTTATTGACCAGCATGAGTGCTGAGATTAGGTATATTCATCTCTTGGTGCGAGGAGCTGCAAAAAGTTAGCCCCACCGCTAGCCTTTTGTGTCTCAGAAGTTAATGAACTTACTTCCTGGGTAGAAAGGAAACCTGGAAAAATCACAGATGAGAAGAGAGTGGCAAATAATTATAAGTCGGAGACAAGGCTCCTGGCTGATAGGTGGGCATTCCGTTGCCCACACTGTTGAGGAAGAAAACAAGCTAGGGCACCCCAGGGGGAGCAGCAGGCATTGGGGTAGGACAGGCCCTCCCCACCGGGCCCGCACGGGTGGGTGTGGTGAAGGGAAATGAGGAGGACCTGAGAGTGTCCGTCCTGGAAGAGGACAGCTCCATGGCAGGCGTCTTCCACTAACTAACTCAATGAACCCGTGTTGCGTACTTGGGTCTAGGCTGAATCGAGGAATGGAGACTGAGGAAAGTACATACATAACTTTTCCAAGATCACATGCCCGGCAATTGATGAAGCTAGGGTTAGGACTGAAGTCTGTCAGGCTCCAAGCCCCTGCTCTGACCACTAGTTCACCCTGCTCTGAGAAGGCTCAAGGACACCCACAAGGGCAGTTTCATAAAGGCCACCAGGACAAAGGGAGATAGAATTTATTCCGAGCAGCTCCAAGAGGTGCCACAGGGACTAAATGACAGGAGGCTTCAAGATGCAGATTCAAAGATGCAGCTTAATAGGGCGAATTTTCTAATAGAAGTGTTTGCAGGTGCACAGAGCTGCTTGGGGAGGTAATGGGTTTTGTGTCGTATTCAAGCAAGGTCTGTTAGGGGTGTTTTCTCAGAGATTCATGTGTCTGATAGGGAATTGGACATAGAAAACATTGAAATCTCTTTATCCCTGCAATGCCATCACCTTGACATTTATATTGCAGATGCTTTGGTGCAAATGTTTGCATACAAATGTCTCCTGCCTTTTCTTAACCTCCTCCCCTAAATCGACGAGAAGGATGCTGGATTACCTTTGCCTGGCCTTTGCTAACCCCATTTTATACAGCTAACTGAGAGTTGACTGTTGGGTTACAGGTGGGGCTGAGGAACAGGGGGACGTTTTGCCCACACTGACCGTGCTGCTGTGACACATACCCGAACATGAGGCCCTGTCCCAAAGCTGGCGGAGTCTTCGAGCAGTGTCTGGGGCCTCTGGCCCAGGCTTCCTCCCCCTTCGACAACTAAACACCAAAGGAGTACGAGGGGCAACAATGGCAGAGCCCAGGGTGGTGCTGGGCTGCTTGTAAAGCCTCGTCACTTCCTCCTGGAAAACCTGAAAAAAATTGGGAGAAATATTTGGGAGGACACATCCGGAATATCCAGTGCATCTTGGGATGGGGTCCTGAGGTGGTGGCAGCTCTTTATGACCTCTGCCACTGACCCTGGACTCACCTGTCCCAAACTGCCTTCTTCAAGACACAGTGATTCTAATCTTTAACATGAGGATACTGTTAAATTCCTAAGTGTTTTTTAAACCTTTTAGGACAATGAATTGGCATACAGTAGCAATTCGAAGATGCTCTTCAGCCTGAAGCCTGTGACACTGGCTTTATTATAGGCCTGGGAAAGCTGGGGTCCCCTGAAATTTTAGTAATGGCTTTCATAAACAGTGCTGTGAACCCCCAAATAAATGTCAGTGCAGCTTCCCAGCTTCCCATGATCAGCGGAGAGAGTCTCCTCTTCACGACTGTCACCATCAGACCCTCTCGGAGACCTTTGTACCCTAAAAGGCCTAGAACCCTGGGGAGATGAGGCCAGATCCTGAGACGGAGGCTGCCCAGGGCTGGTCCTCTGCCAGCCTTGCTGTGGGGTCATGGGTATCCTGAAAGCAGACCCCATCCTTCATCCTTCCCCACCCCTCATTGCACCCCGGTCCTGCCATGTCGGACCTTCAAGAGGCATTTGGACCACTTGGGGTCTCTGAGTCCAGATGACACCTTCTTCCTCCCCGCTAGAGGTGGGCTGAGGGGCGGTGTAGCTCAGGGGTTCGATAATGAATTAATGGGTGGTTTACCTTGTAAGTAGGACTTACCTGCTCTATTGTGACATGTCATCTGGATTTCTCATTTGCTTCAAAACTTCTTCAGCCAGTGGTGCAGTTTGCTTGTTTTCCAGGTCATTATGCATCCGTTAAAACCCCGAATCTCCACCACGAAAGGTGTCCTCTACATCGCAGTCATCTGGACCTTGGCTACCTGCTTCTCCCTCCCACACGCGATCTGCCAGAAATTACTGACCTTCAAGTACAGGTGAGGTTAATGGGGGGGAGCAGCCCGGGGCCTCAGAGGGCTTCGGCAGAGGGGCGCGTGAGCCCCCCTCAATCTCAGAGTTACCGGTGCCTGACGCACGGAGCTGTTCTTTCTGTCTCTCTCGCTTTCCTCGGCATTCCCCCTGCTTTTTCTCATCTTTCCTTCTTAACAGCTTTAGCTCCTTCCTTATTCTCTGTCCTGTTGGTCTTCAAGGCGAGGGCAGTATCGATTAGCTTCTGTCAAGGGGAGCGCGTGCTCTCACAGACTGAGCTTTGAAGTCACCAGGCCTTGTTTAGATGGGGTTGTCGAAATTCCCTTGCTCAACCTACAAACAAAACGTGGATCTGTGTGTCTGAGGCGGGGGGCTCTACCTCCCGCTACCTGCCATTCGGGTTTCTTTGCCTATACTCTCACAGAATGAGAATTTCTTTCAAAGCACTCAGTTTTTTAAATGTAAGCACGCGTGTGTGCTACTAGTTTACAAAGGCAAACACCCCCACTAGACCGTAAGGTTGGGGAGATCTGGCCGCATCCCTGATTTTTGCTCCCTCGGTGTCCCTAGCACGTAACTCACTGTCTCCACATAACAAGCCCTCAGCCCGTATTTACTGAGTGAATGAATGAGCTTGGAGTGATTTTTGTAAGTTCATAGTTGTTTTAGATGAGGTTCCCTAGAAACAGACCCTGAGATAAAGGAATGGGTAAGTGCCTGCGACTTTTAAAGGAAGTGCTTCCAGGAGGAATGGGTCGGGGAGTGGGGAAGCCAGACAAGGGAGTGGGAGAGCTTCAGGAAGGGTGCGATTTGGGGGGAAGCTGTAGCCTGCTCCACAGTGAGCTCTGGTGGTGACGGTTTGCCAGCCTTGAGGCAGCTGGAGCTGGGCTTTCATATTCCAGGCCTCCCTTGGGAAAACGCCACGTCAGGCTCGTAGTGGGTCTGTGGGAAATGTCTGCAGCAACCCTAGGGCGGTCCTTGGCACCTAGGAAGGCCACAGGGACCAGCCATTTCTTGGGGGGGCGGGGGGACAGTAAGGAGTTCCGGGCCTAGCACTCAAGACAGGCGAAGGGGGTCTGAGGTGACCTAGGCGGCGCACGGCTTGCATACCCCTCAGTAGCCACGTGCTGTCCCACATGAAACACACACGCACTCTCCTGTGACACAAGAGGGTCAAAAGCACAAACTCTGAAGGCAGATTTCAACTAACCTAACAGGCTCCCTCCGGAATTCTAGGGTGTGGGAATGAATCACAATACCCAGACCTGCCAGCCCTCAGGCTCCCCATCTGCCTTCCTGCACGGAGGGCTATTGTTTTTCCTCCAACAAAAGCAGGGAGAGCTCTCCCTCTCTTTCACTAGTGATGGCCACCAGCACATGTGACAAGAACAACAAGCCACATGGTATGGCGAGAAAAGAGCCATTTCGAGTTGCCGTCGGGGCACTTTACAACCCGACAACCTGGCTCACGGTGAGTCTGGACATTCAGATAAGGGCCCGAGCTGAGGGTCCCGCCACAAACTCCTGCCTTGCTTTTTCCCGGGCACCTTTTTAAATGGTCCCTCAGAGGCGAGCCTGCAAAAAATGAGTGACCTCTGCCTCAGCCACCTGAGAGGTAATAGGCGCTTACCGCCCTGTCCTCTGTCCCCTGTCCTCTGTCCCCTGCTCGGGGCCGCCTTGGAGGGGGGACTGCCCTTTCCCTGCTCATTGCACCCCTGTTCGGAGATTTGTAAGTCATAAATCTTGTGACTTGACTTCCTTTGTGTGAACGTATCGAAGCGGAGCCTTTAAAAGGGCCCCAGGGTTTTTTCGGTTCCCCAAAACGGGAGCCTGGGGATGTAGGGAGACGCCTGCTGTCCCGTGCGTGTGGCTTGTGCCTCCTCATTCAGCAGGTCATAATCTGCATATTCTTCACACACCAGCTCTGGGTTCTCCAGCACCTGGGGAGATTCCTGAAAAGCTTGAAGATGCCTGGGTACGTTGCATAGAGGATTAAGTATATTATCCTGGCATTGCTACTCACATTATCAAGACCCATCACGTACTTTGCCCCATCCCTTAGCCCCCCTCACCCCCCCGCAATGGGAATGGGCAGTACAATGGGGAATTCCTGCATACACTGTGCTCCCGGGATGAGTCAGTTCTAACCCTAGGAACACCGGGGCTGCATCCATTTAATGAACAGATATTTTGGGGTCTCTATGACAGGCTAGGAATTATACAACTTTAAGAGGACATGGAGAGAACTAGGTCTATTCCTTATCTTTACAGAACTCCCAGCCTAGTGGGAAAGCCAGAAATACAGTCAGGCAATTAGGCCGCAGCATCAAAAGCACCCTAACAGATGGATGTACCAGGAGCCCAGAGGAGGGAGGCTCGTGCCTCTTGGGCTGAGGCCTTTCCAGACTAATTGCAGCCCCTCCTTCTCTCTCTGTCTCTGTATCTCTGTGTCTGTGTCTCTCTCTCCCCGTGTCCCCAGTGAGGACATTGTCCGCTCCCTATGCCTGCCAGACTTCCCTGAGCCAGCTGACCTCTTCTGGAAGTACCTGGACTTGGCCACCTTCATCCTGCTTTACATCCTTCCCCTCTTCATCATCTCTGTGGCCTACGCCCGTGTGGCCAAGAAGCTATGGTTGTGCAACACCATTGGCGACGTGACCACGGAGCAGTACCTGGCCCTGCGGCGCAAGAAGAAGAAGACTATCAAGATGCTGATGCTGGTGGTGGTCCTCTTTGCCCTCTGCTGGTTCCCCCTCAACTGCTACGTCCTTCTCTTGTCCAGCAAGGTCATCCATACCAACAATGCCCTCTACTTCACCTTCCATTGGTTTGCCATGAGTAGCACCTGCTACAACCCCTTCATTTACTGCTGGCTTAACGAGAACTTCAGAGTGGAGCTGAAGGCATTACTGAGCGTGTGCCAGAGGCCACCCAAGCCCCAGGAGGAGCAGCCACCCTCTCCAGTGCCTTCCTTCAGGGTGGCTTGGACTGAGAAGGGCAACGGCTGGAGGGCTCCAGTAGCCAACAGCCTCCTGCCCTTCCCCCAGCTGCAGTCGGGGAAGACAGACCTGTCCTCGGTGGAACCCATTGTGGTGATGGGTTAGAGGAGGGTGGGAAGAGGCAGGGGGAGGGCTCCGTCTCCAGCTGAGACTGGGCAAGGGCCTGAGGGCAGAGTCTGGAGAAGAGCCTGTCCGCTCATACATGACCTTCATCGTGCCGGAAACAAGGTCCTGCAGAAGCCGTAGGACTCTTGAGTTCTTAGGAAACTGCTTCGCTTCCTAAGCCACATCTGATGTAAAAACTAAAAGGCACCTACCAACTAGACATATGTTCATGAGTTCCTGTCTCAGAAATGCGGTGGGGCGTATTAACCTGGTTCCCTGGGTCGGAGAACAGGACAGCTTCAGCGCAGATGCGGGCCGAGTCAGTCAGTTGCCTCCAACTGTCAGGCAGCTGCCTCACCACCCTCCCTGCCACTGAGCACCCATAAGGGACACCTGGGTCACACTTTGGGTGTGACTGACCCAGGTGCACAGAGCTGGGCTTAAGGAGGGCTCATTGGCCAGTGCAAGGTTAGCGAGCCAGAGCTCCCATAGAGGTTTTCACGCCTTGCTTTCTGAAGTCCCTGGGCCAGGATGAAGGAGAATTCTGTGGTGGCCTGGGCCAATATATGACAAGAAAGGACCAGTTTGGTTCCTTAAAACAGGAAAATTATTAAAACTTCGAAAGATTCAGAAAAGCATGAAGAAGAATATAAAAATCACTCCCTTCTCCCACCAACTTGTGATAAGTTGTTAGCTGTGGATTTATTTGCAACTTTTTCTTTTGTGTGCATGCTTTTCATTTCATTGTGAATTACACTTTTCCATGTAGAGATAAGCAAGAAACAAGCATGGCAGAGAACCCTGGAGTGTCATTACCAGAAAAAACATCCACCAGAAGAGTTGGAAGAAGAGGTGGGAGAGGAACCCAAGGAGAAGACTGTCACGGAGTAGACAGACTGCATTCGTCTTGTAGTCAGTGGTGAGGGGCCTGGCTGAAGTACTTCTCAGATGGCGATCATTGTGATGAGCCGAGGAATAAAACTCATCCAAGAGGCATAATTCCTTTTCTCCTGCAATCACACAGAGCAAGGAGTGGGAAACATTGCCCTGCTTTCACAGGGGATGAGGGAGCAAGCTTTTCAACATGCTGGAAATCACTGTGTTTGGACACATCACCCCCCAACCTGTCTAGACAGGCCATTTCTCTGCGTTGTCTGAATAATAAGTCTTCATCGTCCACATCCGCCTGGCAGCTCACGCATCACTTTCAGAAACCTGTGGCATCCTGATAATCCTCAAGGGCTCAACTTGCCAGAGAAATCCCATTCCAGGGACTGAGCATTTTCGTCAACTTCCATCTGGTCCTGAGTGATTCACTGTGTCACGCACAAGAGAGCCGTGTCAGGCAGAATGGAGCTTAATTCACCAACCCTTCACAATTGCCACTGTCACTGGTTTTAGGTTTCTTTCTAGTACCAGATAGATCCAAAGAGCAAAAAGCATGGATATGGAGCTAGGTGGAAAACTGAGGTTTGGGGAGAGGGGGTTTGTTCAAGGTTCACTTAGATCTAGTAGCTAATTAAAGCTGAGTTTGGTCACACCACTTGCTTCCCTATAACGAGCCATGAGGTTTTGTTATGCTATTCTATTTATGAGGATGTTTGGAAATTTCAGGATAGAAAGTTTGAAAAAATCATCTTCTGGACGGTGGGTAAAAATGTGACTTTCATCAAGCAGAGAGGACTTTCGGAGACCACAGGGATCCCCAGATGGACTTTTCTGGCCAAATGGTTCCCTTGTCTGTGCCTGTTGTCTCTGTAGTGTCAAGAACCTTGTCTTAATGCTACCACAGTAAGTCTATGAACCAGAAAGAGAACAGGCAGCAGGGCCACAGTGTCACTGAACTTTACCCCTCTCTCTCTGAGAGCATCTAGAAATCTGGCCGAGTCACAGGGAAGCCTTTCCTGGGGAAGGACTTGCTGTTGGCCCATGAGGTCTGTCTCCTGCCTGTACCTTGTCTGCCTGCCTCCCCATGTACCCTACATGCCTCAGAGCAAAAAGTGATTTGTGTCTGTGAATGTGAACTTGGTCAAACTTGAGTCTTTCCAATGTGCTGGAATGAGTACTTTATTGTAAATTGCTCCAGTCCCAATAAAATTATTTTTGGTGCGTGGACTTTGATTCTCTGACGTGTGATTAGGCCACGGCCGGTAACCTGTAAAAGGAGGATCCCCATGAGTGAGAGGAAGTGAGCATGGGGAGCCCCTGCCCGCACCCCTCATGTTACATATCACGGACACTGAGATGGCGAACAGCCCGCTGAAGACCTCAGACTTAGTGCAGTGCTGCTTCCACTGCGCTGGCTGCCAGGGCCCCCTCTTGTGATTATGAATCTGTGCTGTGTATTGGAACTGGGGCTCCATCTGTCCCTTGGTGATTCAGGAGGAGGCGAGCTGCCACTCAAGCCTCGAGAGCGGGTCTCCCACTTGCAGCGTGCGGTGTGTACTGCGTTCCTGTGTTTACCAGGACATCTGCCCCATGAGACCTGGGGTCTCCCTGTCCTACCAGTTGAGCTGGGTAGGAGCCTTCATTGCATACGTAACTACCCTTATGCCATCCAGAGCCCAGGAAAGTGCTTTAAAATAATTTCACAGGAGGTTGTACATAGAGGTAATTTACTGAGCCCGAGAGAAAATTCGAAGGAAAAATAGGAGAAGGAGAAGGGAGCTGAGGTTTGCGAACGCCTGCTATGTGAGGCGAAGTACCGAATGTTTGTGAGCTCACAGTCTCATTCCCCTGTATAGCAGTTCTCCAAGGTGGGTGTTATTATTTCTACTCTGCAGATGAGGAAACCGAGGCTCACCTAACCATCACACAGCAAATTTGGGAAAATGCTGCCTTCTTGGAGATTAAGTTCTGACAGGGCATGTAGAAAGGAATCTTAATATGTTTTGAATCCAGTGTTTTACAAATGTCCTTGATTATGAGACACTTTTGGGGTAAAACCTATTAACTGCCCTAAAAACCAGTGCTTAAATTACATGCTTCGGGAAGTGTTTGACTAGGTGGCCCCCGAGACCCCTTGCAGCTCCGTGGCCAATGAGGCCTTGGTTCTAATACTGGCAGGACCTCGTGCAGCCTTGTGAGCTCCATTCTGGTGAGAAGCAACTTCCAAACAAGCCCCGAGTGACTCCCATATTGCCAGTGCCCTACTCGCCTGCCGGTGGCGGGTTGCCAAGGCAAACAAAACAGCTGTCTCAACCAGCACAGGCCTCAGGGGCCTCGGATGGCACAGGCAGACCTCAGCTAAACCCTCAGTGATCCAGGCTGGTCGTGACGCACCTCCAGGGCCTCTGAGCAGCTGTGCAGGCCACGGGGTCCAGGATAATCGGAGCTGTGCTGGAGTGGGCCGGGGGAACCTGGAAAGACTAGGTCTTGAGCATTCACTGGGGAAACACACCTGTTTTAGAAGGTCACTTGATGGTAGAAGATGCTCCTACTTCTGTGGGATTATGTTGTCAGCAACTCGCGTTGGCATCTTGTTGGCATCTCTGTGTACTTGTCCCCCATCCTCCGCCCCACCACTCTCTCTCATTTCAAGGAGTAGTTAGGGAAGGGGCAAATAAGAGACATGCAGTGCTGGGTGCATTTTGAAAAACAAAATAAAACAACAGTGGTGTTTAATGTGAGAACGCCCTGGAGTTCAGCCTCCTTTCTGAGGTTTTGTAGCTTCTCTTGCTGAGAACAAGCTGCCTGCTGTGTCACGGAAGCAGATGCCACAGTACGTTTAGTCATTGTGTCTGCTTAGGCTCCTCTAGACACAATCAGGCCTGTCCCCAGTGTCCCCAGGCCTCAGAGGACACATTTCAAGCTCTCAAGGAAGCTCCTCTGTTAGGTTTGAGATGAAGAATATAGAGCCTCACATTTCTCACCTAAGAGGGGAGAGGGTACCAAGTGGCAACCAGCTCTTGCCAAAGGATTGTTCCCATACATTTCTCTCCTTCTCCAAATCCAAGCCCTTTTTATATCTTTGATTTAGCTGAGGGATTCAATAAAAAAATGTATTGCCCTGGCCAGGTGGCTCAGGGGGTCGGAATGTTGTCCTGTACCCCAAAAGGTTGCTGGTTCCCTCCTGGTCAGGGTGCGTAGTGCAGGCAACCGGTCAATGTTTCTCGCTCACAGTGATGTCCTCTCTCCCTCCCTTCCTCTCTCTCTAAAATCAATAAACATATCCTCAGGTAAGGATTTAAAAAAAAAATTTTTAAAGGAAAAAAGGTATGGTTTGAAGTCAGTCTCATGTTCACTGTGGTGTCCAACTGATGGCCGAAGAACTGGTCCCCCAGTGAAACCGAAACCAGGAGAGTCCAACTTTCACCTCTTATGTAACGTTCCTAGACGCTGGGGTTCGGAGCCTTCTGTGCGTGGCAGAGTGCGGGCAGTCAGCCCTGCATGGCCATTTCAGAGGAAGAGCTGCCTCGCTTGGCTTTTCAGAAAGCAATTTTGTCTGTAATCTCTACTTTTCCTTATTAGGTGAAGTCTGGCTGAGGTGCTTTTTCTCTCCTAAATTTCTGTTTTATTAAACTTCCTTACCGCTGTCAGATCCTAAGAGCGTTCTCTGGGCAATCACTCTGAGAGTTCCCATTCCTTCCTGCAGATCCAAGATTTCTCTGTATCTCACCGGCAACCCCCGTACCTATATATCTACCTCTATCTATATATCTACCTCTACCTATACCTCTATCTATATATCTATATATCTACCTATACCTATGTATCTACCTCTACCTCTACCTCTATCTATATATCTATATATCTACCTATACCTATGTATCTACCTCTATCTCTTTCATCATCTCCATCTCTATATTTTCTATATCTATCTACCCTCCTCAAAACCAGAATAATCTTCGGTAGGGCGGGCCCCTGGTAGTACAGGCTCCCCGCGCTAGGTGAGTGTTCTGGGAACGCGTCTGTATCAGTGCGCCAGCTGGCGTTGTTCTAAGAGGCTGCGCTCGGCTTCAGTGAATTTTTTTGGAGACTCTTTCAGTGTGTTTGCCCATTTCATGATGGGTGATTTATGAGCGCACCTGCCCACACTGCACTGAGTGTTCAGCACTTTTTGACCCAAAAATGGCATGACCCCCCGATGCCCTACCCTCCCTAGTTAACTGATCTCTCCCCTACAGTGACATTGTTTTTCCCCTCGGATAAAAAAAAAGTCCTCAAAGGGAACTGTTTTACCGATATGGAAGAGGTGAAACAAAAAATGGCAGAAGCACTAAAAGGCATCAAAATTGATGAGTTCAAAAATTTTTTTGAGCAGTGGAAAAAACATCTTAGGTGTATTGCATCAAAAGGAGAGTACTTTGAAGATGACTGAAGTGTAAACATGTCAGGATAGATACACAATTGTTTGTAAATAAATTCTGGTCTTTTGGAGTATCCCCTTGTATATAAAATTTTTATGCTGAACTCTTATCCTCCAATCATACTAAATCAGTACTTCATTCTAATAGATTCTTTGGTGGATTCTTTAGGATCGTCTGTGCACACAATCATGTCACCTGCTGATAAAGACAATATTTCTTCTTTCTAACATATACGACTTTGTTGTACTTTTATTGTACGAATTTTATTGTACTAACTAAGTTTTCCTGTACAGCAGTGAACAGAAGTGGTGAGCATGGATTTCAGATGTACTGTGTAGTCTTACATTTTCAACTGGTTCCAAATTTTGACCATCCTAATAGGTGTGTAGTGGTAACTTGTTTGAATTTACATCTTTGTGGTGACAAATAATAGGGAGTGTCTTTTCATATGCTGCCTTGCCATCTGTATATCTTCTTTGGTGGGGTGTCTGTGAAGGTCTTTGGCCCATTTTTTTAATCGGGTTGTTTGTTTTCTTAGTGTTGAGTTTTAGGAGTTTTTTCTAACACTCTTTCATCAAGATGTGTCTTTGACAAATATTTTCTCTGAGTTTGCAGTTTTTCTTTTCATCCTCTGGACATTATCTTTCACAGAGCAGAAGTTGTTTTAAATAACTTTGTCCCATATTTATGCTTTTTATCTTCAAGAGCAATTGCCTGAACTTTCTCTGCCACCACGGACATCCCATCCTTCCCTTGTCTGATTATTTTTTATAATTTCTATTTTTTTTTTTTTACCGGGATTATCAATCGGTTCTTTCATTATGAGTATATTTTCCTGAAAAATATTTGAATGGTTATATTGGTGGCTGCTTTACAGTTCCTTGTCTGCCTATTTCAACACCTAGGTCATTTCAGAATTGGTTTCTATTGGTTGAATTTTCTCCAGAATATGGGTCATATTTTTCTGTTTTTTTGCCTTCTAGTGATTTTTCATTGATTGCATACTGGATATTATGATGGTATGTTGAAGACACTCTGGATTTTATATTTCTCTGATTAAGGGTTTTTTAAAAATTTGCTTAGGGTTTTTTTTGTTTGTTTGTTTCTCTTTGTTTGTTTTGGCCTAGAGGGCACTTGCCCCTGATACCGCCTGTGGTGGGCAGCAGCTGAAATGTGTTTTCAATTTCCTCAACTTCCACTTGCTATTTATTAGGTGGGCCCTCTGGGGTCTTCAGAACGCATGTGTAGTTTAGTGGTCTGGCAAGGATTTTGGCTCCGTTTAAACTAGGGCTTTGCGGCTCACCCCTTCTGCAGCATTATCCTCTCCACGATTTGCCCCTAACTTCCCAATCACTTCGCAAGCACTGGATTTTGGCCACCTTGAGCTTCACACATGTTGGGGCATGTCTGCAGACAAAAAGCCTCAAATTCTCAAATCACACAGATTGTAATGTACTTTAAGAGTGGGTTTTTTCTCCAGTTCCTACATGCTTTTTGTCCCTTTCCAGTGCCTTCGTACCATTACTGTAAGATATTTTTCCAGATTATTCGTTGTTAGTACAGAAAGATTAATCTGACCAAACCTATTCTGCCATTACCACTCAATGAGTTTTCAAGGTAGTTTCTTGACTTAGGCTTTCCTTACCATTAGAAGTGTGAATTTGGCCCCACATCCAAATGCAGAGCTGGCTTAGATTTCCGATTTCTGGTGGGTCCAGGACACGTGGGAGGCTTCCCTATCACAGCCCCTGGCCGGCCAGTGTTCTAGTTCCACTCCCACCATTCAATCTGATAGCACAGCCGCTTACAGGCTTCCAGCGTCAGGCAGGCAGCTGCAGCCCTGACTCTGCACCCTCCACTCGCCGTGCATGTGGGCTTTGTGTTCACAGAGGCAGCCTAACCTCAGCATCAGACACGTACATTCAATCCTGATGTCCTCGTGCGCATTCTGATATCAGCTCCTACTCACCGGTCTGTTTGTTTACTCCTTGTTGACAGAATTTACAGTTTTCACGGAGTGCCCTGCATCAGCCCAGTCATGCATTTTGAACAAAAGTCCAATAATTCACTTTGTGTAAGGATTTCTTAAAATATTTTTTAAAATCTAGTTTCTATTATGCATTAACCACGTGAGACATGGTATGCAATTTAATCAATTAAAAGCTTACTTAAGAGTCACCATGTACCAAAAATGATGTGTACATTTTAGACATTATGAATACTCCAAAGAAAATTATAATTTTATAGATGAATGAAAACATTTGGAAAATATTTTAAAAATATTTGTTGACCCAGGCATTCTAAGTACTAGATATACAGTAGTGAATTCTCACTGCAAACCCTTACTATGAGGCATTACTATCTCTTTTGTTAAGTCAGGAAATAGAGACTCAGAGAAGTGAGGCTGATGTGACTTTTCCAAGTTCATGCAATTGGTAAGAGGTTTGCACTGGATGTCAGACCCAAGTCTTTCTAGTCCCAGTGGTCCTGCTTCCCACCACCATTCTGCGCAGCTCCAGTTCTTGCCAGGAATTACCTAGCAGCCATCTTTAAGGCCTGAAGTAGACAGCTCCAGGAGGAGGCAGACTTACAGAGTGGCTTAAATACCTAGCTTTCATGCTTTGGGGGTTGCTAAATGAATCTGGAGCCTCCCTGGGCTCTACAAGGAAACCCTACATCCAATAGATCCTTGACAGTCACTGATTTAAATTTGTGTCTTCAGCGATTCCTTAAGGGCACCAGAGGTCCATGACGTGTAGTGATTGACACACTTGAGGCATGAATTTTTTCATCTTTCCAAGGTCTTCAATACTATGTTTAAAGTTTTAAAGATTATTGAGCATGAAAAATATCAAAATAAAAACAAATGTCTCCGGACCACCTACCTTTATCCGTTGTCTCACACTGTAAATGCAGCTACTTTTAACCATTTGAGTGACAGACAAGTAAAGTACGTAGGGTTAAAATAATACCCATTCCTAATCCCGTCGCCCTTGCAACTAAGGATGACCTGACCACAACACGGTTTGGGCTACAAATATAAGCTAGGTTGCTGGTGCTATCCTTTCTCTCTTACAGTTTATTCCTGTCTGGAATGAGGATTTAATGGCTAGAGTTGCAACATCCATCTTGTGAGCATGAAGAAAAGGCCAAGTGAGGTTTGCTCTGACAGTGGGTGTTTCTGAACCAATGTCAGCCGCTGCTTCGCCGTGCACTGCGTGCTGTGAGGGCTGGTGGGGCGGGGCGGTCATTTCTTCAATCCACAGTCATCAGATTTCTCATTAATTGAAGTTAAAGCATTCCGAAACACTTCACCCCTCTAACTTTAAATACTGTATTTAAAACTGCCCTTTCTTAATTGAAAAATATAAAATAAAATAAATAAATTCCCCTCTCTTGAATTCCCTCCAACATCTGCTGACTCCCTGCCTTAAAACATGAGTCACTAACTCCCAGTCTCCTACTACCTTTCTTCCCCTGGACTCGTTCCCAGGCCCTCAGCGCTTCCCACTTTTGTTGGTTACATAATCATTTAAAATCCACCTAGAGTGGCATGGTGGTAGTCTGCTAGGCTAGCCACAACAAAATACTACAGATTAAACAATAGACATTTATTTTCTGATGGTTCTGGAGGCTACGAGTCTAAGATCAAAGTGCCATCAGGGTTCGCTTCTAGCGAGGCCTCTCTTCTGTCTGCATGAGGTGGGAGCGGAGGGTGGGGGAGAGAGAGAGTGCTTTGAAGTCTTCTTATAAGGACACAAGTCCTACTGGATTAGGGCTTAACCTTTATGACCTCACTTGACCTTAATTGCCTCCTTAAAGGCCCTATATTCAAATATATTCCTGTTGCGGGTTGGGGCTTCAACATATGAATAGACCAGGGGTCGGGGAACATAGTTCAGTTCATAACAAGCATCATAAATAATTTGCTAAAACTTCCTTTTCTTGTCCTAATTCATTTATGCCATTTATTTTGATTACTCACTATGAAAAATGACCCAAGTAGCTTTCTACACTTACTTCTAAGAGGAAGTCGTTGTGGTTGTCCAGAGATTAGAGGTTCAGGTTATGTTAAAGGGGGGCATCTTAAGAAGGATTCAAGTTTTTAATGTGAACAGGACCAATTCATACAGAAAAAAAGGTAAAGGGAATTTTGGGCATTTTCAGTGAGTGTCGAGTGAGACCTAATTTGTTTATTAAGTAGAAGATCAAATGAAAACTTAATTAACAGATTGTGAGGGTGCATATAGGAAACATGTGACTTTTGGCTAAAATATAATTCGGAGGGCAATTAGGTGCCAGCATTAGCATTTTCACATATGTAATTCTGAAGGATCAGCCAAAGGCTTGGGGAAACCCCGTGCAAATATCAAGGGTCTGCTGTCTTGCGTCAGTGAGACCTGAACAGCTTGTTTTTTTCTCCATTTGAAGATAAAATAATGAAAGTTCGGTGTTTGTAGTTTGGTGAATATTTGTCATTGGAACCATTTGGTGCTAGAAACAGACATATCTGAGGATGTGTAGGATTTAAGGTTGCCCTCAAACTTCATCATGAGGGAAAGAAAGTACAGTGGTTTAAAAAAAATTCAAAGAGTGAACCAATAGCTTAGAAAACATGCTAGATATTTTTTTCATGAATTCTATTCAAGGAAAAATGATTTTTGAGCCTCAATCCTTGGGCGGTGGATACTTTTATCTTGCTGTCCCCTCCCCATTCTATTTTTACTAGCTGGAACCTGGTCTTGAAAGTGTGAAATGAGTCACCGCTGTCCACGAGTCCAAAGATGGGTGGAACTGTTTTTGATGAAGGGTGGTGGTGACACAAGTATTTTGAAACCACACTTTAATTTCAACTTATTCTAAGTCTTTCTAAATAAACTAAGTAAGAAGCAATGAGTTGAAATTACAAAGAAAAGCAATTAGATTTTGACAGAAGAGAGAAGCTCTCAGAGAAGTCCCCGTGTGAGGCTTTAAAGCACGGAATTGTTTCCTCAGGAAGGCTGAGGAACTTCTCTTCTTGGAGCTGCTTGTCTGGGGAGTGGGTCTCAGCGAAGAGTCTCGTGCTGGGTGTCTGTCTTGTCCTGTGACTTCGAAGCCAGGCAGGGCAGGAGAGTGTAGTAGGTAGTGCCGTGGTTTTGTTAGGACTAGGCAGACTGGGGCGTGAACCCTTTTCAGCCATGTGTGTTCCTGGGCAACTGGATGAAATTCTCTGAGCCTTAGTTTCATCATCTGTAAAATGAGGTGGTTGTAATGATTAAATGATGCATGTAATGTGCTTACACCATTGTAACTGTTCAGTAAATGGTAGCTCTTGTTGTTTCCTATAAGTCTCCCCATATAGCTCAGAAAGGAAGGATGAAATGAATTAACAGCAATGGTTGTTAAAGGCTGGGGCTAGTGCTACGCTACAGCTTCCTATTCACTCACTCACTCAGTTTTCACGACTTCCCTGCAAGGCCAGTTCTTACCATTCTTTATCCCTGTTTGTTCTCGTTCTTCAAGCTTTTGTGTCGGTTGTGATTGGTTTGTTTAGGGGGCATCCAGGTAAATGCATCTGAAGGTCATTGACTCGGAGCACTCTGTGGACACCAGGTGACTTAGACTCTGTTCCGAGGCTGCCTTGGACACCGCCCTCCTCAGCATTATCTTGGCTTTTAAAACTAAGCTATCCCCACACGGAGGAGCCACCCTTCATTATTTGATAAACTTGTTCCCACATCAGAAGAAAAACCATGCTTCTCTCCTCTTTTGTTATGACCCTCTCCTGAGAGTCTCATCCTGAGCAGTCAAATCCACCTGGCTGACCACAGGAGAAAGGAATGGGCTCTTTGTGCCACACTCTCGGGCATGTTTATGGGTGCTGTTACGTGTTGGGTACTTTAGAATTTCATAGGGTCTCATTTTTAGTAATTTTGCCTCCAGCTCAACGGTTTTTGTTTTTGTTTTTACAACAGCCAATACCTCAGCCAATTTGTAAATGATCCGTTATCAGTGCAGGAGCTCAGCACCTCCACCAGAGCTTGGACTAGGGTGAGGCCAGTGAGGCCCTGAGGTCAGAGTTTAAGGAGGCACTTGCTCAACCATGAGGGTGAGTGCCTTCTTATATTTTGTCCTCTCGGTGTCTCAGTTGCCTCACCCTGGGTACCCCAATGGTCTCCAAAGTGGCCTCCAAAAATGCCAGTCTTGCCTCCTCTAATTAATTCTTCTTCTCATGGGTTGAAGTAACTCAAAGCCAAGCCTATCATTTCCAGATTAAAATTCTTTAATGGCCCCCCTTGCCTACAAAAGCCTACCTACCCATGTAGCCTCACCTCTCCTTCTATTTCTGCCCTGGCTCCAGCTATGCTAACTTAGTGTCTTGAAGTTAGGTCAATGTTCTGACCTCATTTAACAAGGGTTTCTTCTTTAACTCCTTTCTGTCATTCAAATATCAGCTCAGGATCACATCCTGACCCCCAAGTCTGGGTTAGGAGCCCCTCTTCTGTGAAAGCACACAACCCTGATCTTTGTCTACCTCTTCGTATTATAATTATTTCTTTGCTTCTCTGTCTCTCCCATTAACTTGTTTGCTGCCTATAACCCCTCTTCTGGGTCCCTATCAGGAAGAATTGAAAACACTTACCTGCAAAGACATATGCATCCCCGTGTTCATTGCAGCATAATTCACAGTGACAGAGACATGGAATCAACCACAGTGTCCTCTGTGAGATGATTAGATAAAGAAGATATGGTGCATATATACAATGGAATGCTACTCAGCCATAAGAAAAGATGAAATACTGCCATTTGCAACATGGATAGACCTTGAGAGTATTACACTAAGAGAAATAAGCCAGAAAAAGCTAAGAACCGTATGGTTTCACTCACACATGGGATATAAAATCGAAACTCAGACACAGACAACTGTATGGACTGATGTGTAGAGGGTGAGAATTAACCTTTTAAAAAATTTATTTTTTACATTAAATTTATTGGTGTGAAATTGGCTAACAAGATTACATAGGTTTCAAGGTACATTTCTGTGATGCGTGACCTGTGTATTGCACTGTGTGCCCAGCACCCAAAGTCAAGTCATCTTCCGTGACCATATATTTGGCCTCCTTTACTCTTTACTACCCCCACCCCCACCCCTCTGGTAAGCACCATACTGTTGTCTGAGTCTATGCATTTCAGTTTTATGTCCCACATATGAGTGAATTTATTTATTTATTGGTGAATTTAGTCCATTTACATTTAGAGTAATTATTGATGTATAAGGATCTCCTATAGCCATTTTAACTTTTGTTTTCTATTAGCTCTGTTCCTCCATTGATTCTTTTCCATTGTGTTTCTGTTGTTTTTGTTTGGTGGTATTCCATACTTTCCCCCTCTGTTTCCTCTTTTAAGTTATGTGTCTCAGTTTTGGGTGTTTTTTTGTGTGTGTGTGTGTGTGGTTACCATTAGGTTTATGAAAAAAAAAGCTTTATATAAACCTTTTTCTTTTGAATGCATCTGATCTTCATTCACCTTTGTAAATTCAGATTTTTACCCACTCTCCTTTTATGTTTTTTTTTTGTCACAAATTATTCCTGTTTATACTGTAAGTTTGTTGCTGATCTTGTTGTTTTGTGACCTTTTGTTATTTGCTTCAGGTAGAATAACCCCCTTGAGTATTTTCTGCAATGGAGGTCTTCTGGTGATAAATTCCCTCAGCTTCTGTATGTCTGGAGAACTCTGTATTTCTCCTTCATACATAAAGAATAACTTTGCTGGGTATATTATTCTTGGCTGGTAATTTCTCTCTTTCAGTAGTTTGAATATTTGGCTCCACTGCCTTTTAGCTTATAAAGTTTCTGCTGAGGAGTCTGATGATAACCTAATGGGCTTTCCTTTACAGGTCACTTTCTTTCTTCTCCTAGCTACCTTGAAAATTCTTTCTTTGTCATTATTTTTTGACAGTTTTAATACAATGTTCCTTGGAGAGGCCTTTTAAAAATTAAATTTATTGGGGTGACATTGGTTAATAGGGTCATATAGATTTCAAGTATACATTACTGTGGTACATGATCTGTACATTGCATTGTGTTCCTACCACTCTCAGTCAAATCATCTTCCATCACCATATAGTTGGCCCCCTTTATACTCTATTACCCCCTCATCCCTTTCCCTCTGGTAAACACTGTAACTGTTATCTGTGTTCATGAGTTTCAGTTTTATATCCCACATATGAGTGAAATTATATGGTTCTTAGCTTTTTCTGACTTATTTTGCTTAGCATAATATTCTCAAGGTCCATTCATGTTGCTGCAAATGGCAATAGTTCATCTTTTCTTATGGCTGAGTAATGTTCCATAGTACACATGTACCACATTTTCTTTACCCAGTCTTCTATCGAAGGACACTTTGGTTGTCTCTACATCTTGGTCACCATGAATAATGCTGCATTATGGGGTGCATATGTCTTTGAGAATAAGTGTTTTTGAGTTTTTGGGTAGATACCCCGAAGAGGGATTGCTGGGTCATATGGTAACTCTATTTTTAGTTTTTTGAGGAACCACCATACTCTTTCCCATAGTGGCTGAACCAGTTTACATTCCCACCAGCAATGAATTAAGGTTCCTTTGGAGAATGTCTTTTTGGATTGAAGTAATGTGTTGTTCTGTTTGCTTCTTGGATTCAAGGATCTAGCTCTTTAATCTGTTTGGGAAGTTCTCATCAATTATTTGTTTGAATAGGCTCTCTGTTCCCTTTTCCCTCTCTTCTTCTTCTGGTATGCTTATTATTCTTATATTATATTCTTATATTCTTTCTGATGAAGTCACATAGTTCTCATAGAATTAAAAAAAATTTTTTTTTATGCTCAAGTTTCTCTTTTCTTCCCTCTGTGTCATTTCTAGAGTTCTACCTTGATATCACTAATTCTTTCCTCCATCTGGTCAGCTCTGTTTCCTACTTTTATTAGTTCATTCTTGACCTCTTTTATTGAATTTTTTATCTCCAGATTTTTTACTTGGTTTTTAAAAGTTTCAGTCTCTTTATAAAGTACTTATGTTATTTGTTGATTTTGTTTCTGAGTTTATTAAACTGCCTATTGGTGTTTTCTTACATCTCATTGAGTTTTTCCACAACTGCAATCTTGAATTCTCTGTCATTTAAATCACATATCTCCATGTCTTTTAATTTTATTTTCTGGAGATTTTTCATTTTCTTTGTGAGTTGCCTCATTACTTTGATTATTCATGGTGTTTGGTGGATTCCTTCACTGTCTAGGAATCTGTGTATGAATGGCACTTCTCTGGTAGATTGATAAGGAGTCTTTCTGTTTGCTTTCCTGTAGGTGGTGCTGAATCACAAGATTTTTAACTCTCCCTTCTCTGGCTTTTCAGATCTCTACAGGGTGGTGGAAAATGGCCTATATTCTCTGGCAAGGTGGGCACCTCCCTTGTGATCTGGTGGTTTTGGTCCCAGGGACCACCCCTGCAGGGGAACGTAGTAGGTGCTAGGACTACAAATCAGTGAAATCCCAGTGATGTTTCCCACAGCAAAACATTGCTGGTAGTGCAGCCTTGATATATGGGGATGGGGTGAGTTGGAGGAACCCAGCCACCTTCTGTGTTGCTTTTTCTTCCCAGCAATAGTGACAAGTAGACCTTCGTGGCATCTTCCTTGCACCTCCACTCAATCTTTCAGTTAGTCACAGAGTGTGCCCTTTGCTCAGGGAAAAACGTGTTTCTGTAGTACCAGTCCTGGGGTTTGTAGATAATGTGCTTTGCAAACTTACAGAAAGGGGGAGAGGACACAATATCTGGGAGGATGGGGGAAGGCAGCCAGATTCTGGGGCTTTGTTTCTCTGTCTGGAATGCTGAATGCCAGACAACTGTGGCCATAACTCTGTGCTTTGTCCCTGCCCTGGTCACTGGGCTCAGATGCAGCCTGCTGCCCATTCCTGCAGGAATTCTCACTAAATCTCTTTGCTCCTCCAAGCTGAAGGGAGTGCCATCTACAACCTGACTCCTTGCCTCTCTAGGCTGAGCACCCCACAGTGTGCTCTGGGCTGCAGGGCCATGTCCATGGCTCTTTTGAGCTATTTTCCCTTCTCACCTCCCTGGTTAGCTCCCACTTGCCCACCTGTAGATGTTTCAATGTATGGATCTCTCAGACCTGTTTGTGTTGAGCCGGGAATCCTTTATTGATTTATGGCTGTTCAACTGTTGAAACTTAAAAGGGAGAAACCAAGGGGATCTCTCATGCCACCATTCCTCTGATGTCACTCCAAGTTAACCTTTGCAGGAGCCTATTTCCCAACACAATAGGTTTAAAAAAAAGTGCTAAAAATGGGTTTATAATAATCTTACTCTCTGCTTATGTTCTGTATTGTAACAAGTAATTTTGTAGATTGGGTGAGTCACATTTTCCCCAAGGCCAAACAGCTCTTAAAGTTGTTTATGTAATTACCCTCCTTTGTTACATTCTGTATTTCCTCTTATTAGCAGTGTTTTATGGCCCTCCTGATAGGAAATTGTTTCCAGTGTTGGATAAGTTAAATTTAAAACACTATGGTAGGGGCTCTGGTCAGGTGGCTCAGTTAGTTGGAGCATTGTTCCATATACCATAAAGGCTGTGGGTTCAATCCCCAGTAAGGGCACATACCTAGGTTGTGAGTTTGATTCTAGGTTGGGGTATGTACAGGAGGCAATCAATCAATGTTTCTGTCTCACATTGATGTTTTCTCTCTCCCAACCCTTTTCCCTTTCTCCCCAATCAACAAAAGCACATCCTTGGGTGGGGAAAAACAAAACAAAGCACACCACTATGGTAGATGCCAGAAAATTGATTTGAGATGGCTGGAGAAGCAAAGAAGTTATCTGAATGCCAACATGTTCTGGAATGCTGTGGAAAGGAGGCAAAAAGTCTTTAAGCAGTCCCTTCGGTTTGCTGTGGGATGGGGGTTGTATTTATGGTGGGATCAAGGAAGGTGTGGGTTTGGTAAAATGTTGCAGAAGATTCTATTATAATGAGAAGGGCCTGATAAACATAGTTCTTTGTGACAGCTCTCTTCTCTAAGATGGAGTTGTAACTCTGCATAGCCTGTTCCCCAGTGGTTTGTAGCCACCTAAAAAATAGAAAATCTAAGATTCTGTAAACTTAATACAATGTTTGCTTCTCCACTCTCGGTTTTTCCAGATAAAATGAACGGAAGACCTAGGAACTAGGTAAGGTGTATGTACCACTTGACTTGTGAAAATGTGACAGTAAATGTTGTCTTAAGTACTAAACTGTAGGGGTAATTTATTACACAGCAATAGATAACTAATACAAAGTTGATGATGCGAGTCCTCCCTGAAGGTCTAGGACTTGGGGACACAAATTCTGTCTCCTGTGGGTGGTCCCTGAGCCGTGCAGGAAGGACAGACCAAGCATGGTAGTTAAGCCTGGGCAGACTGATTACACATACAACAGACAGACCATACATTACAATAGTGCTTTATAGCAACCGGTCCAGCACGCCGAATATAATCTGCAGCAATTGGCCCAGAATGGTCAGAATTGGACAGTGATTTCAGCTTCCTTATGTTTTGCTCCTACTTTCAACTCAGAACCAAGCAATAAACCAAAAATGCTCCCCCAAATCAATTACCTAAGATGTTCCACTTGAATTATCCAGTTTCCAGCTTCCACATGCCAACAAACTCCAATCAGAGCATGACTGAAGCTATCTTCACACTTTTTTTTTTTTTAAGCTAGAAAGCTTTTCTAGTCCCTGCTTGCCTTTGAATCTCTGGCAAATGCCAAGGGATGGTGTCTGATTCCTTTATTATAGCAAGCTCTACAAGCTCTCTGTTCTCATTTGGATAGTCTTCATTTATTTTTATAGCACTGTCTTGCTCTACTTACATGTGTTCTCCTGTCTCCTTCCGGATATCTGTAAGGCTAAGCTATTCTAGATATCCCTGCATCTTCAAGTTTCTGAAACAGTTTGTACAGAGTTGATGTTATTTCTTCTTTAAACATTTGGTATAATTAATCAGCGAAACCATTTAGACCTAGAGTTTTCTTTGTGGGAATGTTAACTATAAATTTATTTCTTTACCATAGAGCTGTTCAGATTTTCTATTTCTTCTTGAATTTTGGTTGTTTGTATTTGTCAAGGAATTTGTTTCATTTAAGTTGTTAAATTTATTGGCATCAGGGTGTTTATAATATTTCTTTAATATCCTTTTAATATTTGTAGAATCTAGAGTGATGTTACATCTCTCATTCTTGATATTGGCAATTTGTATCTTTTAAATTTTGTTTTTCTCCTGATCAGTCTGACTAGAGAGTTATTGACTTTATCAATCATCTGAAAGAGCTTATTCTTAATTTCACTGATTTTCTTTATGTTTATCTGTTTTCTATTTTGTTGATCTCTGCTTTGATCTTTATTATTTCCTTTTTTCTGCTTACTCTGGGTTCAATTTTATCTTTTTAAAAAAATTTTCTTGACTTCCAGTCAAGATGGAGGTAAACATACCTTGCACAACTACAGCAAAAATTACTAGACTACAAAACAAGTATTACCCAGGTTTGTCAGAAAATCAAGCTGTATGGAAGTCTGAAAACCAAAGATTTAAAGAAGCTATATTCATCGAGAATGGGTAGGAGGGTCAGGGAGGTGTGGAGAGGTGGAGAGGCGTGGAGAGGCATAGAGAGATGCAGAGATGTGGAGTGGTGCAGAGAGGTATGGAGACATGGAATGGGCAGTCCCATATCCATATGTGGTAGATAAAAAATGAGAGGGATACCTCTGGAGCAGTGGATCTCAGCTCCAGACCACACCACCCAGCCCAAGGTGCCAGAGCCAGGGAGATAAGGCCCCATAACTTCTGGCTGTAAAAACCAGTGGGGATTGGGGCAGTGGAAGAAACTGAAGGATTCTCAGGAGACTCCCCTTAAAGGACCCACAATAGATTTAGGACTTAGGCAGACTCACCCCCTCTAGGATTCAGCACCAGGGCAATAGCTGGAAGGGCACCAGTGGTATACAGGAAGAAACTAAAGTGACTGGCAACAGGACAAGTGCCAGGAGACAGCTTCCTCCCAGGCAAATCTCCAGAGGCCAGACAACTGCATTCTCTGCTATCTGTACCCTATCTGACACAGAGCTACAGAGTGGTGACATGGGCTGCCCCATCCTGGCAATTACTTAAGGTTCTGCCCCATACAGCTTATAGGTACGCTTTTGTAAAATAGGTCATGCTACCAAGACAAGAACTCAAAGCAGCTCTACCTAATACACAGAAACAAACACAGGGAGGCTGCCAAATTGAGGAGACAAAGAAATATGGCCCAAATAAAAGAACAGAACAAAACTCCAGAAAAAGAACTAAACAAAATGGTGATAAACAACATATCAGATGTAGAATTCAAAATACTGGTTATTAAGATGTTCAAGGAACTCATTAAAAGTAAAAAAAGACCCAGGCAGAAATGAAGTTTACATTAATTGAAATAAAGAAATATCTACAGGGAACCAACAGTGGATGAAGCTGAGTGGATCAATGATTTGGAATATAAGGAAGCAAAATGCATTCAATCAGAACAGCAAGAAGAAAAAAGAATCCAAAAAAATGCGAATAGGCTAAGGAGGCTCTGGTACATCTTTAAATATACCAACATCTGAATCATAGGGATGCCAGAGTGAGAAGAAGAAGAACAAGAAATTGGAAATCTATTTGAAAAAATAATAAAAGAAAATTTCCCTAATTTGGTGAAGGAAATAGACATGCAAGCCCAGGAAGCACAGAGAGTCCCAAACAAGTTGAACCCAAAGAGGAACACAACCAAGACACATTATAATTAAAACGCCAAAGGTTAAAGATAACGAGAGAATCTTAAAAGCAGCAAGAGAAAAGCAGAGTGTTATGGACAAAGGAGTTCCCATAGGCTATCAGCTGATTTCTGAAAAGAAACTTTGCAGGTTAAAAGGGACTGGCAAGAATATTCAAAGTAATGAAAAGCAAGGACCTACAACCTAGATTACTCTATCCAGTAAAGCTATCATTTAGAATGGAAAGGCAAATAAAGAGCTTCCCACGCAAGGTAAAACTAAAGGAATTCATCATCACCAAGCCATTATTATATGAAATGTTAAAGGGAATTATATAAGAAAAAGAAGATCAAAACTATGAACATTACAATGGCAATAAATTCACAACTATCAACAGCTGAATCTAAAAAACTAAATAAACAAGCAGAACAGGAACAGAATTATAGATATGGAGATCATTTGGAGGGTTATCAGCTGGGAGTGGGAAGGGGAGAAGTGGGGAGAGGCACAGGCATTAAGAAGCACAAATTTGTAGGAACAAAATAGACAGGGGGATGTTAAGAACAGTAAAGGAAATGGAGTAGCCAAAGAACTTACATGTGTGACCCATGGACATGAAATAAGGCAGGGGTACTGTTGGAGTGAATGGGGGTACCAGGTGGAGGGGTGCAAAGGGGAAAAATTGGGACAACTGTAATAGCATAATCAATACAATATGTTTTTAAAATTTCTTAAAGCGGAAACTAAAGTCACTGATTTGAGAACTTTTCTTCTTTTCTAACATAGACATATGGTGCTATGAATGCCCCCCTAGGTACTAGTTTATCATGATCTCATGAAATTTTGATATATTTTGGTTTTATTTTAAGTTTAAAATAATGTCTAATTCCCTTTTTGATTTCTCCTTTGATGTTCCTGGGTGCAGTGTTCTAGAAATGCCGCTTAGGTCTAGTTGGTTGATTGTGTTGTTCCAGTCTTTTATGTCCTTACAATCTCCTGTCTACATATCATACCAGTTATTGAGACAGGGCATTTACCTCTTTAAGCTTATGAATTTTTCTGCTTCTCCAGTTCTATCAGTTTATGCTAAATGTATTTTAAAGCCCTGTTATTTTTAGTACACGAACATTTAGGATTGTTATTTCCTCCTGATGAATTAACCCTTTATCATTAAGAAATGAACTTCTTTGTCTCTGGTAATATCCTTTGTTCTAAAATCTACTTTATCTGATATTAATGTAGCCAATCCAGATTTCTTTTGCTTAGTTCAACATGGTATATCCCTTTCTTTTAATGTTAATCTGCTTGTGCATTTACATTTAAAGTGCATTTCTTGTAGATAGGGTGTATTTGAGTCTCTCTTTTTTTAAACAAAGCTGACAATCTCTGCCTTTTAATTGGAGTGTTTGATCAGTTATTTTTGATATAATTAGTGATATGGTGAGATCTCAGTATATACCATTTTACTAAGTGTTTTCTATTCCTTAACTTTGTTCCTCTGAATATACCGAAACATTTTTCCTTCTGCGGCTTTAAAACTTTTCTCTTTATCCAAGATTTTGAGTAATTTTATGATGATTTGTGTGGTATTGTTTTTAGGTTTCTTATGCTGAGGATTCATTGAAATCCTTGCATCTATGGGTTTATCATTTTGGTCTGAAGTAGAAGTGATGTTTTCTTAGGTCTTTTTATAGAAATAAAATTGTGAGTTCAAAAAATTTGAAAATTAAAAATTTTGACACATATTACCAATTTACCTTCCAGACACAGTGAAACAATTTACATTGCCAACAGCGGAGAAATTATATTTTTAAAAATCATCTAGGCAGGAACGAGTTTAGTTTACTTGAGAACTAGAAGAACTCCCACATGGTTAGGGAGTGATAAGCAGGAAATAAAGTCTTAGGAGCTGAGGTCAAAAGGCTAGTTAGGCAGCAGCAGAGGAGTGGAACTTATAGGGCTGCCATGAGGAGTTTAGATTTTATTCTAAGTGTGAATTAGCTATACAAACCCTTTGCTCACACCTAAGTTAGAGCAGTCATAATGTTACTATTGATCTTTTAAAGAAATCTTGTACTAAGAATACTAACATCTGTAATGTATGTATTGTAGATATTTCCCCCTACTTTAAATTTTTTACCTTTGTTTATACTGTTTTGAAAAAATCTTTTCTTTCCTTCATTTCTTGCTTTAAAAATATTAGTAATATGTTAGTAAATGCATTGTTTGCTTTATAACTACCGACTTAAGAAAGTTCTTACCAAAATTAGGAAAGCATTCAGCCAAATTTTCATCTTGTTACTTTCACACATTATGAGATTTTCAGTTTTAAAGAACTATTAAGTCATATGCAGGACAGATATTTTCACCTCACTTCTAGAAAATGGGTTAAGAACTGGGTGATGTTATACCTCTTACTTATAATGAAACCATAGCAACATACAGTTTTCAGTGTCTTACCCTGCCTATTTTGATGCTTCTGAAGAAAAAGGAAAACCACATTTGACACATTTGACACAGGAAAACTCCAGACTTAGCCACTGGGGAGAAGTGGGCCTCGTTCGGCTGCCTCTCTTTGTTCCCATCTGTAATCTGCCTTCCTGGAGATATCTGCTAAGGCGCCAGTATCCACCCCAGGGAAAATTGCCCCCTCCTTCCAAAGATTACCTTTGAATTAAAGTAAGCATAACCGGGTGAGTTCTAGGTTCTTCCTCTGTGAAGCTGGGGTCAGAGAGCTTGACCCTGGAAGCTTCACAATGAATGGCTGTTCTGGGACTGGGAGCCACAGCCCCTGTTTCTGTAGACAGATGCAGAGTATTTTTAAAGAACCAGGTATGTCAGGTAAAACGAGGAAAGATGCTACCCCTTCTAGTGATGGTGTTTTTTTTTTTATATACTTACTTTCAAAGCAGGACCCACTCCCTCCCACCTCCAGGTTTTGTGAGGCTGAGGACGCTTCTACGACTCGCCCATTTATTACCCACTCCAGCGCCTCCTAGGTCCAGGTGCGGGTGCAGAGCCCCAGGTGGCTCCAGTTAAACAGCATCCACCGCAGCCAAGGGTAGGGGCCCCTGCGGCTGGAGCCCGAGACTTTCTGAGAAAGGGTTTTTCTTTCTCAGAGACACAGAGACCCCACAGTGGGCGAGCTCTTCAGTCAGCTGCTGAGCCCCGCCCTCAGCTCTGCTACTGGCTAGCTGGGTGCCTTTGAGAAAAGAACAAACTCTCCACGTGTTGGTTTCTGCGTCCGTAAAGGGGGCTGTTATGATGGAAATGTTGGGGAAAAGAAATGAAAGAGAAAGTGCATGGAAATGGCTTGGCATCACGCCCAGCACAGAGCAAGTCTTAATGATTGCCATTCCTACCCTTTTTCCCTCTGAGGCCTGCCTGTCTCAGCCCTGTCCCAGAGCTCCACGGGCCACTTCCTCAGCGTAGTTACCTGGGGTGGAACCCCTGGGGCGTAACAGTGACAGTGACCTCTCTGAGCCCCCAGGAGTTAAGGGTCCTGCTGGAGAGCAGACCCGGCAGCACAGACATGCAGAGATAAAGTGTGGCTTTGGGGACTCAGGAATTTAAAATGTTTTCTTTTTCATTGCTGGTCCCAACTCTTCGCCTCTTTATTCATAAGCTGTCCTGACCATGAAAATAATCCTATCTCTGTTGTTTTAATTTCACCCTTGGGTCGATTTTAATCCTTGGAACTTTTACATTAAGCATTTAACTCCGGAGAGACAAGCTGCCTGGGCTGTGCATTTGGAAAGGCAGAGGGGCAGAGCAGCCCCCACCGGGGCCAGAACGCTCCCACTGGCCCGGTGGTTTGAGCGACCAAACTCCCAGCAGGTGGCAAAACCCTAAGGTTGAGTTAATGGATTATATTTGAAGCATTTTAAATTCCAAATCACTTTTTCATGTTTTCTCTCTTTTCCTCTTGTCTCAAAGGGAAAAGGATCCTCCTACATCACTGTCAAAGTCAAGCTTTGTGTTCATAGCCTGGATTAGCTGCCCACCTTGAACCCATTCTTTCGGCTCTTCTTCCCTCTTTTAACTTTCCCTCCACTAGCATTTTACATTTATCCTACAGACATGCTCTGCAATCCTCAAAACAGTCCTTCAAGCTGCCTCCTTCACTGTAAAGTATCTATCTCATCCAAACCAGCCACCACCCCAACCCTTTCCGAGTCCCTTCTATGTTTCCCTCCTAACATTGTCTCATTTGTAGTTATTTTAATTTTTACTACTTATATTTTTCCTGTGTCTCCTAATATTATATAAGCTCCCTGGGGCCAGGAACTATATATATATATATATATATATATATATATATATATATATATATACCTCACTCATTATTATATCTGTGGAAATAAAGACCAACCAAATGAGAAAAAGCAAAGGCTATTTATTCAGAACTTGCAAGGGAGTCAGCTGCCATCACTTGAATTTTGGCAGAGACTCAAAGGCAGGCAGAAAAATGTAAACAAGAGAAGGTTTCAGGTGTTCCCTGGTCGGAGGTTGTTAACACAAGGAAGCTGTCAGTGGGCTAACTAGAAATGAGGCATGGTATGAGGTTGGTTAGAGATGTGTATTTGCCTTTCTCCCATTGGTCCTAAGTTGGAAGCAGGGGCTAACATTAGAGTAGCTGTCAGCTATTAATCAAGTCCTGGCCATTTTGGGCTGCTCGTTAGAGGGGTTATTTGCCTTCTTGGACTGGTTGTTATAAATAGTAGTTTGACTTCTTGGATTTGTTACTGCAGATAGTAGGTTGGGTTCTTGGGCTAGTTGTTATAGATTGTAGAGCAGAGTCACACTTACACACACAGTCTAGTCATCTTTCATTTTTATACTCCGTTCTTCGGTCCCCAGCACCATCACAATGTCTAGCATAGAGAACTCCAGAGTTATTTATGATTTAATATATGGATGGCAACTCAAAATATGACATGGTTATATCATGATATAACCATGATATTTCTGAGATAGTTATTTTCATCCCTATTCTACTCTAGGCTCTGCTTCTCTGCCTCTTCAGCCGCTCCATTTCTTCTGTCACCTCCTAACTGTAGGACATTAGCCACTCCCCACAAGCTTTCCATTTCCCTCGATACATTTTTCTCAGAAAACTTTTCTACTTCCACCGCTCCAAATAACACTTCCAGGAAAGTGATTCCAAAGTTCTTATCTCTAGCCCTGACCTCTCTCATGCACCCCAAGGCAGTTTTTTAATGGACATCTCCATCCTGACATCCACCAGCATCTCCAAGCCCATCATCAGCCCTTCTCTCTTCCTCCAGACTTTTCTGTTTGGTTAATTTGGTGGCAAAAGCACTACTAAAAGTAATTTCTGATTCTATAAGAAGAGTAAATCTGAGGATGGATGTGAGCACAATAGAGGGAAGGATCGAAAACTTAAAATGGGTCACTGGTTTTGTTGGCAGGAATGCTGCCCCTCTGAGATGTAAGAAGAGAGTGGACAGTCAAGCTGGTGCAAGGGCTGGGGCTGGGAAACAGTACCAATGGAGGCGTCGTTTCGGTGAAGGGTGGGAGGGAGCGGGGAGGGGGTCAGGAAAGGCGGGGACTGGAACATGGTCAAGGAGGAGTGGCAGGGCTGCTCAGCACCCCTTTTTTGGACAGCAGAGGTGGCCTCGGGATAAGATCCTGAGATCAGTGTCAGGCTGTAGCAGCTTCTGCCCTCATGTAAGGGTCTCACTGAAGAAAGTGACTCAAAAGGGGGTCTTAAAGCAAAGGATGCATACAAAGGAGGGCCATTTTGTTTTTCTTTTTCTCTTGCCAACCAGGACTTCCCAGCATCCTCTGAGGAATGACTTGAACAGGGTTTGATGTTCCCATGGTGGGAACATGGCTGGGCTGCTTGCAGTGGAAGGAATATGCCCTTCAACATCTCCCCTCCCAACCAAGACCCGGTACCATGTAGGCTGGAGGAAGTACCCCTTCCAAATGGAAGCTTCAGAGTTCAGGTATCCAAAGTTATTGTTTCCTTTGTGACGGTTCTCTCTCCCCCACATTTTATAGACCTATAGCAGGCCTTCAAATAATGTTGTTTTGTTCAATATTTTGTTATAATGTTGATGAGAAAAAGAACTGATTCACATCAGGGCCACTGTCTGCATGGGTTCCTTCGAGGACACTGGTTTCCTCCCACATCCCAAATATGCAGCTGATAGGCGAATCAGCATGTCTAAATCATCCCAGCCTGAGGGACTGGGTGTGAGTGTGAGCGGCCCTGCATTTGAAGGCTGTCCTGTCCAGGGCGGCTTCCCGTCTGTCACCCTGAGCTGCCTGCCACATAGACTCCGGCCACCCTTGCCCCTGAAGTGGAATAAGTAGGTTTAGCAAATAATGATCTTACTTGTTTTTATAAATCTTTCTTAAATGTGTGTATATCTCACATTTATTTCAATGTTTAATATTAGAAGGGTTTGGGGTCTTTATTGAGAATTTTGGTGATGTTTTTGTGACCAGAAGTATGCCTTAGGAACTTAACTCTTGTTTATATCAATTAGCCCAGGGTGAAATTCCTTTTGCTATAAATCTTTTTGCTTAAAGTCAGTTTCTAAGAACCCATTGATGACATTAAGTGAGGACTTACTGTATTTTGTGGAACTGTATACAAAATTATAGTCCCAATTTCTTTGGGCTCTGTTTCCCGTATCTGCCCCTTTCTAGTTGGCTGTCTGTCCTGTAACCTCAGTTCCTTCTTGAGCTCCTCCCACCACTGGGTTCCCATCACCTGCCTTTCTGTTTCATTCCCTGCCTGCAAATTCATTCTGCACATCGTGCTCAGCCTGTCTTCAGTTTGGCCCTCTTTTAATCTGCTCTTTACATAACAATGACATCTTTTTAAAAATCTGCAGCTGCTCGTTATAGACGGTACAATGAACACCTGGGAGTCCACTTAAATGTTTATTTCGAAGTGTGCCTTTGTTAAAAGACTGTGAAGGAAACCACCAGTGAGCAAGAGATTTCAACAAATATTCAGAAGATGGAAAGCACATAAAAGGCCACCAAAGGGAACAGAGGCGGCCGGGGAGAGTCGAGGAGGCAGCGGCAGTGGAAGAAGGCTCGGAGTTAGCAGGCACGGAGGGCAGAGAGAGAAAGTCTGTGTGCTTGCCCCGTGTCCTTTGCCCACATCTAGGCTCAGGCGGCCCAACTGTGACCTCTGGGGTAGGGAGACCTTGGAAGAAGTCTTCTCTAAAGAAATTAAATTTCGGCTAGTGCTGAAGCTTCACATGTCGTGAAAAGCATGGTGTTGGCACCCCAGAGAGAATCACACTTTCCCCAGCATTTGATGGGTCTGCACTCCACTATGGTGTCTGTCAGCTCCATCTTGAGAGGCTATATACAAGGGGACAATGGCCAGATATATTGTATATAAAAATAGAATTCTAACCCATCATCTACAGTAACCAGCTCAGAAAGCCAGCCTACTATCGGCAAGTCAGACTCTCAGGAAGTTAGAGCGGTGTCTCTCGCAACCAGCCCAGGGAGCCAAAGCATCACCCCTCTAACGAATAGCTGCAAACAGCCAGGGCTTGATTAACAACGGACAGCTTCCCTAATTTTTCACCCCTGCTTCCAACTGAGGGCCAACGAGAAAACCGAATGTGCACCTTTAACCAACCACATGGGAAGCCCCACTTCTGGTTAGCCTGCCTGCAGCTTCCCCATGCCAGCAGCCCCCCGAAGAAAAGCTGTCCCTACTCTGCCTGCCTTTGAGTCTCTGCTGAAACAGAAGTCATGGAGCTTGACGCCCTCGTTAGGGAAGCTCTGACGAGGTAGCCTTTGCTTGTTCTCATTTGGTTGGTCTCCATTTATTTAGCAAAGTCTTCTAGTCAACAAGCCCTCCATATACACCTAGAACTCCCCATCAGCTTGGCTAGTCAGGGGAAAGAAGACCAGTGCATATGGCCGTGGAGGGCCCCCATAGCAGCTAAATAGAAAAATCAACCCAGCCCCCACTTTAATCCGGACACATGGCCAAGGTCACCAGACAAGAGAAAACCGGCAGCACACAGGAGAAGATCAAGATAAACAAAACAGATTGACCTTGGAGGAAACAGGTCATTCAGAGATGGGAAACAAGCTTTACAAAAATTTTAATTAGACCTTCAGTGAGATTTGAGAAAATGTTACATCCATAAAACTGAAAACGGCAGGCTGTGGAGAATAACAAGGGAATGAAAAATAAAAAGTCTCCTGAAAATTAAAAGTGGATTGCCAAAATTAAATAGATTGGAAGATTAAATTGAGAAACTCTAGTAGAACAGAGAGGGGAGAAAACAAGCAAACCCCAGTCTGAATGTGTGGCAGAGAAGATAATATATCTTTTGCAACTTTTACATAGCTAAATCCAGACATAGTTAACAGTGGGTGCCCCTGGGGCAGGACCCCTGAGACCGAGGGGCTGGCTGAGTGGAGCTCTGTTGCTGTTAGAGATCCTTGGACGTAAGTATTTTAGTCATGTGCATGGGTCACTTTGATTAAAAAAATAATTTAACTGAAAATCTGATAGTTCCATTCCACTACTTCAAATCCATCACTCCTCTTAACTACACGTGGCGAGAGCTCATGCTCTCTTTTCTGACAATGACCAACCGCGAGCCAGCCCCCTCTCCTTCCACTCCCCATGTCTGTGCCAGCTCCACTCGGTGACTTAATAGGGTGTTTGCTGTGAACTGGGACCATGGCGGTCAGACTTACTTGATTTCAAACCTCCATATGCTTCTGTCCTAATTTGAAAAATGGGGGGTACAAGAGTACCTCTCAAGGCTTCTGTGAGGCTCAAACAGGCACATTAGGAGCTTAGGGGAGCCCTGGGCACAGTGTAAGTGATCAATAAATGGTAACAGTTATTAGGGCTCCCAGAACTAGTCTTGTTTTTCTCAATTTTAACCCTGCTTTGACTATTTTTTACATTTATAAGAATACTAAAAAAGTGATTACACTCTCAGCTTTATTACCAAGCACATACCCTCAGACATTTCATAACAGTCCCCAATTCTTAAGAAATTTTACCTATGTGTGTTTTTGAAGCCATGATTTACTAAGAGCAATTAAAGGTCCCATGTCCTATAGTTCATGTCCAGCATTTTCTTTCTGTTCTCAATGAAGTGACCCTTCCGCAGTGGGGCTTGAACCTCACTCCCTTTGCGAGGCCTTCCCTGACCTCCGACCTTCCTGTGTGCAGACTTGCAGAGAACTGCCACCGTCTGTCCCTTACTCTGGACTCTGAGCACGTTGCTTGGAAAGGCCATCCTTTTGCTGGTTTTAGAATTCAAGCACCCTCTCTGTAGCAGGGTTTGCTCAGTGAAGGAGCAGGCATGTTCAAGGTGAGTGTGGGAAGAATAGAGGTGGAGTTCAGATGATGAGCAAGGGCTTGCTGGTATCTGCCGAGAACAGGTTATTGTTGGAGAAGCCAGCTAACTCGGGTGTAGAAACATTAGAAGCATCTCTTTGTCCCCCACAAAAAAAGTTGAGGGGAAGGGACCATCTCTGCTGGGAAGCTACTGGGCTTCAGTCTCCGGAAGGTTCTGAGTGGGCAGTCAGCTGCCAGCCCACTTACAAGAGGGACGTCGAGGCCGCCTCGGAACACCTTCTCTAGTTTGGCGCTGACCCTTCTGTCTTGTTCTTCAGGACGCGGTGCTGCCTGAGAAGTACCCACTGTGTCCCAGCAAACAATGGCACTGGCTTTTTAGATTTCCTTTTTGTAATTTAAGATCACCTGGTCCAACTACCTCACTCCTCTTAGCAGAGAGGGAAGCCAAGACAGTCTTAGATGAAGATTAGATGACTTGCCAAAAGTCCTATAGAAAGTGGGAACGCTGGATTCGAACTCAGACTTCCCAAATCCCAGGCCGTGTTGAGGGAAAGCTGAAAGCTGCTGAGGCAGCTGCTTCAATCTTTATGTACAAAATAGAACCAATGGTCTGGGCGGCCCCGTCCTCACCCCGCTTTTAGGTCTTTTGTACAGCATATTACTTACTGAAAAAAAGGGGGCATGTTGAAAGTATTCCCACTCGAGAAGTGTAAGGGTGATAATGAGAAGTCCTGGTGTGCCTTAAAGAAGTTACTCATCATTAGTTAAGTAGCAATCAACTCTGAGACTGCAGTGCAGCAGGCAAACCACCCCCAGCTCTGGGGCTTGACCCCCCAGCCACAGAGCTGGGACAGAGTAGGTCCCAGGGAGAGGACAGCTCAACTGCTGTTGTAGAGGAGGCACCATCGTGGGAGGGGAGCCCAGGGCTGTCACCAGCAGCTCGGCCACGGAACGGGTGGGTGTTCGCTGGATGAGAAGGGCCAGGGGTGCCACCTCAGAGGCCCACCACCAGCCTTAAAGGCAGGGTGCGGGGAGTGGCCTTGTGACTCGCCACCCCCGGCTCCTTCCAGGCAGGGAAAGGCAGGGAGGAACAGCAGCGGGGACCTAGAACTACAAGTGCGAGGCCCAGGCCCCAGCTGCTGCAGCCTCCATGGCCCACCAGTCCCCCAGCCTGCGCTGCTGTGTTTCAGGAAGGGACCGAGGATGGAGGCTGCCGTGGCCGGGCCGGGCCCATAGCTGGAGGAGTGCGCGAGCGTGGGCAGGAGAAGAAGGGGCTTTCAGGAGAGAAACAGCAGGAGCAGAGAGAAGGCCAGGAGAGCACAGGAGAGTTCCCAGGATGGGGCAGGGCTAGCGAAGAGGTGGGCCACAGCCACATTGGGGTTACCCTGGGAAGGCTCAAACCACTTCTGCAGACACAGCCCGCTGTTCCTGTGCTCCGGGCTCGCCTTGAAGGAGTTGCTCCAAATCTTCTCACACAAGTCAGCTGGGGTGGGGAAATAGTGGGGGAAAGGACGGCAGGGAGCCCTTTCGGGACAGCGGCTGCTCCCTGTAGGGGGTTGAGGCACAGAAAACTTACCTCTCTCTCTTCCCATCCTCCCATCCCCATCCTTTGCCTTGGGGGCGCATAGAAGGCTGACACCAGCCTCCAGGGGTGGGGCCCCCAGGCCCTGCTCCCCTCTGGACACTGTCAAGCACCACTCACCGTGACTCCAGTCCCAACCGCTGTGCCAGTTGAATCTGCAAGTGTAGGATGTGTGGCAGTCTACCCACCACTGCTCACAGTCCTCCCGGCATAGTGGTGCATCCAAAATTCGCTCTTCCTGTCCCCATGGGGACACCTGGGTCCATGCATAGCCAGAGACAAGAAACAAACAGTTGAAATATGAAGGCTGTCAGAAGCTACAATGTCCTGGCACTACTGGACATATTCTCTTATGAAGTTACTAAGGGTTATTTCATAAATGAGAACAATGCGGCTAAGAGATGACATAGTTTGCCCCAGGCTCGACGGCTTCTGTTCCAATATACAGAAGATGGGATTCAAATAGCCCCTCCTCCTACGGCTCTCATCTGACCAGTCTCCTGCCAGGGCCATTCTCCAGAGGCAGCTTACTCTCCATCCCATCCCCGGACAGCCGCTTCTGACTCTGCTCTTGTCCCTAGGGGACAGCATCTCCTGTTCCTGCTGGGACCCTGGAACTCAGGTTCTTACTATCAGGGCATGGCACCGTTGTGCCTCCTTTGTGTCCAGCCCAGGCTTCCCACCTGCTGGATCCAAGGCCCCAGGTTCGGGGAACACTCATAGAAGCAGATGGCCTGGATGAAGTGCCTCTGACAGTCGGGCATCATCAGTCCGCAGTGGACGAGGCTGAAGTCGTAGAGCAGGGACACATCCAGGTGGGCTTCCCAGCTTGTGTTGGCCGTGCAGCAGGCATTGTCCTTCCAGGGGATGCACTGAAGGTGGAGGAAGAAGCAAAAGGTATTGGGGGTGGGGCTGAGGGTAAGAGGTGGGCGGGTTGGTGAGTGTCTAGGGTAGAAAGGAACTAATGTCCTCTAGAAGAGGGCCTGGGCAAGCGCATTGCCTTTAGGCCAGCACGCCCTGTGCAGAAGGAATGCGAACAATCTGTCAGTATTCACCCCCAAGGACACCTGCACACTGACCTCCCTGCCACATGCCGCCATCGTCCGTTAGAACCATGACTTCCGGGATGTCAGCATCTGAGGGGCGGCAGAGGAGCCCCATGAGAATTCCCAGGGGACTGTGCGGCTACACTGAGTGGGAGGGCACTGTAGTGTAGAAGGGCTCAGTAAATGCCCAGTAGACGCTGGCTGTCCTCCTCCGCCCACGTCCCTGTCAGTTGCCTTCAGGAGCATGAGAAGGAGTCACTTAAATCCTGTGTTTCCACAGGGCCTGTTGGTCAGAAGGCTAGAGGAAGAGCGCTGTGTGTGTTTGAACCTATGCTGAACCAATGACGGACTTCTGGGACCACCATCTGTCCCTGCTCCCCAAGTGGCTGGGCAGTTCAGACACAGGAACTTGGGATCACTCAGCAGTTATGCTCTCAAAAGTTCATAGCGTCCCTCCTGTCAGCTTTGCCCAAAACCCAACCTAAGGAACTACATGAGTCAGGGTTGATGACGGCGCAGAAGTATCTTGGCATTTGTGGCCCTTCCCTGACCGGCCAAAGAAGCCTGCCTTCCTCCCCTGGACCTGGGCGGGCCCCTATACCTCCTCGTAGAGCTGGTCTTCTGGGCCGGGCTCTCGCTTGTGGTGCTTGGCCTTCATGCAGACACTGAGCAGCTTGTCCCCAGCCCAGGCGGGTGTGACTAACCACAGCCCCAGTGAGAGCTGCCACCACCAGTCCATGGCCGACTGCAGAGAAGAGACCCACCTGCTCATGGGATAGAGAGGACACCCTGCTCCGTTCTCTCCACTATCCCAGGGAGTATGAGCTTCAAGACTGTCCCAGTGACCATGATGCTCTGGCTGCTCCCAGGATCTCTGTCTGACGCAGCATCGCAAAATGTCAGGGCGGGTGGAACAAACCTCAGAGGTCTGACGCCCACGCCCGGCGACTGTGCGGGTGGAGAAACGGAAGCCCAGAGGGGGAAGAAGCCAGCTCCGAGGTGCAGGAACTGCTGTGGATCCATCACAGTGAACCTGGAAACCTCTGGCCTAGCCCAAGCTTACAGCCTCAAATATCTGTGGTGGAGACCCCAGCCCCGCCTCACAGGCCCAAATCTAAGGCTGCTCTCTCTCTCCAGAACCAGTTTCAAGCACAGAGTATTTTTAAAGAGCCAGGTATGTCAGGTAAAACAAGGAAAGATGCTACCCCTTCTAGTATTTTTTTAAAAAATATACTTACTTTCAAAGCAGGACCCACTCCCTCCCACCTCCAGGTTTTGTGAGGCTGAGAGCATTTCTACAACTCGCCCATTTATTACCCACTCCAGCGCCTCCTAGGTCCAGGTGCGGGTGCAGAACCCCAGGTGGCGCCAGTTAAACAGCATCCACCACAGCCAAGGGTAGGGGCCCCTGCGGTTGGAGCCCGAGACTTTCTGAGAAAGGGTTTTTCTTTCTCAGAGACACAGAGACCCCACAGTGGGCGAGCTCTTCAGTCAGCTGCTGAGCCCTGCCCTCAGCTCTGCTACTGGCTAGCTGGGTGCCTTTGAGAAAAGAACAAACTCTCCACGTGTTGGTTCCTGCGTCTGTAAAGGGGGCTGTTATGACGGAAATGTTGGGGAAAAGAAATGAAAGAGAAAGTGCATGGAAATGGCTTGGCATCACGCCCAGCACAGAGCAAGTCTTAATGATTGCCATTCCTACCCTTTTTCCCTCTGAGGCCTGCCTGTCTCAGCCCTGTCCCAGAGCTCCACGGGCCCCTTCCGCAGCGTAGTTACCTGGGGTGGAACCCCTGGGTTGTAACAGTGACAGTGACCTCTCTGAGCCCCCAGGAGTTAAGGGTTCTGCTGGAGAGCAGACCTAGCAGCACTGACATGCAGAGATAAAGTGTGGCTTTTGGGGACCCAAGAATTGAAGTGTATGACTAAAGCCAAAACAAACCCCCCCAAAAAAGTCCCTCTACAGTTCATGTAATGGCCTCCCTTAGTGTGCAGGGACCACTGCCCCATCCAATAATGTTTCATTCAGCGTTGTTCTGTTATAACATTGATGAGATGCCGTAGGAACTTAACTCTGGCTTATATCAATTTGTCTATGGTAAAATTGGCTTCATTAGAGGCTGTTTTGCTTAAGTTGTACTTTCCAAGGGCCTACCCATGACGTTGTTGTATATGGTCTGGCTCATTCCATACAACCACCCCTAAAGTGAATGCCCCCGCCCCCCATTTTAACTGTGGGAGAACTGCAGCTCAGCTGAGGAGTGGCAGAGCTAGAATCCGAGCTCAGGTAGACATGACTCTGTGTCTGCTGCACAAGACCCAGGTGAGCGGGCAGCTCCAGGACGGGAAGGGTAGATGCTGACTGGGTCTCAGGTGATGTCTGTTTAAAAAAAAAAAAAAATCAAATGCCCTAATTAGATTATAAGTTGGGAAGCATGTGTTGGCTTTATTTGGGAACGGTGACGGTTGCCAGCCCAGGCTCCCATGTCCTTGCCTTAAGCGGAGTCAGGGGTCCCCATTTTAGGGCCTGAGACCAGGAGGCAATGGCTTTCCTCCAGCACGACTCTCTTCCCATGAGCATGCCTGTGGCAGCGGAAGAGCAGGTGTGCATTCTCTGCTCCAGGCCTCACAGATACCCTGGCGGGGGGCCAGCTGACCCTCGGGTGGCTGAGGGAGCTGACACCACACTCCCCTGTCGAATGCCCACAGATAACTTTGATTCCCCCCAAATTTAACTACATTCGGCCCTTCACATCCTCAGTTTTAACAAACCATGAATGGAAAACAGTTTTGTCATGTGCGTGTGGGAATCTTCAGTTGGGAATGTGAAAACACAGCTGCTGATCCAAGGTTGCTTGGATCCGTGGATGCAAAACCCGGGATAGGGAGGGCTGACTGTGTTCATTGAGTAACACCTGTGTATAAGTGGGCCTGGGCAATCCAAGCCTGTGTTGTTTAAGCGTCAGCTGCACTCAGGAAAGTGTAAGCCTTGACGGGGTGAGAGAGTTCGGGTTTAACATTAAGTTTCAGGTGGCTGTGGATGTGGCAGGGACGAGCCTCCAGAAAGAGGCGTGGAGGTAATTACTGAAATGGAAAACAGGTCCTCGGGTAACGTCCTTCACATGGAGTGGGTAAGGAGGGGGAAGGGATTTGCTAATGGGATCTAGGACAAGGCTGTAGGAAATGAACTAAAATTATAGCCAGTGCTCGAGGTGGGGAGGGAGGGAGTGGGGAGGCTGCGTCTCAGATGTCATCAGGGTGACATCTCCCCAGACAGGCCGCATGTGGCCCTTGAGGAAAACTCATTTGTGCCTTATTGTGATTGAGTCTTGCAGAGAAATCTGTTTTCTGACGGAAAGCGGAGAGATCAAGGCTGGCTGTGGCTGAAGCTGCTGATTCCAAACAATTTTTTTCTAAAAAACAAAACAGAGCACTTAAATCGTCAAGAGCAGAGCTACGGGAGCATCCAGAGGGTTCTGGAGAGGGGAGGCAGGCGGAGCAGCAGCCCAGCCTCCCTGGGGTGGGACTACGGCACGTGCCCCTCCCACTCTGCCCTACACGGGAGGTTGCCCACGGTGCCGAAGCCCACGCTTTTAGATCAGGCTGAAAAAACAAAGGATAGATTCCAGGAATCTCCCAGTAAGAATCTGAAGACAGAGGCCAGCTAGAGGGGACATGGTGATTCAGAGTTCTTCGTGGGTCATATGAGTCCTTCTCACCCCAAAATGTATGGACCATCCACGTCTCAACTCATAATTGGGTTGCATTGAGAGCAGGTGAAACAGGAGTATTGTTTAGCCCCACCTGTGCCTTCACTCCATATTTATCCCATCACCAAAACAGTTAATTTAATTTTCTAAATAACTTTTGAATTTAAAAAAATTTTTTTTTTTTTTTTTACTTTTTAAAGATTATTTATTTTTACAGAGGGGAAGAGAGGGAGAAAGAAAAGGAGAGAAACATTAATGCGTGGTTGCTTCTTGCACATCCCCCACTGGGGACCTGGCTGGCAACCCAGGCGTGTGCCCTAGAGTGGGAATTGAACCGGTGACCCTTTGTTTCACAGGCTGGCACTCAATCCACTGAGCCACACCAGCCAGAGCCAGATTCAACTTCTTTTATCCCTATTTCTCCCCCCACTCTCTGGGCCACAATCATCTCCTGCCTTAATTAGTATAGTAATCTCCCAACTGGCTGTCTTGCTCCTTTCCAAAGCTTTATCCAAGCAGCAGCCAGAATGATGTAATTTCCCAGAACTATGAAAAATGTCAAACATAAGGAAACTGATAGAATTTTACAATGGACTCCCATGTACCCAACACTTAGATGTTAGCATTACCATTTTACTGCGTTTTCTTTGTCACACCTGTAGCCAATCATCCAACCCTCTAGTCCTCCATCAGTCTTCTTATTTTTCAGGCATCCCAAAGGAAGTCATAGACATCAGCATACTTCCTAGTACATATATAATTTAAGCATGCATGTGGTTAACCAGAGTTCAACGTTTGTCTGTAGCATTTTCTCTTTCAGAATGATCTTTTTAAAAGGCAAACATGGCCATGGCTGTTGTGGCTCTGGAGTGAGTGCTGGCCTGTAAACCAAAGGGTCACCAGTTCGATTCTCAGTCAGGGCACATGCCTGGGTTGCTGGTCAGGTCCCCAGTAGGGGCCGTGAGAGAGGCAACCACGCGCTGATGTTTCTCTCTCTTTCTCTCTCCCTTCCCCTCTCTCTAAAAATAAATAAAATCTTTTTTAAAAAGGCAAAGAAGGTTGTGATACTACCATGTTTAAGACCCTTTGAGGCTTGAGATAAATCCCAAAACCTTAACATGACACACAGACCTTCCTTAATCTGGTCCCTGAGTATTTTTCCATCCCAGCCTGCACTTGGCTCTTCCATGGGGCTGTTCTTTCATAGCTCATCTGTTGTGGCTAGGAACTCCCACGTATCCCTCAGCCTGAAGAATGAATGGCTTTTCAGGGTAACTTTCCTTGTTCCCCAAGGATTGGTGAGATATTCTCTTGGGGTCTTACGCTTACCTCCTGTCATCATAAATGGCTGCCTACAGGCTCCCATCTGCATCAGAAATGTACCCATACTTCTATCCTTCTTGGTGAGAGAAAGAGACAGGGTCCCAAATTCCAGCTAACCTGAACTATCTTTAATACTTGCAACATTCTGTGATCACTCTTGGTCCAGACCTTTGTACATACTTTTCCCTTTCAACTGGGACCTTTCCCCTATGCTCAGCACTCTTAGGACCTTCCCTTAGCTGACCCTTCATTTTTTAGATCTCAGTTTGGAGCGATCCACATTCAAGGAGGCTCAAGTCTAGGTTAGGTGACCCTCCTGGTGCCCTCACAGCCGATATACTCCCGGAACTGCCTGCTGACGGAAAACCCCTAGACCAGTGGAGACTGGTCTATCAGTTTCACAGCTGTCACAGCAGTTCCTGGTACATGGGAGATAGATTCTCAGTGGGTACTTAAGTGAACAAGTGACTGTTTTTTCTTTTTGGTAAAAGAGGTTCATTTTTGCTAAGAATCATACCAGGAAAAATTCTAGGAAACCTGAGTTTTTGTGTGTGGTCACACTTACAAGTATCATGTGTATGATACACAGACTTGTGGATTTCCACCTTTTTAAAGAAATTGTTTTTCTGTCCACCATTCGCCACTCATTTGTCACTGGATGACCTATGCCCGCAGCGCCTTGTTTCGCTTGTCTTACCCCCCACAGTCCTGTTAACCATGGGTTTGGTAACTGTGGCTAGTGAGTTGTTTCTTAGGCATGTACCCAATGTCAGGTTTAAAGAATGGAATTGGATTTGTTTATATTTCATACATTAAAGAAAATAAATACACACATTCCTAGATTTGTTTCAGTCTTTGTCTTTGTCTTACACTGAAAATGCCTGAAAAAAAAAATGCACAGAAGAGTTGGTAGTTCATAACATATTGTGGTTTATAGAAAGTGGTGGAAAGTGAATAGTTCTAAGGTGACCAGTATTTGACTCCTTATGCCCTTGTACCTACAGATGAAAAGATGGGGGGTGGGGATCAATGTTCCAAGAGTCTTTGGGTAAATTGTTCTCTGGTAATGCAATGATTAAGCAGTTACTATTTCTAGAAAAGTGAATTTTGTGATTTTTCAATGACCTCTATTATAAACCAATATGATATAACATTATGCAGAGCTCTTGAATGTTTTATGTTTACTTAATTCTCTAGAAAATGTTAATGGCTGTGAATATCCAGTGACTCCAGTTTATAAGACTAGAGTTTAACTGGACGACTATCTCCTCACACATAAGTTGATGGCTCTGTTTTTTGATCCAAGCCTGTGGAGCAGGGGTGTCTTTTTGCATGTCTGGGCCACACTGGAAGAAGAAGACTTGTCTTGGACCACACATTAAATATACAAACACTAGTGAAAACAGATGAGTAAAGAAAAAGGTTTTAAATAAATTTATGATTTTGTGTTCAGCTGCATTCATAGCCATCCTGGGCTGCATACAGCTCACAGGCTGTGAGATGGATACCCATTCAAGTGTGGAGTGTCTGGTTGCCATGGGTACTGGTCTTAAAAAGAGCTATTGAGTCATCTTACTGTATTGTCATTAAAGACAAAGCACTGCGCCCATCTGCAGAAATGTAGACATGCTCTGTCTTCTCCATATTTTTCCTGGCGTGGTGGTTTCCTTGAATCTGGAAGAAGTTTCCTGGGGCTATTTCTACTGCAGGATGAAAGGTACTTTGGGTGGAGTAAAGAGACCCAGGCTATGACTGCAGTTATTCTGAGAGCTAGCTGCACCTTTCTCATTCCAGCAGGAAGAGGAATCCAACTGTTTTCTCAAGCATTACTCTCCTCCAGCTCCACACCCAGCTCTTGATAGACAGCATCTCACTGTCTTGTCTACTAGTCACGGGCAAAGGTTGTGTCTAGTTCAATACTGTATCCTACAGAGTTTATACTGATTGATACAAATAATTGCCAAATGAATGAGCAAATAATTCTGCCTAGATATTATAAACCCATTTAATAGATGACCCCAGGGAGGTTAAGTAAGTTGCTCAAGGCTTATCTCCTTATCATCGTCTAACATAAGATATATTAGTAATAGTTAACTTTGTTAACTATTTGTTAATACTTACTGTATTTAAGTTGTGGGATATAATCTTCTGGGGAATGGATGAGCATATTTTTCATTGTATACAGGATAGATGTATCATGTGGAAGTACAACTTTGTTATCTTTACTTGGAAATTAAGTATGGTTTAAGGTGTGTACGGGTGTCAAGTTGACAAGAGTGGACCGTGATGGTCAGTTTTATATATGTCAACTTGTCTCTGTTATTGTCTCCTATTATTATATCAAACAATAATCTGGATGTTGCTATGAACTTATTTTGTAGAACATATTAAAGTCCATAATCAGTTGTGAGAGATGAACAAGGATTTAAATCTAGGTCTATCGAACTTCAAAGTCTGCGTTCCTGTTTTTACGTTAAACAGGGAATAAAAGTTCTATTGAATTATTCCTTGGCACTTAAATCTTATAACAAAATCCGGGAAGTATCAAGCCAAGTATGTCACCAGGTACTTACATAGCAACCCTAAATGCTGTCGCCCCAACTGTGGTCATGAGAAAGCGGGGCATAGAAAACCTCTATATTCTGCTTAACTCTTTTCAGCATCATTCCCTGGAGGATTTTCTCTACAGCTCCAGTTTTCAAAATGACAGATTCTTCCCGTGACCAAAAAGTTTGGGAAATATTCATGCCATCACCACCTCCTGAGGACTCAGTGCACGTGCGCATGTGTTACCAATTCTGAGGAGTCCTGCAGTAAAGACGCTTCTTGAACTCCACTTAACCCAGCATTTCCAACCATATTTAGCCCCAGCACGCCTGTCTGTGTTATACCCATCAAGATCGTGGCATGAATGTTTTGCTGATCACACTTAGGAAAATGCTGGCCTGCTACCTGGCACTTGTCATCAGTTCCACAGCAGCAACAGTGGCAAAGGTGCTCAGACTGTATCAGACTCCTGGCTCATGTATGCATGTTATTTAGATAGTGCTTTGCATTTCTTTATATTACATTTTTGCTAAAAGTCTAATGTGGGCTGGATTTCTGTTCAGAGGTGCTTCATTTTTGCCCATAGGCTACACGTCAGGTTCCAATGAAAGGCAGTTCTTGCATCTTTTGGCAGAATGAGCCAGCAAACCTCTAAATCCTTTCTTTCCCCCTTTTTTCTTGTGGTGTGCCATTTTGATTCCCTTCTCTCTCTCTCTCTCTTTTTGGTGTATTTTTACTTATTTTATTAGTGGTTATCCTGGGGATCACAATTAGCATTCTAAATTTCTAACAGTCTAGTGTGAATTGATACGGATCTAACTTCAATAGCATGCGGAAACTCTGCTCCAGTCCAGCACCACACAACCTTGTGTTGTTATTGTCACAAATTACATATTTATACACTGCGTGCCTGTTAACATAAATTCATAATCATTGTTTTATGTGCTTGCATTTTAAATCACATAGAAAAGAAAGAGGAGTTACAAACAAAAAAATATAATAATAGTTTTTCATATTTACCTGTATAGTTACTTTTACTGGTGTTCTTTATTTATTCATGTGGCTTCGAGTTACTATTTAGTGTTCTTTCATTTCATCCTGAAATGCCCCCTTTAGTGTCTCTTGTAGGAAAGTTCTACTAGCAATAAACTCCCTCAGGTTTTGTTTATCTGAGAATATCTTCATTTCTCTTTCATTTTTGAAGAATATTTTTACCAGATACGGAATTCTTGGTTGACAGATATTTCTTTTTCTTTCTCTAACCATTTTATATTTGTCACCCCGTTGCCCGCTGGCCTTCATGGATTTCTGAGGAGAAATCAAGTGTGTTAATTTTATTGAGAATCCCTTGTAGATGCTCCTTTCAAGACTGACTTTTGACAGTTTGATTACAATGTTTCCTGGTGTAAATGTCTTTGAATTTATCTTACTTAGCGTTCATGGAACTTCTTGGATGTATAGATTCGTGTATTTCATTAAATTTGGAACTTTTCAAACATTATTTCTTCAAGTATTTTTTCTGCCTCTTTTTTCTCCTTTCCTTCTGGATTTCTTATAATGTGTATGTTAGTACCTTAACAGTGTCTTGCAGGTCCTGTCAGCTCTGTTCAGACTGAATCATTTTAATGGACCCAACTTTCTTCTGTCTGTAAAATCTGCTACTGAACCCCTCCGGTGAATTCTTCATTTTAGCTATTGCTTTAGAACTTTTATTTCTTTTATTTTTGTACTTTCTATTTATTGATATTCCCTATTGGTCAGGGCATTATTCTCCAGAATTTCTTCAGTTCTTTGTCCATTGTGTCCTTTAGTCCTTTGAGTATATCCAAAACAGTTGATTTAAACTCTTTGCGTGGTACGTCAAATGTCAGAGCTTCCTCAGAGACAATTTCTATCCGTTTATTTTCTTTTTCCTGTGAATGGGCCATACTTTCTCTGCATGCCTATAATTTCTTGTTGAAAACTTAACATTTTAAATATTGTAATGTGATCACTCAAAGAATCTGGAAATTCTACCCCCCCCACCATGATTTTCTGTTACCTGTGGGCTGCAGTCACCCATTTGTTTAGTGACTTCTCTAAGTGATTTTGCAAAGACTATATTTCTTGTCGCGTGTAGTCATGCCTGTCTCCCTTCCATCATCTCAGCAGTTAGCCAGTGACTTGAGAGCTATTTTCCTAAAGGCCTGGAGCCAAAAAGAAAACAAAATGGAAAACATTTTGCAGTATTTTCAGCCTTTGCAGGCGGTCTCTGAGCTGGAATACTTCAATGCCTGCCTGACTACCTGCAGCTCTGTCTTAAGCCTCACCTCCTGTTGCACGGAGCCCAAAGACCAGCCAGATGTGCAAGCATAGGATGACCTTAGACCTTTTCTGAGCATGCACTCAGACTTGGCCACATGCCTGGCCCTCCAGATTCTCTGGTATACCTGGGAGCCTTTCAAAGCCTTTATTCCCTTATGTGTCTTCCTTGTCAGTCTCCGCCTTCCCAGGAGTTTTAGTCTGTCTGCTGCTTGTCCTAGCTCCACCCCCTGCCCCAGTGGAAGTTAGTAATGGAATGTCTTTAAATATTTTTGACAAATGTCGCCCAGGAAGCCATTCCGGCACTGAGGGAATTCCAAGGCATGCATCTGAGCCAGCCCCTCAGGAAGCCACCAGCCAGTTAAACATGCACAACCACAGTTCTTTGGTAATAACATCTGAATTGCTCCCTCTGGTACCAGTGGGCTGCACCACCAGACACAGGAGCACCATCACCATGACTACTGGCCAAGCTGGGGAATGGGGGATGGCAAGTAGGTAAGTAAAATGCCACACACCCTCTTACCAAAATTTAGCTGCCTCTTCTTTATTAAGTATTCCCCTGATAGTTGTAAGTTTTTAAAAATTGCATTCTCATACCTGACAGGTTTTGGCAGCTTAATTATATTTTCTTCAGTGGACGGTGAATCCTTGGAGCTCCCCACTTCACTATTTTTGGTGGCACTGGTCCGTCAGACTCTTTGGACTTAGATTCTTTGAGTTCGTGCATCACCATTTATCTTAAGATCCACAGGAAGGTTTGGAGAAAGCGCTTGATTTTAGACCGTGCCCGTATTTTTATCCTTTTTTGATAGTGTGTATTTTTCCATGTCATTTTAATAGTACATCGTATTCTAAAATATAAATATATCATAATTTAGTCAATTATTTCCTTAGGGTTGAACATTTAGGTCTTTCTGATTTTCTACTATAAATAAAATGATCATAAGCATTTCTTTTTATTATATTCTTACATGCTTTAAATTACATTTTATTGATTATGCTATTACAGTTGTCCCAATTTTTCTCTCTTAGACCCCTTCCACCCAGTACTCCTTACTCTCTCAGGCAGTCCCCACACCATTGTCCATGTCCATGGGTCAAACATATGAGTTTCTAAGCTACTCCATTTTCTACACTGTACTTTACATCCCCATGTCTATTCTGTAACTACCTATTTGGCTTCTTAAGCTCCTCACCCCCTCACCCATTCCCCCACACCCTCCTCCTATATGGCAACCATCAAAACCTTCTCCATATCCATGATTCTATCTCTGTTCTTCTTGTTTGCTTAGTTTTTTTTTAGATTCAGTTGTTGATAGATATGAATTTATTGTCATTTTATTATTCATAGTTTTGATCTTTTTCTTTTTGTTAAAAAGTGCATTTAACATTTCATATAATAATCGTATGGTGATGATGAACTCCTTTATTTTTTTATTGTCTGGGAAGCTCTTTATCTGTCCTTCGATTCTAAATGATAGCTTTGCTGGGTAGAGCAATCTTGGCAGTAGATCCCTGCTTTTCATGACTTTGACTATTTCTTGCCAATCCCTTTTAGCCTGCAAAATTTCTTTTGAGAAATCAGCTGACAGTCTTATGAGAACGCCCCTGTAGGGTAACTACTTTTCTCTTGCTGCTTTTAAAGAATCTATCTTTAACCTTTGACATTTTAATTATGATGTGTGTTGGAGTGCGCCTCTGTATCCATCATAATTGGGATTCTCTGTGCTTCCTGGACTTGCATGTCTATTTTCTTCACCAACTTAGGGAAGTTTTCTTTTATTATTTTCTCAAATAGGTTTTCAATTTCTTGCTCTTTCTCTTCTCTTTATGGCACTCCTATGATGCAAATGTTGGAATGCTTGAAGTTGTCCCAGAGACTGCTTACACTATCCTCATTGTTTTGGATTCTTTTTTCTTCTTGTTCTGATTTGTTGTTTTCTGCTTCCATATGTTCCTAATCATTGATTTGATTCTTGGCTTCATCCACTCTACTTTTGTTTCCTTGTAAATTGTTCTCTATTTCAGTTAGTGTATCCTTTGTTTTCTGACTGGATGTTTTTTATGCTGTTGTGGTCATCACTAAGTTCCTTGAAGATCCTTATAACCAGTGTTTCGAACTCGGCATCTGATAGATACCTTATCTCTCTTTTGTTTAGTTCTTTTTCTGGAGTTTTGATCTGTCTTTCATTTGGGCCATGTTCCTTTGTCTCCTCATTTTGGCAGCCTCCCTGTGTTTGTTTCTATGTATTAGGTCAACCTGCTATGACTCCCTATCTTGGTAGTATAGTCAAATGTAGTAGGTATCCTATAGGGTCCAGGTGCACAGCCTGCCCTATCACCCAAGGTGGGTAGTCAAGATATGTCCTTTATGTGGGCTGAGTATACCCGTCTCTTGTAGGTGAGTCTTGATTGCTGTTGGCAGGTCAGTGGGATGGATTTACCCAGGCCTATCAGCTGCAAGGATGGGCTATGACCACTGACCACCAATCTCCACCCTCCATGAAGGATCAGCTCTGTAGGGGCAGGGTGGTGGTGCTCCAACGTGGTCTGTAGCTGTCTGCTGGGTACACAGGATCAGGGTTTCCAGGGTGGTAAAGACCAAGGTCAACCCCCTACCTGTGTTCTGCTGGAGGCCACCCTGCCTGGGCTATAGAGAAATTTGAAATGGTTGCTACTTGTGCTGCGCTTGAAAATTCTCAGGTGAAGCCTAGCTGTGGATCTAGGCTGGCTGCTGCTAGTGTTGGGCCTGGGTCCACTTAGCAAGGGATATGGAAGCTCAGGGCTTGTTGAGGAATAGCTATTGCTTGTTTGAGAGGATTTAGTGGAAAAGTCTCTGTTAATAGCTTGGGTGGGCCTGTAAGTTGCGAAGGATGGAGTCTCAGGGGATCTCCAGGGTGGGGCAAAGAGCATTAGCCAGTTTGATGGAATCTCAGACATGATACCTGCCTACCGGCTCTGTGGCTCTGTGTGGGAAGGGTTCAGAAAAGGGACAATGGCCTCTGCCTGCCTTTCTGTTTGAGAGAAAGCTGTCCCCTAGCTCTGGTCTTGATGCCAGACACTTCAATTCCTCCCAGTATGCCACTGGTGCCTTTCAAGCTGCTACCCTGGTGCTGGAGCTCAGAGGGGGTGACTCTGAGTAGGTGAGTCCATACGTGGGTTCTTTAAGAGGCGCTGCTTGGGACCCTAGAATTTTATTCCACCAACTGTGTCCCCATTGTTTTTTGCAGCCAGAAGTTATGGGGACTTATCTTCCTGTCAATGGAACCCTGGGCTGGGGAGTCTGATATGTGGCTGGGATTCTGTGCTCCTGAGATATCCCTCTCAGGTTTTTATCTACCACATGTGGCTTTGAAACCAGCCTATTCCACATCTCTGCCCGCCTTCCAGTCTGGATGGGTGTGGTTTCTTTAATTCTGTAGTTGTCATACCTCCATTCAACTAGGTTTCTGTTGGTTTTCAGTGATGGTTCTTCTACGGTTTAGTTCTAATTTTGATGTGGTTTTGTGAAGATGTGAGCCATGTTTACCTGTGCTGCCAGCTTGACCAGAAGTCCCATGAGCATTTCTAAAGGCAAGTTTTTGTCTAGATTTTGAGGGTTCCTGGAAGGGAAATTATCAGGTCAACTTTTTAAAAGTTTTTGACATGTTTTAAAACAGTTTATTTTCCTATCATCACTGTTTGAATGACTATATCAAAACCTTCCAAACAGTGAGTATTAACATTTTTAAACCTTTGCTCATATAATTTTGGAAATTTATTGAACTTAAATAATATCTTATGTTTGAATTAGTAGTTCTTTCTAGTACCTACCTCATAATGTTGTTTTGAGATTAAAAGGGTTACTATATGAGAAGTACTCGGACTAGCACCTAGCATTTAATAAGCATTATATTATCTTTTGTTATTTTTTATGTTAATTTGTAAATTGTTCGTGTTTTCTGCTTATTTTTAAAAATGGGACTTCTGTACTTTTTCTTTTACCTATTTATTTATCTGTCTATTTATTAGCAATGTATTTTTCCATTCTTGGAAACTATTACATTTCACTGCCTCTTGGTCATAAAGGTATATGTTTGTCAAATTCTGCCAGTAAATGGAGGAAGCCAGCCGGCTCTTGGGAGAGGAGAGCTCTTTCTGGAGCAGTGTTTCTCTAGAGTTTGTATAAAGAACACCTGCATCAGAATGCCCTCAGACAGTTGCTAAAATGAAGGTTCCTGGACTCTAGCCCCAGATTCCGATTCAGTAGGAATCGGGGCTGGGCCAGGAAGCTTCATTTGTCTTTTTTTTTAAACAGGCTCTACCAGGTGATTCTTAGGCTCGTGAAAGTTTAGAGAACCATTTGTATAACAGATGTGAATTAGTGTAGGTTTACATTCTCCCCACTCTCGTGGTCCTCTTCTCTTCTCTTTCTCAAGAAATGCTGTTGTTATTGGTGAGTGTATGAATAAAATTCTTTAGTAGTCCAATATTGTTTTATTAATACACATACTTCCTTGGTGAAAAGCCAGAAATTGCCTCTCTTCTCATCTCCCTCCACTGGCCTTGGTTTCTCAGTCTGTGAGGCAAGGGGGCGCTCTAGCACTGGGCCCTCTTTCTCTCCCCTTGTCTCTTTCTGTCCTCACCCTGCGATGCACAGTTGTCACTCTACTTACATACACCTTGCTCCTGGGTTGGGTTTGGTCATCCCCTTCTTCAGGAGATGGCCTCTCCCTTCAGCCCCTTAGTGCGGAGGAGCTGCTCTGTTGCTTTGGGACCCACTCCTCGCCATGGTCGCTTGGCTTACAGGGATGGGACCTGCCTAAAGCCGGGCAAATGAGATCCTTCTCTAGCTTTTGAGCACGAGGTCAAATCTATCAGGGCACTCTCTCTGCCATAGCTAAAATTAATAAATAAACCAATTAAAAAGGTTCACCTCGTCATTCAGGGGGAGAAATTTAATTTTCAATGAGGAAGGGTAGAGCTGATGTTTAGAGCCAAGCGCTGATATGAGGGGGGAGGAAAAGGTCCTGACAAAACTGTTCCCTGGTTTCGTATGTTCCCGAGACCCAGCAGCGCATCCATGACCTACCTAACTCTTTCATTCGAGTTGCATTCTGCCATTCGCTTTGATTTTCTTTCTCTCTGCATGGTAATGTGACTGCATCCTTACAAAAGGCTTGGAGTACAAGCCACCACTGGTGAGAGAAGGACAAGAGACTGATTTCAAGGGGTGGCATAAGTGGTCCAGCTGGAGGGTCACTTGCATCTCCCTCAGAGAGCTAAGGCTTTTTTTATTTTTTCCCTAGAGCTAAGGCTTCAGGAACCTTGAGATGGGGAGGAAGAAACAGATGTCATCTGTACTCAAAATATTTCTTGCTGAAGGAAGATTTTGTTTCCCAACTATTTATTGATGACAGTACCATGTCCTCTATATTGGACTGAATTCTGATCCTCCTCCTCCTCATGATTTAGCATTTTTGTAGCTCCATTGATTCCCCATGGCTTGGAGTCACCAGAAATCCGTAATCCCAAAATTAATTAATTCGTTTAAGCTTTCTTCGTCTTGGTGAAATAAAATGTTCAGAAAAAAATTAAACTTTTCTTTTCTCTCTCTTCCTTCTTCCCCCTCACTCAGTGTCTTTCCTGTGTGACGATTCTTCTCAAGCTCTGTCTCTTGCATTGTTCTGAAGTCTTCCAAACTCATAAGTTCATTCTATGCTTGCTGCCACTTCTTTTTTTCCATCCTGTAACATTTTCTCTTCCTTATAACTCCGTCAGTCCAAAGGTAAAGCCGTTAGGCCCATTCAGATTTTCTGGCAAAAGAGAATACCCCCAGTGGGTGGAGGTGTTGGGGAGGTGGCAGAGGTGGCGGAGTCACTGGTGCTCTGTCTGCATCACCTGCGCTGTGAACTAACTCTGACCCAGGCCTCATTCGAATTCAAGTATGTCAAGAACAGGCTTCCCCGCCATATAGGTAAACTCAGACCATGGCACTTTTTAAAGAACCTCTTTCATCCGTTTTATAAACCAAATTCCCCATACTGAGCCAGGCAAAAAAGAGTAACTTGTCACAGCCCCACAGACCTTGGGGCCTATTCCCTTGCCCAGCCAGGACTTTCTGGAATATAAATGATGTGGTTTTCCCCCTCTTTGGCCTGAAGGATCTGCTGCTAAATAACAAGCACATTGTTTGCTCCCTCCCACCGCAGAGCTATTTTAGAAGTCGAGTGCTGCGGGGACCATCAGACAATGGCATGTCGGCAGAAAGGATGAAAGTCCTTCTAGGGCTGGCTCATAAAAACCCACCACAAAGTCCCCTACTCTCTCTGTTCCTATATACTATCCAGAGTCTAAGTACTGAGCCCGGGACAGCCGTGGAGACCCTATTTTGAAGATAACAGTCTTCATCAGTATGGATCCCTAAATGACCCTGTAGAATTCCCACCCCCAGTCACCAAGGGTCTCTTGGAGAATGCGAAATGAGCTTCTAATACATTATGCTACTAGGATTTGGGGGCTTTACTTATTTCAGCTCATAGTGTTGCCTTAACTAATGGATATTTCTTACTATGTGTTTAGAAGCCACTGTGAGACCTGAAGGACATTGTGCTAAGTGAAATAAGCCACTAACAGAAAGACAAATATTGTATGATCTCACTTAAATGGGGACTCTAAACAAAGTCAAACTCATAGGAACAGAGAGAGTAGAATGGTGGCTACCAGAGGCTGGAGGTGGGGGAAGGGAGCCTGTGGATCAAAGCTTTCGGTTATAAGATAACACGTTTTGGAGACCTAATGGTGACTACACATCAGGTCCTCGAATAATGTCCCTTCATTCAACATTTCATTATAATGTTGATAAGAAAAAAAAAATCAATTCCTGTCCAGGGCCACTGTCTGTGTGGGGTCTGCACGTTCTCCCCCGTCTGTGTGAGTTTTCTCTAGGGACTTTGGCTTACTCTCGCATCTCTAAAATGTGCTGGCATGTCCACATTGTCCCAGTCTGAGTGGGTATGGGTGTGGGTGTGGGTGGCCCTGTGATGGAAGGGCGTCCTGTCTAAGGTGGGTTGCCACCTTGTACCCTGAGCTGCTAGGATGGGCTCCAGCCACTGTGACCCTGGAATAAGCACGTCGAAAAATAATGCTCTTATTTGTTTTTATTAATTTTTCTTAAATGTATATCTAGCTCACATTTATTTCAATGTTTGATACTTGAAGTATTTGGGGTCTTAATTTAGAAGTTTTGTGATGTTTTTGTGACCATAAATATGCTGTCGGAACTCAACTCTTGTTTATATCAGTTAGCCTTGGTAAGCTGGGTTCATTATATGTAGTTTTGTTTAAAGTCATAGTTTCCAAAAACCTACTGTCAGTGTTAAATGAGGTCTTACTGTAGTTAATAATAATGCCCTTCCTACTTGAAATGTGCTAAGAGAGTAAACCTCAAGTATTCTCACCACACACACAAACGCACGCAGGCACACACACACAAAAGTAACTGTGGGAGGTGATGGATGTGTTAATTGGTTTGACTGTGGTAATTGTTTCACAATGTATGCTTATCAAAACATCATGTTGTACATCTTAAATATATACAATTTTTATTTGCAGGAATAAGAAATCAAGCCTTTGCCAGGGTGTATACCGAAGAGAGAAAATACAGAAGGAACACCTAGAAGATAAACCCTTCATGGATTCCTTCAGTTTTTGCCATGAAGCAGGGGCACTGTATTTCATCCCTGGGTCTTCACCTGCTCTCTGTCTAAAGATATGGTAGGTACACAATCAGGGTTACAGAATGAGTGAATAAGTGAACTGATGGAGAAGTGAGTGAACAGATGAATTGATGAGCAATGAATAAACAAACAAGCGAATCACGCCTTGAGTGGGTGGCTCCACTGGTTGGAGAGTTAGCCCCTACACCAACAGGTTGTGGTTTGTATTCATAGCCAGGACACATACCTCGGTTGTGGGTTCGATCCCCTGTGGGGATATGTACAGGAGGTAGCTGGTCAATGTTTCCTTCTTTCTCTCTCTCTCTCTCTCTCTCTCTCTAAAATCTATAAATATATCCTCAGGTGAGGATTAAAAAAAAAGAAAAAGAAAAGTAAGTCACTGGTAGTGAAATGAACCCAACAGCCATGTCCCTTTCCACAGTCTTTGACACTCAGTTTACCACACTTCACCCAAACCCACAGGTCTAGTGTGCTCCAGGTTCTTTCAAATTAGTCATACTGCTGGTCACTGTCTGCCACCCCCATCTCCCCCCCACACACCAGAAAGAGGATCCTCACTTACGACTGTGCTTTCTGAGCTTTCTGATTCTGCCCAAAGTCCTCTGTGATCCATAGGTTGGCCCCTTTGCTTCCCTTTCCCAGGGAGGACTAGCAGGAATCCACCTGTCTGTCCTAGAGAAAGCAGATGTTATCAGCAGGTCCTGGCAAGAAACCAAGATGGTGCCATGTGGCTTTGCTTTCCAGAAGGACTGGAGTGCAGCACCCCGAAGACTGGGACATTCAGGAGTCACAGGACTGACTTCTTGCAAGAAGCCCTTTTACTCAAATTTCATGATGGAGAGAATTTCCTTGTGAGGCATATACCTACCGGGTAACTCTGTTCTGCATTGACCTTTATTGACCCCGTCTCTCTGACACGGCATTAAGTATAATGACAAAGTACAATGGCATGAGGCAGTGTGCGAGGTATAATTTCAGAAACCTTTCAGGATATACCTGGTTCAGGGGCTTCCCGCCAGTGTTCCTAGAGCATTGGAGGTAGGAGGAGGCCATGCTTGCAATTTGGTCAGACCAGCGTAGGTAGCAACAATTCAGCTGAACACGGATCACAGTGAATCTGGTTGGTTGTAACTGTGACAATCTATTGCTCTACCTTTTCTTATTTCTTTCAATCATGGAGAAGGAAGGGACAACCTAGCACAAGGGGTGAAAGAGAAGAAGTTGTCAGTAACTTTATATCAAGATACTATGTTAACTATCAGGTGCTTCACTAGTACGTTAGTTTAGTGGTACTTATTGTAACTTATAAATTTGCAGATCTAAAGCCACCCACATGGCTGATAAGCCCCATACAAAATGACTTTGATACATTGAACTCAAGAAAATTCAATGTAAGAGAGGTCAATATAAAGTCCTACCATTAGATCCAAACCATCGACCATACAAAGGACACTAGATTATAGCAATTGAGGGTGCTGGCTTGGGGTCAGATACACCCAATTTGAATTCCACTTTCACCACTTGAAGCATTGGGCAAATTGTTAGGCCTCTGTGACCTCAGTTTTTCTCACATTTGGTTATACTAGCCTTGAAGAATTATCTGAGAATTATATAAATTAACACTTCTTAAATGCCCGGTGCATTAGTGAATACTCAGTGATGTGATTTCCTCCTCCCTCCAATCAGGAGCAGGGAAAGGGAAACAGGGTCTGCCCATCTCCATTTCAGGGTGTGCTGTCTTTCACGCCTTCCTAGTATTTACCTGGTTTGGGGTTTTGACTTCTGGCTATCGTTCAGCCTGTTGATGATTTCCATCCTTTTCTTTACCTCTCTCTCCACAATATGCTTCCTGATGTGTCCTTGGTACTTACAGGTTCTCTCCGTGTGAAGAAAATTGAGACGAGGCAGCCAGAACGTGGGACTAATGCTAACACCACTATGGGGATTCTTTGCAATTCCGTCGTCAGGTTTGTTTAAACCCCACAACCAACAGTTTCCTCTCCTGTGGCAAAAGGGAGCACAAAATGGCGATGATGGTGGTGCGGTGCCAGTTGGCAGGGAGAATGGAATGGGCAGAAGATATAATTGTAGCAGAAGTAAGGCACATAATTTTGTAATTTCTATAAATGTAATTACAGGAAATAAAGGCAATTGAAATTCACAATCATAGCATAAGTGATAGTACCTTTCTCAAAAAATCTTTTACTCAAAAGGCACAAAAAGGTTCATCACAGGTACCTGATCCCAAAGAACACATGTAGTGAGGGGCCATGGGACCCAGGAGGTGTTTTTGAGACTGGAAATTGGAGGCTTGGGTTCCAGCTGTGTGATATTAGGCAAATTAGCCTTTTTGGGCTTCAGATTTCTCATCTGCAAGCTAAAAATAATATTACCTACCCAGCAGTTCATGAAAACTGAATGAGAGAATGTGTATAAACTACCTAGCACAGGGCCTGGTACTGTGAGCAGCTTTCTTAATGGTCCTCGCACCTTCATTAATAAATTTAAGATAATGAGGGCTCCTTGAGACCTCACTGCAACTGCAAATGAAAATATGCTTTTAAAGAGGCCTGTAAATGTGAAGTGTTCTTGGGGTTCAACACAGGAAATTCAGCTTGCACACAGCCCATCCTTAGAAAACGTTTGATGCCAGTGATGATGAGGTGACAGAGTCTGGGGGAGCGCTTGGTGTGACACCTTAAGAAGTGTGAGCTTTATGAAGAGTTCCCTACGAGTGCCCTGACCAGTGTGGCTCAGTTGGTTGGGTATCGTCCTGCAAAGCAAAATGTCACCGGTTCAATTCTTGGTCAGGGCACGTGCCTGGGTTGTGGGCTTTGTCCCCAGTTGGGGTGCGTCCAAGAGGCAACCGACGGATGTTTCTCTCCCTCTCTTTCCCCATCCCTTCCGTTCTCTCTAAAAATTAATAAATAAACTCTTAAAAAAAAAAGAAAAACAGAGTTCCCTACTAGCTGTTTGCATGTCTGCTTCATTCATATTCACATTCATGTGATCTCAAAATCTGAAGTGAATTTGTAGGCTTCGCCACAGTTTACTTTGCTGTCCTTAACTAAGTTAAAATCATCCTTCAGGTTTTGGTTTTTGTGGAAACAAGAAGCAGATCTATGGGTCTGAGAGCTCGGGCTTAGGGTTCCAGCAGGGAGAAAGTGGGCCAAAAAATGTAGAAATTAAATTTCTGAGGCCTGGGAGCCTCATGGAGTCATTGAGAAAGCTTTTCACTCATATCTGGCCTTGTATGCGGCACGCGTTAGGCACTCAATAAATGTTTGTGCCATGAAAGACTGAAAGAGAGCAAGTCCTGAGCTGGTGGGGGTGGGGGACATGCTGAGAAATTGGTACAGCTGGGTTCCACTCTCAGTTTTATAAATGTGGAAATACTATATTTAATTACACTTAGGGCATGGCCAATCAACTTTGGCAATTTCCGTTTCATTCATAATAATGGCTATAGTTTATAAAACAATGTTTAAAAGTCTGGCACTGTGCTAAGCACTTTCAAATATTATTAAATTTAATACTTACTACAACCCTGTATTGAACCAATCTCATTGGTTACCTACCATTTGCCAGGCCTACCTCTTACTTAGTAAAATGGCTGAGACTTAATTCCTATGTGTATGTATGTGTGTGTGTTGGGGGTGGGGGGAATCCCCACACCACCACCAATTCTCCAGGGAAACCAACTGGTTTTCCTACAGTTTAACTCAATTCTGATATTATCTACACAGAGATAGCATCAGATCCCACAGGTTAAAGGATCAGTCCCATGAGACTGCCTCCCTACCACTTCAGATGCCAGCTGCAAACCTAGGTTACCTGTGCGTCTGATCAACTGGCTACAGATTTTAAGTTCCCACAACCTCTTCCATGGATTTCAGACACAGTTGAAGGCCAGGCTGTTAACTGTACTTCTGACTACCTGGCTGTGAATGAGAGATTCCTATGATTCCCTCCTCGGGCTTGACCACTTTGCTAGAGCAACTCACAGAGCTCAGAGATACATTTGACTTATTGGATTACTGGTTTACTATAAAAGGATATAACTCAGAAATAGCCTGATGGAAGAGAGGCCCAGGGCAAGGATGAAGACAAGACGAGGAGCTTCCATGCTTTCTCTAGAGAACCACACCCCCCAATTCTCCACATGTTCGCCAACTGGAAGCTCTCCGAACCCTGCCCTCTTGGGATTTCATGGACATTTCAGTAAGCGGACATGACTGATAAATCACTGGCCACTGGTGACTGACTCCACCTCCAGGCTCCCTCCTCTCTCCTGAGGTTGGGGGCAGGAAAGGAAGTTACTAACAGTTCCAACCCTCTAATCACATGGTTGGCTCTCTCGGCAACCAGACCCTCCCCACCTTTGGGTGGTCCCCAAAAGGCACCTCGTTTACATAACAAAAGAACTTTTATCACTCTCAGCACTTAGGAAATTCCAAGGGTTTTGGGAGTTTTGTGCCAGAAACAAGATGAAGATCAAATATATATTTCTTTTTTTTTCCCAAATATGTATTTCTTATAATAAATCACAATATCACACTTGATAACTAAATCTTGACCTTTTTTTTCTGAGCTGCAATGTGCCTAGCCCCAAGATATGAATTCTAGTTAGTTTAACCAAATAAGAACAACCCTAATTCCCAATTTCTCAGTTCCCTTCCTATAAGAGTTGCCATATATTTCAGTCCTGGCTAATAGGATCTAAAGGGACATCCAGTACAAGGACAACTGGGAAACCTTCTGTTTCCCTGTTAAGAACGGAAGATGTGGCTACCCTGAATATAAATGTGTTATCTGGAGCTACAACAGTCATTTTCTAAGCTTGAAGCAATAAGATGAGGGAAAGGCCCCAAGAATCAGGGGGTTACTGATACTATTGAGGTACTGAACCAACAGCATTCGTCACTGCTTCCAGAGCTCTTACTGAGAAAACCTGTGTGTGTGTGTGTGTGTGTGTGTGTGTATGTACATATATATACATATAAACATATATACACACATACATACCCTATATTTTGCCATGTATAATGCACACCCACATTTTTGGCCCAAACTTTCAGGAAAAAAAATGTTTTGTTTTAATCTTTTAATTAATTAATTAATTAATTTATATTTAGAAAATGATCATATTTGAGAGTATTATTTTGCATACAGATATTGTCATTGTTTTCTAGAGTTACACTTTGAATGCATAGACATAAATAAAAGAATTAAAAACATTTAGATGGATATGGAATTAGTACTACCTATGTATAATGCACAGGTTTATTTTTTCCTCAAAAATTTGGGCAAAATGGTGCATATTATACATGGCAAAATATGGGGTATGTGTGTATGTATGTATAATATGTGTATACATTGTACATATATAATACATAATTTTTTTCTTTTTTCATTAATGTGTAAGATTATATATATAGTCTGTCCAGAAGGTATCCAACCATGTAATATGAAAAACAGAGATATTTACTGAAGATAAAAAAGACAAGAAACATTGTACATAGGACAGTGTTTTCCTTCAAAGAGGGCACCTTGGGACCTCACACAGTTCTCCCAGTCGCCATCAGCTGCCCTGTTGTATTTTCCTGAGTCTCATCTACAGTCTGAAATCGCTTCCCTTGCAAAAGTGATTTTAGTTTTGGACAAAGCTAGAAGTCACAGGGCACCTAATCTGGGCTGTAGGGGAGCTGAGTCACCTGGGTGATTTGATGTTTCACCAAAAAAACTCTGCAGCAGATATGATGTATGAGTGGGAACATCCTCATGATGAAACTGCCAATCACCAGTTGCCCATAGCTGCGGCCTTCTGAACCATCCAAATAATTTCCATGGAGGAATGTTCAATCTTAATGCAAAATTTGATGCAGATTCATTGCTCTATTTGTTCAGCCATTTTGCATGCGACGGCCACACAGTACACATGCTTACTCCATGGTGTCTACAGCTCCCACTGACTGTTAGAGTAAAACTGTCATTGTTCACGCATAAACATTCCAGTCCGCTCTCCTTGGCTGCCAGGTTATATCAGTGTCATGCAAACCGCTGTCATTATATTAATAATGTCTGGGCTTTTTCTGGACAGCATATATATATGATATATATATATGCCTATATATATAATATATATATTATATATATAGCATATATATATCATATATATATTTGAGCAACTTGAATCAGGTTTCTTGCAAACAAATGATGCAAGTCACGTGCTTTAGAATACTATCATTTTCATTTTTGGGGTGAGAAGATAAAGTAACTCAAGGTCACACAACTGGTAAATTGTGGTGCTAAGTTCAAATCTAGTTCTACTCAAATTAAAAACCGGTCTTTTCAATGACTACGTTATGTTTAAATTGTCAGCATTGTTAATATGAAGTATGTTTTCCAGCTCCAAGAGCTTAAAGAAGGGAATAATACAAGAGCAGAGAAGAAAAGAGGAAAAAGCAGGCTTCCCAGGGCTTTTGCTGTCCGTGGGGCCGAGGCCTTTCTGCATCTGGGATGCTGAGCCCTGTGGGTGAAAAGTGGATCACATACTAAACCTGACAAGCTCAGGGGAGGCTGGCGTGGTGGCCTGACAAACTCAGAGATTGAAAGTAACCACATAGGATCTGAAATGAAAACTTCTTAACTAAAAGTGAGTCATGGCAAGTAGTCCTGTTTTAGGCCAGTGCCTTCCTTGACAAAGGTCAATCTTTACCTTAACTGAGCCTGTCTATTGTGTTTTTGCACCTAAGATAACATACCTTGGATTATTTGAGTAATCCCTTCTTCCAGACCCCTCAGGGCACAATCCCTGACCAGAGCGTAAGACCACGAAACCCCTCTTAATTATCTTGTCCCTCCCTGCCCCCCATACCATCTCTCTGTGCTGTAATGTTAGTTGTTAATTATCCTATACCCACCAATGTAAAAGACAAGATGTATTTGTCTCTTCATTTTACTCTTTATCCAATCCCAGAGATTCCCGGTTTTGCTTTCTCTCACTTCCCTAGCCTATCACCAATGAATTTCATGTAACCCTCCTTATGCCTCATGCTTTGATTGTAATGTATAAAATGAGGTGCAAAACTGCCATTCTCTGGAGCTTTTCTCAATCTGTTGAGATTTTGCTTCCTGGCATTTGTCAGTTTGGCTCAAATAAACTCGTAAAAACTCTTACAGGTTTGGATATTTCTTACATTGACAGCTGCAGCAAGAGGCTGAAATGGCCCTGCAGATTGATTTGCTATGACATCTGGGGGTTTCTCAGTAGCTGAAAGGGACAGGTGGTACCCAACCAAGGTGAAGGCAGAGAGGGATTGAGGTTTCAATGTACGAACTCTGCTGGGTTGGTGAGGAAGCATGAGGCAAGGTGGGGGAGCCAGCCCAGGGGCTGGGCTGGGACCCCGCTTTAACGCTGACTTAGTGGGCATTGGACATCCAGCTATATCCCCTGCATAAAGTCAGGGAGCAGGTCAACTCAAGGCAGGTGCGACAGGGGTCAAGGACTGTGACTTGCTCCCAGCATGCTTATCGTGAAAACAGAAGGAAGGCAGGATCTGCCTGAAAGCCACACCCCAGCAGGATGAACAGCTGTGGGCCTGTCTGTGGGCTGTGGGAGCACCAGATCCTGCAATCCCAGCATTTTCGATGGGAGATAAAGTATACGGGAGGAAAACTTTTTCCTTCTTATTTTCTAGGTTCTTTGGCTGGTTTAATAATTAAATTGACATAAGAAAGATTAACGGGAGGAAAATCTAATTTAATTTTGTAGGTATAGGAGCCCCTTTAAAAAAATGAGACTCAAAGAAGTGACTAAAGCAGGGGGCTTTTATACCTTTTAGACAAAGAAAAAATAAATTTGTGAAAAACTCACAAGACAAAGAAGTTTGGGCTTGGGGTAGTAAATTAGTAAAGAAGCAACAAGGTTTGTTTATATAGCCTTGTGGGCCCCAGGTTGCCCATCGCTGGAGATAAGGATGCCTCTCTCCTCCCAGTTCAGGGAGGGTACCTTTCACGTGGCAGATTTATTTCCTGCTTTCAGGGGGACACAGGCACATCACTGTGTTTTTCTTGCACTGGCTATTTCTCAAGTAACTTGAATTCAGAATAATAGGCCAAAGTGGCATATTTTGGGGTGCCATGCTCTGTTCCCTTCCGGAGGGAAGGATACTTTCATTCAACCCTAGCTATGCCTAGGCATGAGAAAATAAATGATAGTGTCGGTACAATGTGCCAGACTCTGATTTAGGCCGCTTATGCACAGGATTTCATTTCATTGTTACTGAGGCAGGATAGTAAGGAGCTGGGAAAACTCCTGGGCAGGTAGAATGGGGAAACTTCGGCAAGAAGATTAAACAAGGCCAAATAGGTTGGATTTCAGCCCGAGTCACTCTGTTTCTAAAGCTCATGGTTATTACACTGACTTTCCCAAAGCTGAGAGTGGAAGGAAACACATTTCTTCTTGCCCTGCAGAGAGAAAGCAACTAGTGGTCCACGGCTCCTCATGTTAGAGCCCTGCGGGGGAGAAGACAGACGGCAATCCAGAATTAATGGTGCTTGGCAGCGGTCGCCGCTGAGAAGGGGAGCTCTGAAAACCTGGGCCAGCAGAAGCTGCTTCTTTTTCTGGAATCGCTATGGTTCTGATCCAGATGGCCAGGCACAACACATTTTACCTCCAGGCTTCTTCGATACCCAGGAGCTGTGACCCAGGCCTGTGTCTTGGGACAGACTGGGGTGGAGGCAGAAGGGACTCCCTCAGTGTATCAGCTCCAAGGCTGAGAGCAGAGGTTGCCAGGAAGCTGGCAGCAGAACAGACAACAATGGAGCAGAACTGAGGTCAGGTGCGGCCCTCCAACGTTGTTTTCTTTGCCCCCTCTGGTGATCAGATTCTTCACAGCTCTGAGCTCTAAACACAGTCTCCATTCCATATCGCTGAGTCCCTGGGTGGGCTTGGTTCCTGAATCACTGGTCGAAGCCAAGAGAGATGGCATGTTCTCCCCCAGGGAGGTTCTGCGATGCTCACCTTTTCCTGAGCACTGCCTGCTGCTATGACAGCAATTCAGTTCTCACCACATGACTTTGGCTGTGTTGCCCTTTCTTTGCCTTAAAAAGGTCTGGCCTTATGGTCCCTCCTGCCCTTCACTTCGGAGCCGCGGCGTTCGGCCCTGAACTCCAGGCCAGCTCTCCCACAGCCCCCACACCTTCTGCTGGCCTTTGGAGCAGATCACTGCCACCGTGCCCTGCTCCTCACTGCTCACCCCGAAGCCTAGCTGTGCTGCCCTCCGAGTCCCTTCCCCGCCAGAGCCGGCCCCTTCCAGTGACCCTAGCTCTCCCTCAGTGCCACCGACTCCTGGACCAGACCCACTCCAATCCCCAACCCTCTCCATGATGCCCCTGCCCCCATTGGGCTCTGGAAATGTGGAGGGCATGGCACTTTGGGAGAGAAAGGTGGGAAGGATCGGAAGGGATCAGGCAAAATGGAGCTCGGGGCCCACCTCTACACGGGTCATTGTTACGCACCATTGGTAGATTTCAACACATTTAGGTTCGGGCTAAAGAGGGGGTAAATTACCTACGCTTTTGTTTTTCCTGTATAGACAAACACGTACTTTCTAAAAGTTTTTCATAGGGCTTTTTAAAAAATATGTCTACTATTTTTTAAAAAGTCAGCTAAAATGTCTGATGAAAAAGAAAGAGCAATGTAGTATATTAATAGAAGTTTGTTTCATATCATAACACTATTAAAATATCCTGCTGTGCAAACAGGGGACAAAAATCCATTTAGGCAAATTGTTCTAGCCGCACTATTTCACATGTTTTGCACTGAATTTTGGGTCATAAAGCCCTGACATCAACACTTCCATGCAGCATTTAGGCTTAGTATGAACCACTCTGACCCTGCTGGTTAAAAACAGCAACGCTGGGTTTTTTTGTTTTTTTTTTTAATTATTAAAATAACACTGATACCTGGAGAAGTTCGAAGCTGTACAAATTGAGGTAAATGAAAAACTGATCTCTTAAAACTCTGCTGCCTCGCCCACCAGCCTGACTGCCTAAAAGCAAGCTCTTTTAACCATTGCTCATTTTCATTGTTTTGATTATTACCATAACTGTAGATGAGTCATCCACTTTTTCTGGCTGTTGTCACAATGGTGCACTCTCCTCCGCATTGTTGCGTGTGCTCCACGGGGGCAGGAAACTCGTGGGTTACCCCTGGAGACGAGCTCAGCACGGTGTTGGGCCAGGTCTGATACAAACTCAAATCCGTACTTGCAGTTCAGTCAACTGGATGTGGTCATCAATGTCGCCCTCCTCTTTTGTCAATTACAATGTGTCATTGTTACAAAGTTACATACCATTTGAATTCTGTTTTCTGTACCTATAATTATGTCTCTCATGTTTTGTCGACAGGTTGACTCCAGAAAATAAATTGTCACCACCAGTATTACAGTTTTGTATTTTTTACTTACTGCTGAACTGAATACTCATGAAGCCACGTCACTAACCCTGTGCAGCTCAGATGTCCAAGCACATGGACCAAATAAATTCTCCCTGTATGTGCCACCACTGTACTGAGCTGTGTCATTGTAGTTTGCTCCATCTTTGTACTGAGGCCGCTCTCACATTTTGTTGTTGTTGTTTTTCCTCAAATTTTAATTTTTTTGTTGTTGTTGAGGGAAACAAGTGACTCCTTTATTAAGTTACTAGATACTTTCAGATTTCAAATACTATTTGTTGATTGAAATCCATTCTTCACTTTTAGATAGTCATCTTGAAGTATTTTGACTTCAAATTCTAATTTGGGACAATTGTTTTATAAACTCCATGTACTACTGTCATCTGTGTTTTCTAAATAATAGAATTATTTAGAATAATTCTATTTTTCATAGACTGACCCACCCCAATCCATTTTTTTTTTCTTAAACTCTTTTTTTAGCTTCATTTTCCAATTTCCAAGTAATTTCTCAGGCCCCTCACCCCCACCTCAAGAAAGATTGTTGGAGATACATTCTTCAACTGCTTGCAGTCCTGGAGTGAATTTAGTCCTGGTGATGACTGACTAGAGCAGGAACTGGCTTCAAAGAGGCTTCGAATGTGGATCTGCTGGACAGCGGGTGCTCCTGGGAGACTGACTTGGAGAGACTGACTTCAGATTCACCCTGTCTCATGGTAAACATTCCGGAATATGCTGGAGTCATAATCACTTACTTGCTCCTGGTAGGCTGGCAGGAGAGAAACCAGAGTGGGGAAGGGGGTTCAATATAAAAACACACCAAATAGAGCTCTGTGAATGGAATGATCACCTGAACCAGGTGATGCAGCAGCCTCTGTGCGCCTTCAGGTACATGTGAAGGTGGAGAGTTTGAACTCTGAGCAGGGACACTGCTGACCTACGCCCTGTGTGGCCATAAATTGGACCTTTAATCTACCTGGAGGGAACAAATGTTCTGCTTGTGTCTGTGGCCTCTCTCCAACCAGCCTCTGGGGCAGCCATGCAGTTCTCAGAGGAAACTCAAATAGCAATAAAAACATAAAAAGATTTTGACCCTTACTAGTTAATCATCAGAAAAATAAAAGTTAAAAAAATGATATAATTTCCACCCCTCAAACTGGCAAATATTTTTAATTTGAAGGTCACAGGGGACTGGTTGCAGAGTACTCTGCTCACCAGGAGACGGGCTCTCATTCTTGAGCTCTCAGCTTAAGAGACCCTAAGGGTCTTGAAACCCTTCAAAGAGCCCAATTCTCCCCTGCTGTCACACACATCCAGGAACAAAACTGTTCCTTTGCCTTGTCCCTCGCTGTTAACGTCTATGGTTTTTCGCGTATCTGTCCCCTTGACTAAACCATAAGCACATGGGACACCTTTTCTTTTTGTGTCCCCTCTCCTGGCATTGTTCCTGGATTATAGTAGGTTTGCAATCAACATTTGCCACGTTGAAGAGAAGCCTTCATTTTTCTTCCGGAAAAGCAGAGTAGCCAGTCACCAAGAAGTTAATCTGAGCTTCTGTGGTTTGGATTTATGACATAAATTATGGATGAGCCTACCTCAGGAGTCTGCACGTCGAGGGATGTCGAGGGAGAAGTCAATTGCTAGAAGTGAATGCATGGAACGTTTCTGCTGCTTGCCTGGATTCTCTAACACTCTGCTTATCCCAAAGGGTACTTTCTCTTGGTGGGAGAGACTATGGAGAAAGTGATACGAGGTTCTTCAGGCATCACACATCAGGCATTAATCATTCGAATCTTATTTGAAAATGTCTGCTACTCAAGCCTGTGGGTCCTGAGGTCAATGTGACATCAATTAAAAAAATATATGCTGATAGTTTTAAATTAAGACAGGGCCCCATGTGACAGAGGAAATTAAAACTATGGCTTTGCTCACCTGTTTGTTGTATAACTGTTTTGCATATCTGGTTTCATTTTTGATACAGGGATTTTATGGGGTCTTTAGGAGATGGGGAGACAAGGAGAGAGAGAAGGAGGGCATCTGCTGTGGTTGGTTATACCTCACAGCGGGGAAGGCAGCAGGACATGAACTTCTGAGATTTGTGTGTGTGTACGTGTGCGCGTGTGTGTAAAGAGAGTGGGAAAGGGGATAGGGTGGTAGGGTAGCAGTGTGACGGATGATTTACTGCTACTTGATTATCTACGGGTCTCTTGACTAAACTGTAAACATATGGAAGGCAGGGATACGTTTCTCTCAGTTGGAAATTGGTACCCCGGAGAGAGATTGGGGCTATAGATACCACCTGCAGAAATGTAATGGCAGAAACTGAGGAGACAGATGGAGACCATGGGAAAAAAGAGAGAAGAGGATGAGGACAGGGTCTTGGCAAGGTATTCATTCAATGGATCTTTACCTGAGCACGTTATTAGAGAATCAAGAAGAGAGAATTCGAAGCAGAGAGCCTAGCTCTGCCATTTACTTAGGCAAGCATCTTGAATGCTCTGTACCTTGGTTTCCTCATTCATAAAATGGGTATGTTAATGGTGAGAATTTTAAAAGCTGATATACATGAAGAATGTAGAGCCTGCCAGACAGGCTCTAAGGGCAATGTGTGCTGGTTGTTATTGTATAAGGTTTAGCTGCTCCTGTTGCAGTTGTCGTTGTTAGAAGGATTGGGCACTGAGCTAGATTCTCTTAATACCACAATGTATTATATGCGCCCTTATTCTTAGTGTTGAGTCATCTCGTGGTGGAGAGAGCAAGTAAACAGCCTATTACAATAACATGGTCCATGTTACAGAGGAGGCAAGGGCAGGGCTCTCTTCCAACTTATAAATTATGGATGAGCCCATTTTAGCAATCTGCATATCAACGGAGGTCAGGGAAACAGTCAATTGTTAGAAATGAATGCATAGAATGTTTCTGTTGCTTCTCGGGATCTCTAACACCCTGCACTGATTCCAAAGAGCACTTCCTCCTGGCGGGAGAGACTACGGTTGTGAGTGATATGAGGCTGATCAGGCCTCAGGAACGTTTCCATCATGCATTCACCATTTGAGTTTTGATTGCAGGGAGAGGTGCCATTCCAGTTGGGGGTGACAGGAACTACCTCCTTTGTTCTTTTCTCTGGCCTGTGCTTTTGACCGGCCCACCCGCACGAGCCTCCCTGGGTTTCCTTAACAGTGCTGAGGCCGAAAGGTTTGGAGACCCAGGCCTCTCCCCAGCCAGCTTGCCCCCCATCTCCCGCAGCCTGTGAAGCACCTTTACCAGTGCTGGGGAACCCAAGGCTTCACCCCCCCAGCTTCAAAGCTGCCTTGCAGCTGACTAACCTTGGAATTCAGTCTTGCTTGGCATGCATTCAGTCTCTTCTTTCCTCTGGTTTCATTTTCTTTTATCCAAACTGCCTTTTGTGGTTTCCATAAACACGTAAGCTTCTGGCTGGGCCGATCGCTATGGGCACTTCGAGGAGGTTAACAGTTATCATTGCCATTTTCTATCCCTTTCTCACTTTCCAGTTCGATTAAAAACTCACAATTCTGGTTCTTTATCTCCCCGGTGTAAGGGAGGGGGAATTTTGTACTTTGCTGGCAGGTTACACATAACTTATGCATCTGATTTGTAGCTGGTGCTCTTCGGTTTTATCAACATCATATTTACTGGCTTGGAGGGAAAACTTGAATTCCCATCGACCCTGATGGTAAATGAAAATGGCTGACTCTTAACCATTCCCTTGTTAGCTGATGAAATCCTGAAGAACAGGATAGGACGCCATCTCTGTTTCAAGAGGTGTAGATGGTCATGCTGGTTCTGAGTGGCCCTAATACTACTCTACGTCACATACAGACCCACCATTCCAGGGCTGAATCTGTGTACCCCAAAGTGACAGATCCCCCAAGATATGGAGGAGTGGGCAGGAAGTCTTAGAGGCTGGGAGGAAAGTGTGCGAAAAGACAGGCTTGGCTTCCACAGCGCCAGGGCTAACCTCAGCAAACTCGCAGCTGCCCTCTAAGCCGGCGTGGCCGGCCCGGCAGGCCAGAGTGAGAGAATTATTGTACCTGTGCCTTTTACATCTTCCATGTTCTTTCCAAAGCAAGTGTACCGAGGCGTGTTTTACAGACAGTAAAATTCATCATTTTTATGTAGTTCTGTGAATTCTGACACAGTCATGCAACCATCACCATAAGCTGTTCCGTCAGCCCCCAAAATTCTCTTGTGCCCTTTGTCCACCCTCCTCCCACCCCTTGCCTCTGGCATTTGCTGACCTGTTTTCTGTCCCTTTAGTTTTGCCCTTTTCAGAATGTCATATGTGAGGTAGCCTTTTGAATCTGGCTTCTTTCCCTTGGTGTAATACATTTGTGATTCATCTATGTTGGTGCATGTCTCTAATTCTTATGACAATTCCTCAAGGTAGGAGTTATCTTAATTTTGTAAATGAGGTTCACAAGGCTCAAAAGGAGCCAGGGTGCTATAGGGAAAGAAGGACTTTCCCTCTACCATCCTCATCAAGGTCCAGGAGGTAAACTGACACCAGGCAGATTACCAGAACAGGTATACACATTTATTCACTTTTAATATTCTGTGCACAAGGGCATCACAAAACAAAATTGAATACCCTCAAAAGAGGTGAGGTTTGAGAGCTTATATGCTCTCTTAATAGGGCAAGGGGAGGGGAGTATAGGCAACTTGGGAGAGTAAGTGACTTTTTGGAAAGATAAATGAATGAGCCTTTTGAAGACTAGGTAGGTGGTATGACAGTTTGTGACAAAGTATGCCTGGGTGTGCTGCTAACTTCCAGTCTCCTCTCCTGTGATAAGATTCAATCTTTTCTGGTTGATGAAATGCTGGGGTAGGGGGTGAGATTTATGATAATTGAGTTCCTTTTGGAGAACTAGTCCTTAGATAAGGGGGTTTCAGAGAAAGTCTCCCCCCTCTCTCTGCATTTGCTGTTTTTCAAGTGTCTTCAGCTCAAAACAATCCATATAGCAAAGTGGCATATTTGGGGCTCACATGTCCTTAATTCCTTCAGTGCACTGAACCTCATCCAGCTTATAAATGTGGACTCGAGTTCAGATGCATGTGGCTCCAAAGTGCATGCTCTCTTCACTGTTTCTCTAGCAAAAATGACCCTAGCCATAGAGGCTAGAGCTCTCCCCGTCCCCAGCAGCTAAGGAAGGGGAAGATGTGCAGGAGGGCTCTAAGATAAGACCATCTACCTGAGGGAAGGGATGGCCTCTCCTCCCACGTCCCACCTTCAGTGAGCCTTGCTGGGCATCCGGATGTTTGAATTCCACGTGCCACTCAGAGCTAGGAGTACTCCTATAACAGACTGTGCTCAATCTCTCTCCCTGTGTCTTGGAGAAGGTCTTCTGTGAATGTGTTTGTATATCCTACTTATTTTTATATTGCAAAACTGCTACTCTGGAAGAAGGCTTCCCAGAGAAAGAGTTGGGGTGGGCCACTGAGCGATTCATGGTCGGCAGAGTGGACCCTCTCAGCTAGGAAAAGAGCAGAAGCATCTACTACCAGGTACTGAGCTTCACTTTCTTTTTAATAAGGGTTTTAAAAAAACTGATATAGAACAAATTTCATCTGTGTATTTATAATCTATTCTTGCATGACAAATTACCCGCAAACTTAGCAGCATGAAACAGCAAATGTTTATGATCTCACAGTTTCTGTGGGCCGGGAATCCAGGAGCAGCTTAGCTGGGAGGCTCTGATGCAGAGTCTCTCACAAGCTGCAGTCAAGGTACCAGCAAGGGCTGTGGTCTAACCTCAAGGCTCAATGGGGGGAAGATTAGCTTTCATGTTCATTGACAGTTGCCAGGCCTCAGGTCTTTACTGGCTCTAGGTCAAAAGCATCAGTTTCTTGCCATGTGGGCCCCTCCATAGGGTAAGCTCACAGCGCGGGAGCTGGTCTCTCCCAGAGGGAGCTAGCAAGATCAAGAAAACAAGAGAGTGCCCCACAAGCCACAGTCTTTTTGTAACCTAACCTAAGAATTGACAACCCATCACTTTTGCCATATCTATTTGTTAGCAGTGAGTTAATAGGTCCAGCCCACACTCCAGGGTGGGGGGCATTGTACAGGGTGTGAATAGCAGGAACTGGGGATCATCTTAGAGGTTTCCTGCCATAAGGTAAAATTTTATTACAGTAAAATCCATGGATCTTGATGATTTAAGTCAATGAGTTTTGACAGCTGAATTTACCATCTAATCATCATTCAAAATAAAATATAAAACAGAATATTTCCATCCCTCTAGAAACTATCCTGATGACCTTTTCCAGTCAAGTCACCTGACCCCACCACCTCCACATGCCCAAGGACCCCCACCAACCACTTTCTCATGTCTGTTGCCATAGATTCATATTGCCTCTCTGTGGACTTTATATAAATGGAATCATTCAGTCTGATTTTTAATTCTTGTTCTTTCTATCCCACTTGATTTTGTGGAAATAAAGCCCACCTAATGAGAACAAGTAAAGGCTATTTATTCAGAACGTGCTCTAACAAGGGAGTCAGCCACCGTCTCTTGCATTTTGGCGGAGACTCGAAGGCAGGCAGGAGAGTGGGAACGCTTAACAGTGGGGAAAAGGAAGGCCCCCATTGGTGACTGTTGGCCCGGGGAAGCTGGAGGTGGGCTAATAGAAGCAGAGCATCCTATGCGATTGGTTAGCGGAACATGTTTGGCTTTCTCTGGTTGATCCCAAGTTGGAGGTGAGGGTAAAACTTTGGGAAGCTGTCGAGTATTAATCGAGTCCTGACCACTTCGGACCTATTGCCATGGAGGCTGGGGTCTGATTTCGGGGACCGGTTGCCGCAGATTGAGGTTTGGCTTCCCAGGCCGGCTGCTACAGATGGTGGGTCAGAGTTCTGTTTTAATATAAGCCTGGCCGTTGTCCAGTAGGCCGTTCGGTTTTCTGGTGCCTTCAAAGAGGCGAGGAGAGCAATTCTGGATGACCCTGACCTGCTTGTCAAACAGTGGTATGGGAGGAACAGTAGGGAGGAGTGAAGGCTTTATTTACAGGTAAAGCCAACTTGAACAACTCTCTAACATGTTGCAGAGAAACCAAATAGGACCAAGAAAACATGGCCAACGCTGAGAGAAAAACTCTCAGTGCCCGGACTCAAAAGCCCTACTAGGGAGGGTAATTACCAATCATTTTGAGATTCCTGGTGACTAAAGGGTAACTATTTAGGGCCAACCAGACTCTTGCCTTCCTTCTTTAGAGGGGACAGCCTGGGCAGGTAGGGGTGGGGACTGAACCCTGGTCTGTAGAGATAAGAAAAGAGGCTCCCGCCAGGCCTGAGAATCCACGTGAACCAGCAGCCTTAATGCCAAGTTGGATTTCCCACGTCTCACAGGCTGAACAGCTATTCTGACCATTGAGGATAAATTCTTGGGGATACGTGAAAAAGGAAGGTGGGAGCCATGGCTAATCACCATCATCCCCCTTCCCCTTCCCCTTCCCCCTTCCTTTTCCTTCCTTCCTTCCTTCCTTCCTTCCTTCCTTCCTTCCTTCCTTCCTTCTTCCCTTCATCGTTCCCTATTTCATTACCTTTCCTAAATTTCCATTCTTCCCTCCTTTTCCTCGTCACTATTTCTTGAGCATCTGCGGTATGCCAGACAACATGATAGGCATTGGTTACAGACACATGAAAAGGGAAGAAGAGCAACATATGGAGAAAGAAATAAACAAGAAGGCTATCTTAATGATGTAGTAATGTACAAAATGCAGCAAAAGTCCAAGACGCAAGCATGCCTGAAGCTGTCTGGAGAGGTCGGGGAAGGCTTCACCCAGGAGGTGCACTCTAGGCTGAGGCTTGCAGCATGAGCAAGAGTTTGCAGGTGGATACATGGGGTAGGGAAGAACGGTGTCCAAGGCAGAGAAAATGGCAGCTGCAAAGGGACAGGGGCCTAAAAAAAACTTGATGTTTGGGGGACCTATAAATGGCTCCATGTTGCTAAAGCATGAAGTGCTAAAATGGGTGACAAGGTGGGATGTGGGGATCCGTCCTGTCGTGAAAAGTCCTAAAAGCAATGCCAAGGAGATTCGATATATATTCTACGGGTAAAGATAGCTACTGAAGGATTTTGAGTGTGGGAGTAACATAAATCAGCTCTGTGTGCTAGAAACATTATCAACGGTGGAGAGGGTAAATTAAAAGAGAGCTACACTATGATCAAGGGAATGTGTGGGAGGCGAACGCAATGCTCAGGAAAGAGATGAGAGCTTCTAATTACGGCGATGGCAGAGGGGCTGGAGAGAGGGGGCTGAAATCAATTGGCTTGGAGGAGATTGATGAGATATGACAGGTCAGCCTTAACTACCAGGATGAGAAATGCTGAGGAACAATAGTGAATTAATTCAGTATTGAACTTGTTGAGTCTAAACAACTAAGGTCTAGCAAACCTCTAGTCCATTCTCTCCATAGGCCAAACTGTTCATCCTGATGAACGTATCTGATCATGTTCCTCAAAAAATATTTTAGGATTCTCTTCCTGACCCCAGTCTACCTATCTTTCCACCACTTTGTACCACGAACTCACACTTCAGACCCTCAGCTCGGAGCTCATTCCTACCCAAATATGCTAATGCACTTCCAGGCAGCTGCGCCTTTGTTTATGAGGCTTCTGATGCCAGAACGCGCTTTCTGCTTCCTACTTTGCTACTGGAATGCTACCTCTCCCGTAGACTTAGCACAAATGTCTGTGAAGTCATCCTTAACCACCACCACCACCCCAAACTTGGATTAAATTAATCATTTATTTCTTTATATCAAATTTTTCATATGTAGATTTGAACACTCAACATAGACTTGAACATTCTGTCTTTGCATCTTTCCTGAGGTTCTAAAATTATTCCAAATAAAAAGTTTATTTTAAAAAAGTGCCTAAAGGTTCTGATATAGCTCCGAAGGTTGACAACCATAGTCTTAGGGTATCAGAGCAGTCAGGTCAAACCCAAACAGATTTGAGCACCATTCCTGGCAAAACCTTTAAAGGGCCTTCAGAAGTTTATTTAAAGTTGCTAAACATCTGTTTCCTTATCTCAAAAAGGAGAATGATACATCTCTAGAGTTGTTATGAAAATGAATTGAGATGGCAAAAATCTAAAATGCCTAGCCCAGACCTGGGATATAATAAGTGCTCAATAAATGACAATAATAATAATTATTATTAGATATTCTTGAAAGCCCCAAAGAGTAAAGCTAATCCATCTTCCACAATCCAACTGATTAAGATGTTTACATGAAGTCTCAAAGGACCTAAGAGGAAAAGGTAAGAGGTTGTAAGAAAAAAAAGAGCCTAATTTTTCACGTGCAATAACATGACAAAGTCCCCATCACAGTGCCTGGATGCAGAAAGTGCTCCATAAATGTTTGTTAAATCTGCAAATGTAAATTTTGAGGTTGACCAGAATGCAAGTCCCTGAAGGAGCCCACACTTGCAGGGCAAAACTCAGCCAAGGTGTGAAAAATTTTATTAGCTTCTACTGCACTTTATCTCTTCTCTCTTAGGTGGAGACAGGATTACCCCTGGCCAAGAGCCTGTGGGCATCCCAACTCCTTGGTTCTGCTACAGTAGGTAGGTAGCTAGTTAGTACGAAGGGGCAGACACCCCTCAGACACCCCAAGGGACAGCCACATCCTCTGCCAAAGATCCTGGAGCAGGCGGTTCTCCAACCTCCCCAGGCAAAAACCGGTCCATTTGGTTCTACAGATTATGGTAAAGGGGGCAGGGACCAGTAAAGGGGAAATTCCTTTGTGGGGCACATGCTCAGTAGAAACCAAGATGGCACAGTGGGAGGGCCCAGCAGAAGTCTGGAAAGAGCCAGGAAAGAGGCTGGTTAGTTTGAAAGAAAGTGTGTTCTTTCCCGAGCCTGAGAGAGTATAAGCAAAGCTTAACAAGGGCCTGGGGTTTGTGTGTGTTTGTTCATTTGCGCATCCTCTCTCCATAGCAGTCGTGCGGGCTCAAGTGCAGCCCGGGCTGTGGGCTGGACAGAAACAGAGACTAAGCCAGTCTACTGGTGCTTCAGATGTCAATGCTGGGGTAATGGCACGGCACCTCTGGACCCTGGTCCTCCAGGGCTTGGTGAGGACAAATGTAGGCCTGAGTCCCCAGAGGTTGGGCTTCTTTCACTGAGAGAGGTAGCTGAGCCACCTGGCCATGGATGAGACATCACCTACCAGGGCTTTCCAACCATTTGGTGTCTCTGGATCACACTGGAAGAAGAAGAGTTGCCTTGGGCCACACATTAAATACATTGCAACACATAACCACACAAAAAATCTCATAACGTTTTAAGTAAATTTACGATTTTGTGTTGGCCTACATTCATAGCCATCCTGGGTTGCACGCAGCTTGTGGGCTGTGGGTGGGACACCCCTGGAGCCTTTCCTCTGTTTTCACTCCAATAAATCGTATCACAATACCGTGCCTCCTCTTATGTGTGTATTTTTGATATTCGATTTCTGTGATACCATGAAGAATGCTGTTTCCACTGGCAACGGTTCCACCGCTATACGGCCACACCTGTTCTGAGAGAAGCATTAGTCCTTCAAGCCCTGACTGGAGGCCTACCAATTCCAGGAAGCCTCTCTTTCTAACTCCAGCGTCCTTTAATAATTTTCCTCAGGAAAGCATCTGGAAGAGTTAGAGCAGAAACTGAAAAGGGAACTGCTTTTTGATCCAGCAACTCTGCTGCTCGGATTATACTCTAAGAATCCTGAAACACCAATTCAAAAGGACCTATGCACCCCAATGTTCATAGCAGCACAGTTTACAATAGCCAAGTGCTGGAAGCAACCTAAGTGTCCATCAGTAAATGAGTGGATCAAAAACCTGTGGTACATTTACACAATGGAGTACTACACAGCAGAAAGAAAGAAGGAGCTCCTACCCTTCATGACAGCATGGATGGAACTGGAGAGCATTATGGTAAGTGAAATAAGCCAGGCAGTGAAAGACAGATACCATATGATCTCACCTATAAGTGGAACCTAATCAACAAAACAAACAAGCAAGCAAAATATAACCAGCGACACTGAAATAAAGAACAAATTAACAGCAACCAGAGGGGAGAGGGGAGGGGGATAATGGGGGAAAGAAGGGGAAGGGCCCTCAAGGAACATGTATAAAGGACCCATGGACAACACCAAAGGGGGTTAGGGTTGAGGGTGGGAGGTGGGGGTAGGTGAGGTGGGTGAAAATGGTGGCAGGAAAATGAAGACAACTGTACTTGAACAACAACAACAATAATAATAATAATAAAAAGAACAAAACAGTGAAGGTGGAAGCCCATTAAAACCACGCATGAGCCCTGTCTGGTGTGGCTCAGTGGACTGAGCTGGGCCTGTGAACTGAAAGGTCACTGGTTCGATTCTGAGTGAGGGCACATGCCTGGGTTGCTGGCCAGGTTTCTAGTTGGGGGTGTGTGAGAGACAACCGATGTTTCTCTCTCTCTCTTCCTTGTGCATTTGCTAAAAGTAAATAAATAAAATCTTTAGAAAAATGCATGAACAATTAGGCAGGTGAGTGGTGACCCCTCTAAGGCAAAGGTGCTCCATTTTGACTTTATGTCAGAATTAACTGGGCATTTCTGATCCAACTGTGTTCAGTCAGACCCACTCAATCAGAATCTAGGAGGATGGGGACCAGTTATCAGTATTTTTTATTTTTTATTTTTTAAAAAAGATTTTATTTATTTTTAGACAGAAGGGAAGGGAAGGAGAAAGAGAGGGAGAGAAACATCAATGTGTGGTTGCCTCTCACGTGCCCTCTACTGGGGACCTGGCCCGCAACCCAGGCATGTGCCCTGACTGGGGAATCGAACCAGCAACCCTTTGGTTCGCAGGCTGACGCTCAAAACACTGAGCAATACCAGCTGAGGCAGATATCAGTATTTTTTAAAAGCTCCCCCGAGCATCTTTTAGGTGCAGATAAGGTTAAGAATCACTGTTCTGAGGGCAGTGCTTAGGCTAGCTGCCCGAAAGGATACAAAACAGCTCATCCCGAGCTCTCTCCTGAGCAATCATCTCCCCTCTCCCAGGCTGGTGTCTACGGTACCTCCCCACCCACACATCAAGGCTGGCCGCTCAGCCACTCAGTGTTTGTCCATCCAGGCAGCTGGCAGCTGAACTGATTCTACTCTGTAATCCTAGCCTTATCTCTCAGGTTGGATGACCCTCACCCCCACTCACCCTAGTCACGACCTTCGGTCTCTAACTTTGAGCACCAAATGGACTCACTGAGCTTCGTATGCCATTGTATATGATTCCCAAATTGCTTCCAGAAAGTCTTGCTTCCTTAAAGAGATTTTAACTCCTCAAAATCCAAGTCCTAATCTATTTTCAGGAGGGACTAGCCTACTATTGAGCATACAGTAGACAGAACCTCAATGTCTTTATCTGTAAAATGGGAATATTAGTAAAATTATTATAAAATGGGGACATCTATAATTTGCAGACATGCAAATCATATCCTGTTTCAAAGGACATGTTTGGGATGATGCATACAAAGTGCCCAGAATGCTGTGGAACACAGCAAGCGCCCCGTAAGTGGTGGTTGTTTTTGGATCCATAATAGGCAGTATGACTTCCAAATTGGCACTTCCTCTAGATCTTAGCAACTGACCAAAGTGACAAAAGAAACTCAGTACTCTTCAAGTTGTAATGTGGCAGTGCTAAATGATTGACTTCACTGATTGGCTACCAATTACAATCCCTGCTCAGAAAATGAACATTCTGACCAATGAGTTTTGCAAAGCCAATCATCATAAGAATTTTATGTCAACATGACCTACCAGAAAACAATAGTGCCTGAGTCATTCAGAGCACTAATGGTATGACACGGGGACTTCATTAGCCATAGTAGCATGCGGTGAACGTCACCGCATGCTAAGTATGGGCCTGTGAATGCCAGACGCATACTTAACTTAGTCTGTGAAACACATGGCTGGCTGGAGCTGGCCTTCTTCTCTCTCTTCACTCTGCCTGGTTCTTCTGAGAAAACTGTGAGGACCTGATGTTCTGGACAGTGTGCAATGTGGGCAGCTAGTCCTGCCACTCAGCAAGAGGAAGGGCACACGCTTTGTATTTTGCCATCAAAGGAAACAATAGCTCTCAGGTGTTTCAGTGTTGCCAGAGAGAAAGCAGAACTTCCCAAATCTTACAGCAGTTCCAACTCTATTATTAAGGAGAATGACTAGTTGCCAGATTGGAAAGCGCAGGATCATATTAGCCAGACGGCAGAGAGATCCAGGATAAACAAAGGTCAGATGAAAGCTCAGAATTCATCCAAGTGACTCTGAGACCGCCCGTGATAGAACATTTCGTATTGTGCTGGGAGACGTTGTAGTTGAAATTTTGGAACCTTTGCGGTGCCTCAGGAAAAGTGGGTGGAAGAGAAGTTCAAGACAAAAGAGGCCAGTGTCATCCCTTTTATTTTAGTTCAAGTGACACTGGCTGCTGCAACATCTCAACCCTGCAGTCTCAGTGACTTAACACAGTGCAGAGTTGCCCGCCCCGGTGACACAGTCTGGTGTGGGTGGCATGGCCCAGCAGCCTCCCACATCAATATTCAGACACCCAGGGTCTCCATTTTATGGCTCCACCCTCCCCACGAAGGTCAGAGATTTCCCCACTCGGCTTGTCAATGAGGACAGCAATTGTAAGAAGTGTATACCTGTGTATTTGCTTTTGCCCAGAAATGACACATCACTTCTGCCATATTTCGCTGGCCAGAACTCAGGTACATGGCTTCACCTAGCTGTGTGCCCAGGAGGGAAGGGAAGTGGGTTTGATACAGCAAAGTGGCAAACCAAAAACATGGTTAAATGCCAGACCATGACGCTAGACCAAGCCTCACTCCTCCTGATCTATGGTTTTGTTTTCTTTTGATGACAGTCCGACTCTTCTTGTTGACTCTCTTTCTGTCTTTGCTTTGGCCCCTACGAAGCTCAATTGTAGAACTTTACAACGTGTGTTTCTATGTACAGTCTTTTCCTTCTAGTCTTATATTTTAGTTCTACATTTATTTCCTCCTGACTCAGGTTTCTTTATCAATTTGTGAAGATGGATTTGTATGTGAAACAGATGCTTTTGGGTTCCTGCTTGTGGGATGAACCCAAACCAAGATTCAAACGAAGATTCTGGTTATTTGCTAAGGATCTTGCAGTTTGGTTATGGGCCCTTCTGGGGTCTAATTTCTGGTGAGAAAAGGGCTCGCTTATCTGTGTATCTGGGAGGACAGAAGGGAAACGAAGGAGGCAGAGCTGTGTGTCCTGCTTCTCCGGCAGACAGTCAGAAATGAGGGCCACAGAGGGGGAGCCCCAGAACAGATGCGAGCCTCTGAGTGAATGCTGAGGAACCCGTGTTGCTGGGGTTGGCTGAGGACGAACTTTATAAAACAGGGCAGTGAGGTGACAAAGCACAGCCAGAGGGAGGGCAAGGGCCTAAGTCCTTTCCAACACCGCACACCACAGTGCCGCTCTGCCACGGAGACGCAGCGTGCCTGGTGGCAGGGAGTGCTCTCAGGGTATCACCAGCTACAGACGCGGCGAGACGAGCCTCAGTGCAGGGCAAGGGCACAAGGGTGTGAATGTGGACTTTCTTCCTGGTGGTAGAGCCTCGCAGAGGGAGCTCTTGGGTTTGTTGTTGTCTGCTTTGGTTTTGGGAGCGTGCTGAGGTTCTCCATAAACAGGTAGACAGAAATTGTTACTGTAATTAAGAGATTAATGCTGGTGTGAGTGTGACCTCCTTCATATTCTCAGGCTGGCAAGAGGCTTGGGCTATCGCGGTTTCATTCAGTTTTGTAAGTCATTTGAAACATGTTGAAAATGAGAGCAGGCTTGTTTTGAGTTTTTGTCCCCACAAAATGTTAAGTCTCAGCTCTAGGTACCTGTGAATGTGACCTTGTTTGGAAACAGGGCCTTTGCAGATGTAATCGAGTTAAGATGAAGTCATTATTAGAGTGAGCCCTGATGTAATATGGCTGGCGTCCTTATAAGAAGAGAGGAGACACAGAGATAGACACTGGGAAGTAGAGATTGGAATGATGTGCCTGCTAGCCAAGGGACACTGAGAATTGCCAGCAACCACCATCAGCTAGGAAGAGGAAAGAAAGGGTCCTTCCCCAGAGCCTTCAGAGAAAGTATCTAGTGATACCTTGACTTTGAACTATTGGCCCCTGTAAGTGTGGAAAGATACATTTCTGGTTTGAGATACCCAGTTCGTGGTCAGTTATTATAGCAGCTCCATGAAATCAATGTGAGGCTGTTAATAATTATTAAAATATGAAAGTAGAAACATAACTGATATAAATATCTGGCATTTCTGCTTTACAAATACCTTTGTATCTCTGCCCTCCCTTGTGATCAGTAAAGAATAGAGGATATGACCAGAGAAAGCCCCTTGTTCCTTCAGAATTAAGGGTGAGCTCCCCCTCAGACAGACAAAGCAATGCCATTACTCATTCAACCACTGTATCCGATTTCCACATGATGAAATTAAAAAATTAAAAAGAGAGAGGGAGAGAGAGAGAGAGCGAGAGAGCGAGAGAGCGAGAGAGACTACCCAGACAAGTTTCTTTCCAAATTGAACACGAGGGCTTACATTTCATTCCTCTGAAGTCTAGCACGGCAGCTCTGCCAGAGTGGGCAGCGGGAGTTCAGGAACACCCTGGGGAAAGCAAGGGACCTCTGTACAGGTGGGTTTAGAGTCGTGAGTACGTGGAACAGCGTTTATTCTTGTATTATTGTTTACTCATTCTTGCATTATTTTCCATATGAGCAACTGTAAACCTGCTTTCACCCCACCCTATATGATCAGCAGCTGAGAATGAGGGAGCCTGTCACCCCTTCCGGAACCACCACCACTCTGGTGCCTGGCATGGTGTAGCTGCTCAGGAATTGTGGGATTAATTTATCTGCACCTGTTTTTCTCCTACCAGAACGCAAGCTCTTTTAAAGCAGGAACCATGTTTTAGTTTATTCGTAGTCAACTCTGGCAGCTATCGTTTTGATCCTCCTAGCGTGCTTTCCTTCCTCCCCTCTAATAGGGGGCCCCTTTCCTTTGGGGACCCCTTTCGCACTCATGCGGTCCTGGTGGGCTTTCATAAGTATCTCCCCCATCCAGTAGGGTGTGCACATGACCCAGACAGGTCCAATCTTAATTTGATGCCCCTTCAAAGCCATGGATTAGTCCAAGGGTAAGCACATGATTCAAGGTCACACCATCAGGGTCCTTCATAAAATTCCCTGGATTGGAGGGGGTAGGGGAACCATTTTTCTTGGATTCTGAGGTAAAAGAGTATTGCTTTGGGCTGCAGCAGCCCTCTTCCTTGATACCAAGTTACTCTGTCTGCAGAAGAAAAGAATGTGTCTGCAGAGGCCAAGACACTGCGGGAATCAGAGACAAGCAGTGACACGCAGAGTGGGGAGCCTTGAGTCCCCTGCTGCAGCTTCTGGGTAAGGCTTTAGCTGTTATACTTCTTCCTTTGATCCCGTCACCTCCCCAGGACCTCTGAAAGCTGTGTCATGCAGTCAGTCCTACTTTTTTGTTACGTTAGTTTGAACTGAATTCTTGTTGCTTCCTACCAAAAGAATCCTGAAAGTACACATGGTTTTATACTCAATGCTCGTTGCAAGTGTTAACAATGAAAAGCATTTATACTACCCGGCATTGTCGAAATGTTTTATGTATAGTAATTCATTCAGAAATAGCACCACTAGGTAAGTAGATGACCCCTAATTTATGATGGTTCCACTTACAACTTTTTGACTTTACAGGGTGGGAAAGTGATACACATGTACTTGGAATTTTGGATTTTGTCCTTTTTCCGGGCTTGCGGTATGCAGTGCGATACTTCTCTCACGGTGCTGGGCAGCAGCAGTGGACAGGCACCTGATCAAGAGGGCAGACAGCCAACACTCGACACTGTGGTATTAAATGCATTTTTGACTTGTGATTGTTCCGATTCACGATAGGCTTATTAGGGTGTAACCCCGTTGTAAGTCGGGGGGCATCCGTGCTTTTCTGTCCCCCCATAAGTCCTCATGCAGCCCTGTGCATTCAGTTAGTGTTTCCTCCACAAAGCTTTTTAACACGACTTACGGATTGTGAAACAAATGAGTAGTTAATTCAGAGTACTGAGACTTTCTAATTTGACTTCATGACATTTCTGGATGCTTTATTTTTCCATCAAGGGAGGGGTAGCTTCTGTTCCTCCCCGTTGCATGGGGACTGTCTCCATAAATCCTCATGCAGAAGGAACTGGACTTCCAAGGCAAAAGGGTGTATCCGCAAACCAAGCTGGAGGTAAGAGTGGATGAACTAAATTAACTGTCTTCTAATCTTGCTGTTTCTTTAAGTTACACATTCAGTCTAAACCATTGTTTCTGGAATTTTTTCATGGTACAGATCAGTGGAGTAGTGGGAAATAATCCCATAAAGTTACAAGAGTACTTTTTTTTTTTTTTTACTAATTACCCGTTCAGATCTGCACCTCCACCACTTCTCCATCTCTGTAAAGACACTTTAAATGATGTAAAGAATCACTTTGTCTTAAGATAGTTTATCATTGAGAAATATTAAAGGTATTAAAGGAAGAAAAAGTCAGAATTAACTCTTATTAAACATCTTCAGTTTTTCAGGTATAACTCTTTATCATTATATACAGGCATTGTGTAATAACATAAGGGTGTATAGAGAATTAAATTAGATAATGCATGTAAAGTGCTTAGCATAGAAACTGGTATATAGAAATACCAAAAATAGTAGTGCTCTAAAACAAGTATAAGTGTGAAAGCAGAGACACAGCAGGTACAAATGTCTGGTATTCCTATTTTATAGATATTTTTGTATCTCTGCCTTCTCTTATGGTCAGTAGCTAATTATTAGCTATGACGTAGCTATTATTATTTTATTACCAACTACGAGGTCATTATTATCCTCATTTTGCAGATAAGAAGCCAGAGGCTCAGAGCCATGGAGTGGCTTTTCTAAGCTCACACGGCTAATACGTAGTAGAAATGGGGTTTTGATTGGGGTTTCCATGCTAGAAAGCTTGTGTCAACCTGTCAAAGTTCAACCAGAGCAACAGAGCCAGTCAAAGATACACAGGAAGAGACTTATTGCAAGGTATTGGCCTGTACTATTGTGGGGACTACCTGAGGAAGTCAGAAATGTGTAAGATAAGCTGTCAAGGAGGGCAGGCTGGAATACTCTGGGCTGAGTCTGCTGTCCACAGGCAGGATTTCCTCTTTTTCAGGGAAGCCTCAGCTCTGTTCTTAAGACCTATCAACTGACCAGGCTCACCCACGTTATCTATGATCATCAATTGACTATGGACACTAATTACATTTACAAAATACCTTCACAGTAATACCTACATTAGTATTTGATCGAGCATTGACTATAGACTAGCCAAGTTGACACATAAAAGATTATCACAATGTTCTTTCCATTTTGTCTTCTATCTTGTGTCTTCTTCAATACATGTCTCTATTTTTCATATTACATGGCCGGATACCTTGTGGACAGATCTCCTATATCGTTAGATACATATTAAGGGAAAGTTAAAAAGGGGATTAAGAGAGCAAAAGTCTTCCCTCAATTCACCCACCCATCCCTCCTCCAAATAAATTGGTTTTCCCAGCTAAGCAATCTTAAAGTATCTTCATACATCTCCTGTTATAACACCAATCAAACTTTCTTGTAATTGGTGGTTAATTGTCCAGGTTCCCTGATGAACTGTCAGCTCTGGGAGGGTGGAGACCATATTCACCTTATTTCCCACTGCATTCCCAGGGGCTAGTGTAAAATTGGCACATGGCCGATGCTCAGTATTTGTCCAATGGATTAAAGAGTATAGGAGAGAGTGGGCGGCCCTAGGTGCTTTGCCTTGATTTTTTCCGGACCCCTGGTTTTTCTACCAGCAGAATAAGATTTGGTACCAGCAACCAAGGGAGCCAGAATCTAGTGATGGAAGAACCAGATTGAGTTTGGCCTCAAGGTCACAGAGAAGACCTAGCCAAGACCCTAACAAGGAGAGGATAAGAAAGGGATCACTGAATCAGAGCTCCCCATAATTAGGGTACAAGTGTGCTGGGATACTGATCCCTAAGCCTATCAGGCAGGACCTAGGACAGCTGGAGTTTACAGGTTTTCACCTTCAGCCAGGAGCAGCCTCAGGCACTTATCCCAAGGTACCAGGTAAATATTCTCCTGCGTGATATAACACGGAGAAAAACGAAGCTGGGGAGCATGATACTGGATGAGTAGGGTATGGTCCTGGCCCAGCACATGATGAGGGCTTATGCAGGGGGCACTGGGCATTTGGAGGCCTACAGGACGATTCAAGGGAAGGGCTAACTGGGGAAGATGGAGCTGCCTAGGAAAAATAAGCAAAAGACAGGGTCCATGGGAACTGTCTATGGTGCTGAATCAGCTCCCAGCCAGATTGACCTCAACTTCTCTCTTACCTGACCCTGATCACTGCTACTTTGATCTTTTGCTTTCTAACTGATCTTGGAACCATGATCTTGACCTCATCTCATTAGGCCATTGCAACCAATCATGGGAAATTCATATGTGCCCAGCCCAGAGCATTTACCACACCTGAGGGTATCCCTGCCCTCACTCATGCAGAAATCTGCCCCTCCCTCAAAACTCTCCTTTTTTGAACTTTATTTCCTGCTGTATCTATGGTTTTAAATACAGTAACTAGAGGCTGATGGCGCAAAGCCAAGGGAACTGCTGAATTGGAAAAGGAAGTACAGCTGGGCACGGCTGCGTGTGCCTCACTGAGTACTATTCTGAGCGTTAATAGAGAGAACCCCGGTCCAGGATGGAGCCTGTCCGGGTTAGTCAGGGTGGGCTGGGCTATGCTCTTATAACAGACAATCTCCAAATCTTCTTGTCTTACCACAGGAAAATTTCTTGTTAAAGCAAAATCTGCCGCAGGACCAGGTGACTCACCAGAGCAAACGTCCTCCAGGTGTTGGCTCATTGTTTCAGGCTGCTTGATCTTGTAGCACCTTGATATCGAACCTTGCTTCCACATGTTGAAAGCTCAGTTGACCAGCAAGAATTAAATGCTTTGGTTCAAAAGTGACACAAATCTCTGTTGTTCTCATTTTATTGGCTTTAACTGACCAATATGAACAACCACGTCTAACTTCAAGGGGAAAAGGAAGGAGAATCCTTTGTTTACCTGGAAGCTGAGGAGAACCAGGTGTTGGTGATCATTTGTATTGTCTACCACACTGCCTGGCATCGGGCCTTGATTTAATGAATTTTAAGTCAGATATATCTTGTTTATGAGCTCCAGCTCTGCCACTCACAAGAACAAGTCACTCCATTTCCCTGAGTCTTATTTCTTCTCTTTATGTAAAGTGGAAATGACACTTGCAAATGAACTAATGTAATTGCAAGTGTTTTGAGAGCTGTAGTCATTGGCTTTGGTTAAAATTAATAGAAGTCTTTGCAAGATTTAAAAGGCGAGGGGTCTGAGGTTTCTAAATAGAGAAAAACAAAGTACAAAAATACCCTTAGGGGAACTATTTCTAGCAGCTATGATTAGAAAAGGGATTGATTTTTCACTGGGTCCTTCCTTGGTCCTTACTGCCTCGTACAACTATTTTTTATCCTTCTTTTACTCGTGAATTGTTGACTGGTTCTTCATGAACATAGAGTTTAGAGGGGAAAAAAAGCATTCCTCTTTTCTACATGATTTTTGGGAAGTAAGTGAAAATAGAAAGGAGTGAGGCTCAAGGAGAATAAAATATCAGTTTTGTTGATAATAAAGCTGACATTGGAGAACTTGACAGTATTTGCAACAGTGGATTTGTTAAAACCGAATTCTAGAGCTAGACAGATATACCTCCTAAAATCACTCCAGTGTAACTTAAGTGCAATGAAAGAAGCAGGGAGCTATGGAAGCAGGAAAGGGAAAATCACTTCCCAGGACTTTAGTGCTGTAATAGAATAAAAGAATCAGTCATTCTGATCCCATCTTGCTTGAGCCTGCCCAGTTCCAGTAACATGTCTGTTAGCAACTTCTCCCTAGTTTTGCATGGAGACTTGCTAATCTTTAAAGGGATCTAACCTGTAGCCTAGGAATTACTGATACAACCTTCCAGCTTAAAACTACCTCCCAAGGAGATAAGGAAGGTTTTTACATAATAATGATTGTTTATCAAGCGACTTTTAGGAACATTGTGACTGGGACCACAGCAACCAGAGTTTGTTGGCCAAAGGCAAAGAATTTTCCCCATCCCGCTGGAACTCTTGCTGACATCTAGATGTTGGTGGTCATTGGTCACTTCCTGACCTCAAACTCCTCTAATTTCCCCCTTCCCTTGACACAAAAGAAGTCTGAATTCTGTATTTTCTCAAGATGGAATTTTAGGACGTTAATCTGCCATTTTCTTGGCTTTCTGGTTTTTGCAATAAAGTCACTTTCCTTGCCCCAACTCCTTGTCATTCAACTTATTGGCTGTTGGGTGGTGAGCAGAACAGACTGGCACTTAATTACAGTGCCAACCACAGCATGAGTATAGAATAGTGTGTAGGCTCATGGTCCAGGGGTATAGACTACATGACTTGAGGGGATGTTAGGGTTTATGTGCGTTCCTCCCACTCACCCAGAGTTAGGGCTGCACACACTGACCCTTGTAGGAAGAATGAGTAACTTCTGGGGACTCTAAACTGTTTTGAGGGTTTGATGGTCTGATGATAGACAGGGATATCACTGTCCCTAGAAAGGTGCACATACTTAAGGTGAATTCTGCAAATAATTTCAGGAGCGGCACAAACTGGCAGGAGCCCATCTCTGGAGAGATAGTTAAGAATTCCTTGGGAAGATGACTTAGGAAATACTATCTAGCCCTGGCATCCTGCAATTCTAGGGCAACCTCCTGATTAGATTGCAGGGTTTGCCTGACAACAACCAGGGAAAAATGCATGAATGTTAAAGTTAAGAGACCACTCACAAAATCAAAGGCATGCATTAATGGAGAGCACAACTGGCCCAATACTGAAAAGCTCAGGAAAAATCTGCAGTAGCCATTAAGTCAGCATTTGAAAGGATGAATTTGTTGCTTTCTCTTTTGATATTTAAAAATTGCAGTTATTTTTATATTTAAAAGGAAAAGAGAGAGAGATAAACCACCCCTGTGGTTTCTGTGCCATAGGCATTTAATTGGGAACAAGTGTTTTTTGCTGCAGGGGTATCAGATTTGCATCAGGTCCTGGCTGGCCAGTTCTGTTGACCTTCCAGTGGCTGCTGTCGGTCACCTCCAAATCCTGCTGCCAACCTGGTTTTGTTTCTGAAATCCTGTGGAGAAGAAAGACACAGGGATATGCGAGGGGCTAAACTTGATGGGGATTTGAGATCTCTTCCTAGGATGTGGCAGACCCCTGAGAAAGCAGGTGGGTGTATATAAATCTTTTGGCTGCTTTATATCTGAACAAAAGTGCCTCATTCCTTTCCTTTCTCCCCTCAGTCGATTTATCATGAAGCGATAATGCAATATCTCAGAGCAGATTTTTAAAAGACTTCCCTCTTAATGTAAAACACATCCTCATCTTTTTGTGGGAAGAAACTGATTTTCATTTCCCTGCAGATGTAGAACCAGTGACAGGGCAGACACAGAGGGCACATGACCCCTCAAGGACACTGGAAGATATGAGTGGTGAGAACATGGACAATAGGACTGATACTATCTCCTCAAAAGACTTTTCTGAGAGCCCCACCCAGAAGAATGAGAAGGCAGGACAAAGACAGTAATAAACTGCTGGGAGAGCTCGCAGGGAAATTAAGATCCTTCACCCCTACCAGCTTAGACCTCACTAAACAGAAATTTTATGTAGGTGTTTAATTTATTACCAACAGTTGGTGCCTTCCATCCTATGCAGTGGTTTGAACCAGCTGTCCTCAAGCCTCAGAATCACCTGGATGTCTGTTAAAATAGCTGGTGAAGATAGTTGGCCCCACCCCCCGAGTTTCTGCTTCAGGTCTGGGGTGCGGACCAAGGGTTTGCATCTCTAACAAGCTGCTGCTGGCCCAGGGGTTATACTCTGAGAATCACTGATTCAGCTGCTCACATTCTCCCATTTCCCATTTTCACTTCAGACAGACAAGAGATTGAAGAGGATGTTCAGAGAACCGGGGGTGCTGATGCCCATTGTGCAATGAAAGAGAAGGGCTGGGGTAGAGGAGACAAACAGGGATACATGGTGGAAGCAGCAGCAGTTTCTGATATTGGTTTAAGGATATATTGAGGGTCCAACCTCTGGGCTCCGGGAACAGGCTATTTGTTATTTAGCATACCGCATTGCCAACCTTCACATTCAGGTCTCTGGGTTTTAGGGGTTTTTTTGGTTTGTTTTTGTTTGGTCTATTTAATACTCACTTATCACATCACAGGAAAAGCAAATAAAGATGTAAAGAAAAATCCATAGCACAGCCACAGATTTTGGCCATTGTGTGAATGACACCACAAAGCTTGCCATACAACAATTTGTAGGTAGAAAGGAAAAGGAGGTGCAAGAAGAATGGAAGAGGAAATTGCCATAATGTGGGGGTGGAGGAGAGGGTTTTGACATGTGTGAATGGATATAGCTATGAAGTTTAACAGTGTCAAATTCAAAATTGTTGAAAAGATTCAGAATGGGGCCAACCCAGTGCCTTTAAAGGCTATGAGCTCATTGGTTTTCAGATCATAAGAATTAATAACTCCATGGGACCTATGCTTTTTCACGCTACAATTGGAAGACTCCCAGCAGGACATTTTGAATTGAGAGGAAGATGACAGGTCTAGAAAATTCCGAGGCGAGAAGAAGTTGTCCATGTCATCTTGTTTTGGATGGCTGCTTTGACTGCCGCTGGAGAGCCTGGGTCCTCCACGCCACCTGCATTCCTCATCCTGATCCTGAACTTTCCCTCAACCTTCAAATTACAAGCACACCTGACCATAGGCTGGCCCTAGGCACATGCAGAGTTCCCCCTCCACCACCTGTTTCTACCTGCCCTGCTGCTGAGTTGATAGAGACTGACACCTGGGCTGGAGCAACACAGTGATTCTGAGAACCAAAGAGATTTAAAATGTCTTTGCTTGTCAGACAATTTCCAATTCTTTCCCCCTGCAGATAATTCCTGACTTTTGCCAAGATCGCTTCTCGATGTTATGTTCATTTTGTGGCTGTGTATGTCTTAAAATCCGAGAGATAGCTTATGCGCTGAGTTTCCCCTGGCTCTGGTTCGGAATTGTCTGAACTTTATCTTCAGCACACCCTTTTGATGGTTCACAAAAAGTGATCTCTGTGGGCTTCAGAGCTCTATAAACCCTGGGTGGTGCACAGCAGATCTTTTGCATTCGATTTTAGTATCTCGCTGTTTTAAAAGGCTTAGTTAATGGTGCACATGAGGTTCCAGGCTATAATCCATGTCTCCTTCTCAAGCCAAGCAGTTCATCTAAATGAAATCTCCTGGAACCTTCAATGAGCTTCAAGACAAACACTCTGTCTCCTTAGTAACTTCAAATCTATATAAGGAAAAAAATGCACTTGAAACTATCCACAGGCAAAACATATTCTGTTCTTGGGTATTGATTTAGACATATGCAAATCTAAAATTGGCTTCTTAAGAATATCATGCTCTGTATATATTTGGTAATGAAAATAATGACTAATTTATACTGATCATCCTCTGGCCTAAGTACTTTGCATATGCTATTCAATTTAACCATGATGTTGGGAACAATAACATTGCAACAATGGAAAATTTTAATGGTGGGAAATGGTAACCGACCCACCATTCTTTGGACATTATTTCTGTGTGCTGACTCTGACTAGTATGTAGTAGTAGGTGAACTGCATTATTGTATAAGAATCCTAGGAACTAATTTCAAAAGATACAGACTCCAACCTTCAAGCATTGCAGCTTTGGGAGATTTCCTGAACTTCCACAGTGGAAACAGGATGATGTGGCACCAGGATGATTAAACCAGAATGATGCACACTGGACTGTCACTTGCCTTATTGGAATGGACTGTGCTTGTCTACATGTAGAGAACTTTTCAGTCCCCTCCCTTGATCTCATTGTTCTGTTCCCCTCTGCCTCCTTATTAAAGCCTCTGTCTGCACTGAGAGGGGGAAGATGGGCTTTGTGACACGAGTCCTCCATCTTCCAAGTGGCTGGCACCTGAAAATAAGCCACTTTCCTTTACATCAGCACCTGCCCTTTGAGTTTTGGCTTTCGTAGCAGCAGCCAGCCAAACGTGCTTTCAATTACAGTTTTTGGCAACTCCAGGTGGGGACAATGTGGACTCTGGTAGGACCAGAAGGCCCAGGTTGGAGCCCCAGCTGCCTGTGGCAGGCTGACCCCATGGCAGCTGCTGAGAGTTCTTTATCTTGGGGACCCGTCTTGTGCTCCCTCTCAAAGCATTAGCTGCCTTTAAACACTTTGCGGGTTGCTGGTGGGCTGACGAGCCGAGCCCGGGTGAGCCCCTGGTGCGCATGACGAGGAGTCCCGGCTCCACCACTTAGGTTCTTGGAACCATTCGGGACTCTGTAGGGGTTAATAGGTGCTGCTCAGTGGTAGGCACGGCTCTGGGACGAGAAGGAAGTCCCAGTTCCCCCGGGTGAGATTTGGTTGGACCGCTCTTTCGGTTTCGGTTTGGGTATTGTTTGCTTTCCTTGTTGCATACTGCTTTTTAATTGTCTGTAAGTTTTGTTTCTCTATTTTTCCTCTGTGGGAGGAAGTCTGTTTCTGTTTGACAGCTCATGTCTGTCTGTTTTGGTCACACTTGCTTTCTTGTCTTCTTATCTTTAGGGGACTTGGTTTGATCTTTGCTGTTTCGCGTGTGCCAGGGATCCTCCATCTCCACGTTTGGGGTCCATGATACTGGCTGGTGTGAGATAAGAATCTAAGTCTACTATCCCAGTCCCTCCTTTTAGAGGATTTAGTTTGAAAGTACTTGTTTGAAATTTGTCTTTGCTTTAGAATTCATTTTTGTTTCTGTTTTGAAAGGAACGTCTTAGTCTCAATCTTGAATTGTTTTGTCCAAGTTCCGGTAAATGGGATAAGATCTCTAATGTGTAAGCTCCCATGTTGTTGCATCGTAAGGATTCTACTCAGAAAGGATTTGAATTGCTGATTTAAAGAGGGGAGAGATCTCATTCCCCTCTGAGACACTAAAACTCAGGAAGAAAAGGAAAAAACTGGCATTTTTAAATTTAAGCAGCTAAAGCTGTGCCAAAACTGTATCTCCCCTGCCTCTTTTCCAGCCTCCTAAAAATTGTCAAGGTTACTAGATAATTAAACAGCTCACTTTTGAACATTCTACAGGAATGCAGTAATCACTGAAAATAAAAATGTAAATGTATTTGCCAATGGGGGAAAAACTGTTTCTGAAAGTTATGAAATGTGTTCATAAATTTGCCAAAGAATTCTAATTAGTTACTTTTAGTTGTCACTAAAAATTGAAAATTCTAATTAGGTTGGGGAAAAACATATGGTTTTGGCACTAAAAGGTATAAATTATGGCAATATATTTTGAAGCAAATAGAATTAAAAGCAAATTGTTTTCATTTCGGGGTAAGTTAAAAGGGCAAACTAAAAGGAACTAGGAAAGTTGCGGAGGTCTGTGTAAGCTGAAGGAGGATTGTGCAGAGGGAAGAAGCCAAGAGGAGGATTTGAGGAAGTCGAAAAAAGGTGAGAAAGGATAAAGGAAAGAGACATACAAGAAGGAAGGACAAGGGAGAAGGACTACTCAAGAAGGTCAATTAAAATGTGAAAAAAGCATTAAGAAAGAAAAAGAAAGGCACATAGATAGAAGGTAAACCAAAGTGATAATTTTAATGACAAATGGAAAAGCCAAAAGCTCCCTTTGACTTTCTGAAACTAATTATTTCCCAATAGAAACCCCCGGATACAGTTGACAGCGGGTAACAAATTAATTGATTTCTTGGTCTGATGTACTTTTATTTGTAATTCTGTTTGTTATCTTGTTACCAAGTGTTGTTACCAAAAAAGCAAATTCCTTTGGCAATTACATTGTAATCAGACCTATAACTATGTCGTTTTCAGGGTTTTTTTTTGTTTGTTTGTTTGTTTTTTGTCATTTAGAGACAGCCATTGTTATACTCCAATGCATTTGCAAAAATGTTACATCTTCTGACTTATTCCAAAATAGGAATTTCTGAGAATAAATTTTCAACTCACATCTTTGAAATAGATGGGAATTTGTGGGACACTGAGAAATGACTAAATTCACAGAGCTACTGGCAGATAATGGGGATAAACAGAAATTGCTGTGGGACTGAATGAACTGAGGATAATTATTGTTCTTACAACTGTTCAAAATATTGCAAATTAAAAAGAAAACTTGTTTGGTTTCTTAGAGCAGTTTGGTAAATTGTAGCAATATTCATGCATTTATATTTTTCTCCCTACTTGATCCCTCCAGAATTGAAAAACCCTTAATGAGTATTATTATTTTCATGGTAATATGTTTATTTGCATAAATCCAATAGGAATCTGATTTCTTCTTCCAGTTTCCAATTGTGTTTTTATTAACCAAGTGTTTGACTGGAATTTCACTTCTGAGAGTGACACGCCTAGACTTGGGAGGTCAACCAAAAACTTTAAAGAATAAATGGCCTGGTACCTTACTTATTCCTGTGGTTGCTGGCAGTCTTTCTAGGTAAGGAATGAAGGTTGCTTTCCTGGGAGATGGCAAGGAAGAACCTCAAGACATGCTGGGGACCTTGAGAACTTGAGGAGGTTACCCAAACCTACAGGTATTGTGGGCAAAGCCTGGTTTCTGGCTCCCCGCCCCCACCCAGGAGCACCACTCTGGCTGCGCCACACTTGCTAGAACTCCAGACTTGTGCTCAGCCAGCACCACTGTCATTTCCTTCAGCCATCATCATGATTGTCTACCAGGACATCATCAGCCATGATGAGGTGTTCTCTGATGTCTACAAGATCTGGGAGGTCACAGATGTAGAGGGGAAGATGGTCGTTAGGACAGGAGGTAACACTGATGACTCACTTGTTGGTGAAAATGCCTCTGCTGAAGGCCCCAAGGGTGAAGGTACCGAAAGCACAGTGATCACTGGTGTTGATACTGTCATGAACCATCATTTGCAGGAAACCAGCTTCACAAAAGAAGTACATCAAAGATTACATGAAATCAATCAAAGGGAAACTTGAAGAATAGAGACCAGAAAGAGTAAAACCTTTTATGACAGGGGTTGCAGGACAAATCAAGCATGTTCTTGAGAATTTCAAAAACTACCAGTTCTTTATTGGTAAAAACATGAATCCAGATGGCATGATTGTTCTGCTGGGTTATGTGAGGAAAAGTGTGACCCCATATACAGTTTTCTTTAAGGATGATTTAGAAATGGAAAAATGTTAACAATTTGGCAAATTGGACCTATTACCAGTCATCATAATTGGCTGCTGCTTTTCTTCCACACGCCACAACTAGGACAAATGGGAATGATGTTATCTTGCTCTTCATTTATTTTGACCTTGATTTATTTGACACGGAGGCAAAAAAAAAAAAAGTCATGTGGGTTGTCTAAAAATAAAATGCACTTAAATAAAAAAAAAAGAGAGAGCCTATATGATTAATTATTCTTCCTGTTGTATTTATGCAAATAATCAGGCCAAATGGAAACTGGACTTAATGCAGTAAATGAATTGGTCTTGATTTAGCTCTTTTTGTTGAAAATGAGGGTGATTTTAGGAGAAAAATTATATGGCAGTAGAATCTATTATACACAGTTATGGAAATTAGACTCTAGTTCAATTAATTGTCTGTGAAATTATACTTTTCATCTATGAACTAGACCGGATCCTGAATTTTTCTAGTTTTTCGAAATGTTTTAGCTACAACCATTCAACTTCCATAGAATGGAAGAAAAATTGACAGTGGGATAACAATGGAAAATTGTAACAGTGGGGAATTATAACCCACCCACCATTCTTTTGACATTGTTTCTGTAGGTGCTGACTCTGACTAATATGTAGCTAGTAAATAAACAGCATGTTTGTATGAGGATCCTAGGAACTAATTTCAAAAGATTCAGACTCTAGCCTTTAAGCATCCCTGCTCCAGGAGATTTACTGACCTACAGCAGTGGAACTGGAGTGATGTGACACCAGGATGATTAAACCAGAATGATGCACACTGGACTGTCACTTGCCTTATTGGAATGGACTGTGCTTGTCTGCATGTAGAGAACTTTTCAACCCCCTCCCCTGATCTCTTTGTTCTGTTCCCCTCTGTCTCCTTATAAAAACCTCTGCCTCCACTGAGATGGGGAAGATAGGCTTTGAGATGTGAGTCCCCATCTTCCCAGGAGATGGGCTTTGAGACACATGTCCCCTATCTTCCAGGTGGCCAGCACCTGAAAATGAACCACTTTCCTTTCCATCAGCACCTGCCTCTCAAGTATGGGCTTTTGTATTGACAGGCAGTGGATCCGCTTTCAATGACATCTGCCATATGGTGTGAATTTCCACAGATCTCTGTGCCTTATGTGGACTATTCACTGGATCCTCTCAACAGCTCTATGTTGTTACCTCCATTTTATAGATGGGGAAACCGAGTATCTAAGAGGTTAAAGTACTAGCACAATAGCCCATGCTTATTAAGTGGCTGAACCAGAGTTTGAACCCAAATCTGCCGAGGCCACAGCCTGTATTTTAGGCCACCCTGACTTCCTCAGAGGGAAAGAGTTCATTGCATGTCCAGCTTAAGCCCTAAACAGACTTAGACATAGCTGGCTCAGCCCCTTGGTTTCTGGCCCTGGGACAGTCATGGTTCCTATAGCTGAGGTACACACAGGGAGGACAGTGTCACACCCCTGGACTGTTTCATTAGTGGTGCCGTACAATCTGCTTATAGATGGGGCTCTACGCTTATTCAGTTAGGCCCTTGCTTTTTAATCTCCATAAAAGTGTTCTGTGCTGTCTTAAGCAAGGGGAGCTGAAGAGCCCAACTGACAAACTCCCTGGCCCAGCAAGTCCTCAGTTTCTTTGTCTGAAAAACAAGGGGATTAGACTACAGCAGCATTTTTCAAATTTGAAGGTTTTCTTTCATTAGAAAAATATTTTGAACATCCTTGTGTTAACAGAAATAATTTTTGTTATATGATACATTTTCACATCTGATTGCTTGTCTGTTTTCCCCCATTAGACTGAGGTCTACATTTTATACACTTCCATATGCCCATCCTATAGCAATTGTCTGGCATATAGTAGACATACAACATTTGAAGAATAAATGAATATATGCATTAATGAGAGAAAAAGTGGATGGGTGAATGGAGATCTGATACAATCAGGACAGCTGCTGAAGATGTGGGAATAATCCATGATATGGTGGTGAGTGATCTCTTATGTCAAAGGCCCATGAGAAGAGATTAAAAAAAAAAAAGGAATAGGAAGACCTTATTCCAAAAAAAGGCATAGATGTGCCCATGTCATGATGCCATCAATGAATTCAGCTGTGTCTCAGCCAGACCACATGTAAGTTTTGCTTGTATATATAAAAAATATATATATATAAATATATTTATATATTATATATTATATAAATTATATATATATATAAATTATATATATATATATATAAATGAGCTAGTGCTGTATCGGGAGCTCCCAAATCAGAAACAAGTAACACAATCCTTTATAAGGAAAGACATACTTAGCCTCTGCCCTAAAAAAGCTCATGGTTAGGGAGACAAACATGTAAACAGAATTATCTCAATGCAGTGAGTCTAAAACAGACTATATTAATCAGTACAGGCTAGGTAATGCTGCAGTAACAAATAACCCTCCACTTTCAGTGTCATTAAGGGCAGAGCTCATGCTATGTGTCCATGACCTCTACTCGTGCAGCTCTTAATCCAGGGAAGAGGCTGACAGCCACAGTCAGGAACATGGTTGCTGCGGCAGAGGGAAAGGGAGCACTACTCATTAGCTCTTAATGAGCACATCACTTTCAGTCAATTTGATTTGTCAAACATACAAGGCCACATTTAACTTTAAGGGGCAGAGGGAGAGCTGGAAACATCTGGTGAACAGTATTAATGGTTATGGCTCAGGGATATGAGCAAATTGCACTGGAGTATGAACACGGGCATTACCAACGCTGAGCAGGTAACTGGGGGCCTGTTGAAAGAGGAGATGCCACCTGGACTAAGTCATGAAGTACAAACACTAGTGACACTGATGCTTAGTGCACAGTGCATAACTCTGCAGTAAATGTAATGGTTTCAGCTTTGCCGAAGATGTTATAATGATACTTAAAATCACTAATGTTTATTGAAGCAATTACTCTGTGCCCAGAGAGGTTTATTGGGGGCAGAAGAGTCCCCACGTGAGTAGCTCATTCACAGGACCACACATTTAAACTATTGGTGCTATATCCAAAAAGGTTATAAATATAATCACAGAGATTTCCTGAGAAAAGGATATTCATCATACATACCTGTGTCTAGTTTCTGGACACAGAGTCTATAAGCCCCTTGAGTTAACATTTTCTAGAATTCCTATAATCATCTTGCATTGTATGTTTGCTGCTCAAGTGATCATTCATTAAATGTACATGTTTCAGCTCTCCCCAAATTTATGTAATTGTGTTTTGCTCTTTATTTCTTATGTAAGAGTCTTAAAAAATGGAATGGCCCCTCTTGATCATTCATTCCTCTCACTCACCCAGGAGCTGACCTGGAGTCACCCCATTTGAACTAAAGGCGCTCCTGTCACCCAGGAAATTTCAAGCCTTCAGAACCCCTGGGTTGAAAGGGTTCTGATGATGAAAGACCAAATACTAGAGCAAAAGGTACCCCTTGAGTCCTCTTATCACTTAGGAAATTATAAGTGTTTCAGGGGCTCTGTCTCAGGAACTGGGGACAGAGACCCATATATCTATTTCCTGTTATCTCATAAGCATCAAACGAGTCAGTGCCTGTGATAAATTAATAACCCTAACTCTTGTCAAAGGACCTGGTCAAGCCATTTGACACATTAGTTGATGTTCATTTTATTTTCTGTGTATATGCTCCAAATTCTCCCCCTGTGAATATACATTACTATTCTGATCAGGAAAACAGGTTCATATCTGCTGGTAAATCCCACCCACTGGACCCCACTTTCAGGGGCCTGGATTCTAAGATCACCAGAAACCTAAATTCACCAGGCTCCTTTTGAAGTCTGTAAACTGGATGGAGTCTTAGTGTGAGACGAGAACCTGAAAATGCAGTGCCAGGTTACTGCCTGCCAGTTAAGTCGTAGGGCAAACATAATGGCTTCTAATGGAATACGGAGAACTAGCATTAGGCTTTCCCTGTGCCGGGCTCAGGTGCTCTTTGTGTTCCCTCATTTTGCCCTCGCAGTGCTCCTCTGAGGTACGGGGCATCATCCCCATTTTTCAGCTGAATATTGAGTTGTAAGGAGGGTGAAGAACTTCCTGAAGTCACGGGGCGAAACCATAACTAGGAGCCAGTCTGTCAGCCTTCAGAGGCCACCCACTCGACCCTCTTTAAATCCACTTGAAAAAGAACTCCTCTAAAGCCAGTAACACTTGACTGAAATGGTGCTTGTTGATAGAAAAATATGGTAGAAAACTATGATGTTCTTTCTTTTCCCGAGCAATTTGGTCCCCAGGTCATGACGTGGGCAAAACAAGGCAGGAGTCCACGGAGAGCCGCAGTTTGGGGTGGGCATCCGCACGCGGGGTAAGGGACATGGACAGACGTTCACGCCATGACTGCGACTCCCACAGGGCAGAGGGACACGGCTTGGGAAAGGTGGTAGTGAACGCAGGCTTCTGACTCCATGTATTTCTGTATTGTCTGACTTTTTTTTTTTAAATGAGCATGTAATCATGGATAGCTTACGCCATCTTTATTTAAATAAAGGAAAAAAAGAAAGGGGCAGCAGAGACTTAGAGGAGCAGTGGGCTGTTTTGGGGGTGAGTCTGGGAAGGGGTGGGCTAAGCCCACGCCTGGAGCGCGGGGCCTGAACTGCGCGGCCTCCATCAGCGCCCATACGGGCCGCGCCTGGGCCTGGGGGCGGGGTCCCCGGGGTCGCTTCTCCAGCCTCCACTCCAAACGCTCCAAGGTTCCCTCCCACAGGGCCCCTCTGGTTTATCTTTGGCAGGGGGTCTCTGAGTCAGGGATATTCCTGAGTCCTTTTGAAAATACCCATCACTCTCACAACCCTCCCTTCTGTTGCCACTCGCTTGGGGCCCACTGACAAAATTGTCTACTCTTGGAAAAGTGGAGGTTTTCTCATCTTAGAAATGACCTTTCTACACTTATCCAGCGTGATGTTCCACGCCGAGTCCTGTGAAGACACTCTAAATGACTTCCCTTGCGCTTAGCTGTTGTGAGTGGGTTTCTATTTGAGATAAGGTAATGGCTCCTTGCTTCCCGACTCCAGACATATTATCTTACTCAATCCTCACAACAGCCCTGAGAGGCAGACCTGGTACAGAGAAATGTAGTTTAGATGACTTCCCCACAGTCACCACTTAAAAGTAGTAAAGCCAAGGCATCAAACCAGATTTTCTGAACAAAACCCAAATTGAACTTCGATATACCAAAGTGCCTTTTTAATTTTGCCCCAAAGGTTTTGCGATTTTTTTAGTTTTCGAATGTGGTTTACTTTGTGAACGAAGATAATGCTGTTAGACTTTTTTATTTTTAAAGGATTGAGGGTTTTCTGTGTGCCGGCACTATGTTGAAGGCTTTATTTAGACAATCTACTTTACTCCTCACACAAAGCCCACGGCCCCGACACTACAGATGAGGAAATCAGGGCCCAAGGTCTCACAGTGGTCAGCTGGGCGACCCTGCGGCCGAGCTCCAGCAGCTTTTCTTGAATGCCCTTTCCCTTAACCACGTGGCTGTGCCCCGCACCCCAAAACTACAGGAACGCCCTTGCTGACTGGAGAAGATTCAGCGAGCTCAAGCACGCACACGGAAGGTGGTTTAGTCGGAGCCCCTCGCTGGGCAGACAGCTGAGAAGTGAAATAGTTGGAAGCAAAGCCTGAGTCTTTCTCAGCCTTGCCCTCCCTTTATGCCACCATCCTCCCCAGGAAACTCCGCGAAGCCAAGGGCCTATTGGTTTGTTCAACTTTACATCCCCATCGTTGGTCAGAGTAAGAGTTTGAAAGGCCTTTGCTGAGTGAATGAATGCCACTGCGTCCTGCTGCTGAGTCGAGCTTGGCCATAAGGGCCGCTCACTGGATCTTGGTATCGAATAGGGAAAAACCGGTCATCTTTGGTTCCCTGCCCCAACTCGATCAGTGCTCTAATGTGACTCACCAGCTTAGTGAGAAGACCAGTTCCCGGCTGATGTGCTGCACAAAGAATGCTCTGGACCACGTGGGGATTAAACCCCTGGCACAGACTGCAAGCCCAGCAGTGGGCGCAAAAGAGTGGAAAGAGCCCTGGGCTGGAAGCCTGTGACCTGGGGTCTTACGCTCTTGGCCTCTCCCTCTCTGAGCCTTGCTATCCTTGGCTTTAAAGGGAAAGAGTAGACTAGATGAGCTCTGACCACAGGGCTTTATTTAGCAGGTAGACCGAGTGAGAGTATGACTTCGCAGCCAGTGGACTTTGCCGTCCCAAGCTGGTGTCCACCTTCAGCAAGAGCTCAGAAGCAAAGCCACCAGGAAAGAAGACCTAGCATTTACTGAGCACCGTGCAAGTGACTTGTCTTTGTGCTAGTCTGTGGGATCCTCAAAACAAGCTTGTGTGGAACACTCTTCAGCAATACAAAGGAACGGGCTATTGATACCTGCAACAACTTGGATGAAACCCAGGGCATTATGCTGAAATGAAAAGGTTGTATACTATGTGATTCCATTTCTATAGTGTTCTAGAAATGACCAAGTTATAGAAATGGAGAACAGATTGTGGCTGCCAGGGAGCGGGGATGGGTGGGTGGGGGCCCGACTATACAGGGGTGGAACTCTTTTCTGTTTATGGAACAGTTCTGTATTTTGATTGTGGTCGTGGTCACACAAATCTACACATGTGATGAAGTTGCATGGAACCATGCACGGGCACACAATGAGTGCATGTAAAACTGGTGAGATCTGAGTAAAGTCTATGGATTGCACCCGTGTCAATTTCCTGGTTTTGATATTGTGCTCTAATTACGTGAGATGTGAACCACTGGGGAAGGCGGAGTGAAGGGCAGAGGGGACCTCTCTGTGCTATTTTTGCCATTTCCGTGGGTCTCTATTTTCATCTACCGATGAAAGACCTGAGGCTAATGGAGGTCACACACTTCTGAAAAGGGAAGTAAAGATTGGAATCCACTTTCCTCCTCTGGCCCCAGAGCTGTGAGCTTCTCTCTCCACCACAGGCCTTGGGCGTGAAAAGGGAGCTGCCAGAAGCCGGCCCACATATGCCCGTTATTCTCCACTCCAAGCGAGCATGTGGAGCATTCATTTTTCCCACCTGGGTGGTGAGACAGTATGACGTAGCCAGCCCATTGGTGGGAAACCCTTTTTGGAGGGTCTAAACCATGTGCTCTTATTACGCTTCTTTACCCAGCCTTTATCAAGGCTTTGATGGGAGGAGAAGCAGGGACTCCAAACACCTGCAGTTTGATTGCTCTCAGAGGAGTAAACCACATTTCTTTACCTGCACCTTCACTTTCTCTCAGCTCCTTCTCACCTCACTTCTTCTTGTGCTGTGCTTGGCGCTTGCTAGACTGAGGCTGGGGCGGAGAGATGTACTATGAAGACACAAGACAAGAATTGGACAAGGACTGAACAGAGCTTGTAGCCTGTTTGAGGAAAACAAGTAGCAAAAAACAAACAAAACAGTAACAACAATTAAAGCAAGAGAGTATGTAGGTTGGGAAAGCAGTCACAAGCTCTTATTCCAGGTTAAAGCTGCTTCGAAGGGGGGAGGTATTAATGTGCATTTCATGAGCCGACGGTAAGACTTCTTGAGTTTCAAGGTAGCAGGGAATATACATCACATTGTTTTCGATGGGAGGGACAGATAATCTTTCAGAAAGGAGTTAGTTAGACTTCAAGGGAAGAGAACCCTAGGCCAAAAGAAAGAGATAACCAAAGACACAAGTACATTAAAGTGCACGCCAGTAGGGAGGAGCAGCCATGGGTAAACCATTGATTGAACTATTCTGTCCTGTATGGTAATAACTGGCCACATGTCACAACTGCGCACTTTAATTTTTTAAAATTCCCATCCTCACCCCCTCCCCTTTGTCAAACATCAGCTCATTCTCTCTATTTATGGGTCTGTTTCTGTTTTGTTATTTATTTAATGTTTTTAGATTCCACATATGAGATCATACAGTATTTGTCTTTGTCTGTTTGACTTATTTCGCTTAGCATCATACCACCTAAGTCCATCCGTATTGCCACAAATGGCAAGATTTCATTCTTTTTTATGGCTGGGTAATATTCCATTTTATATAAATGCCACATCTTCTTTATCCATTCATCCATCACTGGACATCTACGTTGCTTCCATATCTCGGCTGTTACTGTTAATGCTCCAATGAAATGGGGATGCAATGAAATGGGGATGGGGATGAGTTCTTTGGACAAATACCCAGAAAAGGAATTGCTAGGTCATAAGGTAGTACTATTTTTAATTTTTGAGGGACCTCCATACTGTTTTCCACAGTGGCTGCACCAGTCTGCATTCCCACCAACAGGGCACAAGGGTTCCCTTTTCTCCACATCCTCACCAACACTTGTTGTTTGGTGCTTTATTGATAATAGCTGTTCTGACAGGAGTGCAGTGATACCTCATTTTGGTTTTAATTTGCATTTTCTGATGATTAGTGAAGTTTAGCATCTTTTCACATGTCTGTTGGCCATCTGCATGTTCTCTTTGGAGAAATATCTAGTTCTTCTGCCCATTTTTTCATTGGATTGTCTGGGGGTGGAGGGGGCAGCTGAGGTTAGGTTGTATGAGCTACTTATATATTTTGATAAGAGGATATTAACCTCTTATCAAATGTATCTACTGATAAGAGGATATTAACCTCTTATCAGATGTATCATTTTTGAAGATCTTCTCCCATTCAGGAGGCTGTCTTTTCATTTTGGTTTCTTTCACTGTGCAAAAGCTGATGTGTCCCATGTATTTGTTCTTTTGTTTCCCTTGCTTGAGGAGAAAGATGTTGCTAAGAATGGTGTCAAAGAATTTACTGCTTATGTTTTCTTGTAGGAGTTTTATGGTTTCAGGTCTAACATTTAAGTCTGGAATACATTTTGAGTTTATTTTTGTATATGGTGTAAGAAAGTGGTTCAATTTTTTTTTTTTTGCATGTATCTGTCCAGTTTTTCTAACATCATTTATTGAAGAGACTGACTTTACCCCATTGTCTACCTTCCCTCCTTTGTCACAGTACTGAGCATTTTACACGGGGCTAGTCTGAAATGCGATATGCTATTAAGTGTAAAACCCAAGCTGGATCAAAAAGACTTAGTACGAAAAAATCTGAAACTCCCAATACTTCTTATATTGGTTACATTGTTCAAATAATGATATTTTCGATGTATTAGGTTTTTAACATAATTACCTATATTAACATTATTTTCTCCTGTTTCATTTATTTTTATGTGGCTACCAGAAAATTTAAAATTACTTAAGTAGCTCTCACCCTGCCCTGGCCAGGTGGTTCAGTTGGTCGGAGTGTCACCGCGTACCCCAGAAAGGTTGCAGATTTGATCCCTAGTCAGGACACATACCTATGTTGTGGGTTCAATCTCCAGTCCAGGCGCATACAGGAGGCAACTGATTAATGTTTTTCTCTCGCATCAATGTTTTTTTCTCTCTCTTTCCCCCTTCCTCTCGCTCTAAAAATCAATAAATGTGTTCTTGGGTGAGGACGAAAAATATTACTCATGTGGCTCTCATCATGGGCTGCTGGGTGGCCTGTCTAGACTGCCCTTTTTCTGTCTAATGCGCGCTCTTTTTTCAATCATTTCTGAAGCAGCCACAGTTTGGAGCAATTTCTTTTCTCTTTGCCTAAAGGAAGCTTCCCTTCTCTCAAGGGCTGATATTATTGATAAGGTACTTGCAAAGACGGCAAAGAGCCCCCAGGGCCGCTATGCCGAACAATACTGCCTTTGTAACAGACAGTTTTGATGTTCAAAATGAATAAATGCATTGGCTATTAAAATCTTTACTTCTGATATTACCATTAGAATATTTCATTTTACATTCCATAAGTTTCCATGGAAGCTTGGGTTCTGCTGGCTTCTTCATTTCCTGAGGTAATGCAAATTACGTTTCTGGGGATTTGGAAGTGGTTTTTGATAGCACTTAGTTCCTCTTGTTTTCCTTTTCCTTGTGTTTGAGGAAGACACATGGAAACATTAGAACAGGGTTCTTGGAAAATGAATTTCGATTTCCCTTCATCCTCCACACTTGACTTGCATCTCTTTTCCCTGCGGCATCTGCAGTCTGTAGTGTACCACGAAGGAGCCTTTATGCCTTCTTTTCGTTCATCTCACATTCAAGAAGGGGAGTACAGAGCTGCAGGCCCAGGCTGGCAGCCTCCAGCTGGGGGTCCCTGCGTAACCCATACCCCCCGCTCGGTGGTGGTGGTCCTGTGGTGTGCGGCGGGATGACTAAGCCTCTGTCTTGACTGGGCGCAAACTGTGAACAAATCATTCTCCTCTTACTACAATGGTATCAGTATTTCAAATCAATACAAGGCCCAACTGCTAGGTTCACATGAGGCGGTGTCTGTTGGCACCTTCAGAAAACAAAGTGAGGCGGCTCAGATGTCAATTAGCCTGAATGCAGGTGAAGAAACCACCAGCCGGGAAAGCTCCTTAGAAGTGTTTCAGAAAGGCCCCTAGAAAAGCCCCCAGCCACTAAAATGGGAGGAGCGAGGATGCCTCGTGCTGGGCCACCTCAAATTGGGCAAAATGGAGGCAGCAGTAATGAAGACTGATGATCTGCCCGAGGGCAGTTCCCTTCTAATCTGATGTTCCTGTCCCGCTGGGCATCCTCAGGAGGTATTCATGGGGGACAGGAAGGCATAAATAATTCCTTAGTGTCTGCGTGGGTGTCAGGCTGTGGGTCAGCTGCTGGGGATACAGGGACAAGGAAGGCACAACCCCGGCCTTCAAGGGCCTTCCAAGCTGGTGGACGCAGGCAGGAATACCACTGCAATACTGCGGTGCACCAAGCACCGAGCCACGGTGCCACCACCGCCACTGGCACGGGAGCAACGCCTGAATGGCAGTAAAGGGAGGAGAGCCGTCACACAGAGGGTCCTGCAGGGTATGGCAGAGCTTTGTTTTGCTATTGCAGTGAAATGCACACAACATAAAATTTACCATCTTAACTATTGTTAAGCATACAATTCAGTAGCGTTAAGTACATTCAACTGTTGTGCAACCCATCTCCAGGGCTCTTCATCTTGCAAAGCTGAACTCTATGCCCATTAAACAAGAACACCCTGTTCTCTCCTCTCCTCAGCCCCTAGCAACCACCATTCTACTTTCTGGATAAATTTCACTGTTTTAGGGACCTAACTTAAGTGGAATCATATGTATGTTTATTTTCTTTCTTGTGTGTGCGTGTGTGACTGGCTCATTTCACTGAGCATAATGTCCTCAAGGTTTGTCCATATGTAATGTCAGAATTCCCTTCCTTTTTAAGGACATTACGCATGTACCACGTTTTCTCTATCTGTTCATCCACCAATGGGCATTTGGGTTGATTTTACCTTTTAGCTATTATGAATAATGGTTCTGTGAACATTGGTATATAAATACCTCTTCAAGAATCTGCTTTCAATTCTCTTGAGTATATACCTTGCTATGGACTGAACAGTGTCCCCCTGCAAAACTCATGTATTAAAGCCCTAACCCCCACCTCCCATGTGACTGTATTTTGAGATAGGGTCTTTATAGGTGGTAATTAAGGTTAAATGAAGTCATAAGGGTGCGGTCCTAATCCCATAGGGTATAAGCTTGAAGAAATGGGCAGGAGGTGGGCCTTGTGTGGCCTCAGTCACAAGTTTGTTCTTTATCCTGAAGTCCATGAAGGGTTCTGAGGGATTTAAAATGGTGGGGGAGGGGTGCTGGAGAGGGTTGACACAATCAGATTTAATTCTAACAGGTCCACTGACAGGAATGTGGAAAATGGGTTAGATATGGTGAGACCTTTAGAGGAATTCAGGAGAGAAATGAGCAGAGCCTAAAAAGATAGCACTGGGAATGGAGAGGGGCCTCAGGAAGATGCTGAGAGGGCTCAGAGACAGAGAGGTTGGGATTTAGGATAACTTCCATGGCAGGAAGACCCTAAGGTGAGCCCCATGATTCCCCTGATGTTCCTGTCCCATATAATCTTCACAGGTCCCCCCCCCCCCACCCCGCCCCAGTACCCCACAAGCATGGGTGGGACCTGTGACTTGCTTTTAGGCAACAGAATATGGTCCAGATGAAGGGATTTCACAGATCTTAAGTTCACAGAACTTAAGTTCCCAAAGCAGTTGGTTTCGAATTAACCAAAAGGGAGAGTATTCTGAGTGGCCTGACCTAATCAGGCAAAAACCCTTAAAAGAGGGCACAGGCCCTACCTGAGGTAAGAGGCAATCCTATCGGCTTGGTGACATAAGCAGTCACGTTAGAGAAACCCGCATGGTAAGGAAATGTGGGCGGCCTCTAGCCAACATTCGGTAATAAGCTGTCAGGCAGTCAGAAGGAGATGGATTCTGCCAACAACCTGAGGGCACCTCTGATGAGAATATAACCCATCTACACCTTGACTGCAGCCCTGTCAGGCCGTCAGCAGAGGACTCAGCTCAGCCATGTCCAGACTTTTGACCCAGGACACTGCAAGATAATAAGCGTATTTGTTTAAGCTGCTAAGGTAGCAGTAATTCGTTACAGAATGATGGAAAATGAAGACAACTTCCAAGGTTCCTTGAGTGCTACCCTAGGAAATAGCTGGGGAGTAGGAGGTGGGCAGGTCAACGATGTCTCGAAGCATATAGTCTGTACCCCTTCCTCTCCAAGCCCAGGCTCACAATCCCCAATCAGAAAGCATGAGATTTCTGCTTTAGAAATGCCAGAATCTGTGGGCCCTAAATCGAAGCGCTCTTCCTTTAATTGCTGCCGGCTGGATTTTAGTAAGTACCATGGAGCGCACTGAATCTGATGTGTCCAACAGACAGGAATGAGCCTTAAGACATTTCAGGACTCATCTTCTGTTACATCGTCTCTGAAGAGAAGGCAAGGAATATTAAGACACGTGTTTTCATTACTCAGAGAAGTTTTATTTAGGTGGACACAATAATGCAGAACCCAAACACTGTTGCACCTTTATTTATGAACACCATAGCCTTGATTCTAGCCTTCCGTCCCTCCTTAAACAAAGTCAGCATGATCAGAATGCAAATCTCGGACAATTGACTTATATGGAAACATGAAATACAGTAGCGACAACCACCAAAATGCAGAGCTACCAAAGCACTTGTGCTGTTTTTAAGGATCACTTTCTAAACCATGATATGTTCTCATCTTTTGATTTTTTTATGGAATAGAAGCCATTCTTCTTACCAAATGACACAGCAAAAAGAACATACATGTTTTTCTTTAAAAGTTTTGAAGAAATTTAGTCATTAAAAATAATTTAAATTACACCCGGAAGCACTATTAAATTGTAATTATGATGCTTTGAAAAAGTCAACTTGTCAAGGAGCTGATGGCTTCAGTTTTCGTAGGGAACACGTGACGCTGTAGAACTCTATGAGGAGGATTTTCCTCCTCTGGTGGGCAGGGGGCGTGCACTCAAGGCATGAGAAGCTTTTATAACTTTCAGGAACTTGAATAACAATTACTGACCAAACCGCATGCTTCAGGTGACAAAGTATTTTTACCACAGAAAGAAGAACCAAGAACACAAAACACTTGATATAAAGCAAGCAAGACAAACGAATCACAGGTGAACACTTATGATCTTCCACAAATAACACAACATCTCTTTGACGATCTGTGTTTTTTTTTTAAGGTTTCACTTTACTTGTGAAAAATAGAGCCAAAAACCAATGATTGCCCAGAAGAAGCTTGTTCATCTCAATGTCCTGAGAGATGAAACCTCAATTATTGATAATTGCATATTTCAATCAATGATCTTTTTCATGAGGTTATTCTGGAAAATTACAGAGACTGGGACCTTTAAAACTTCAATTTCTCTAATAATTGTGAGGCAACTCTGAACTTGTTTTGAACTTGGAAAGTAGTCATGACTAACTCCACTATAAAAAGCTAAGAGCTGCCACTGTTTCTATGTGGGAACCTATTCATGTGCAGAAACAGTCCCCCCTCCACCAAGCAGTTAAACGAGCCTCCCCTCCCCTCTCCTTTGGAGGACTATCTGCCTCTTAAAATCAAATCACAGTTGCCAACAAACTAGGACTTACCATAGCAGTCTGTTCATGCATTCAACAAATATTTGAAAATGCCTGTTACACAACAGTCATTGTTTTAGGAGCTTGAGGTACAGCACTGGGTAAAAACTCCCACCCTCATGGATCTTCTATTTACCCTGAACTGACAATAGCAAAATAAACCAAACATGAACACACTGAAAAAGGTGTGTCTCCATTGCCCCTAAGAGCTGGGCTAATTCTCCCAGGAACAAGCCCCCAGTGCCCGTCTGTCCCACCTTGGCTCATTCTTGGATGGGAGAGGATACTTCGTGAACAGGTTGTTTCCACAAATGAAACAACACCAGCAAGACCTACCATACGGATGGAAGTTTCTAGCTTTGTGACAGAACCACTGCACAGTAGGACAAAGCAGTTTATAAGTGTTATGGCACCCTCCTCACATTCCAGTGAGGCTGCTTGGGGACAATGACTGGGATCCGGAATAAGGTAACACCTGGTGGCCAGAGAACAGCGGTCAATGCCAACTACCTGACCCATCCAGGCGACCTCCTCCAACTCACTCTTAATAATTGGCGTTTCCAGTCTGACTCTAGAAAATGAAGTCAGTTACTCCAAATGTGTGCTTCATCCAAAAATAAACACACAGTTGAGACTTAGTGTTTCTGCAAAGGCAGCAGGGGCCGCTGTTCTCTCCTGTGTGGTTCGGCCTGCAGCCATTAAAGCACAGCTTAATCTTGGGTGCATGGACTACGACTCCTGAAGGTTTCTTTAGTGTTTGCGTACATATGAAGAGAAGGTCCATAGCTTAAAAAAATTATTTTCAAGGGAGTTTGTAACCTCCCAAAAGTTTAAGAACCTCTGCATTGGAGGGTCTCTCCCTGGCCCTTGGTAAAATTATACATGCAGCTGGTCGCCGCGTTCAGAATGATGGGGCCCGGTCCCAGCTGCGACGCAGGTGTTATGAGTCTGGTTTAGAAGCGCCCCGTTGGTTTAGCAGGAAGACCTGGGCCATGGACAAGGTCAAGCACTGCTGGCAGTGATCATTTTGGATCTGTTTGTCTCATCTTATAGAGCAGTGAATGACTCCTTATCCTCCAAAGCAGTCCGCGGAGCCAGTGACTCACTGTGGATGGACGGGTTAAGTTCCCGAATGACACCTTTTTTCTAAGCCTAAGTGTATGCCCAGGCATCCGCACCGGCCTCCTGGCACCAGGACTGTTGCTCACGGGCAGCCCCACGTGCCCCCTCGGCTTGTCCTCCCCACCCCCGGCCGGGTAACGTGCGGAAGGTGATTGGAGTGATTGGAGCTCTTACTGTTCAAAATCACCATCTATGATATGGTTTTGTCCAAGCTGCAGTCTGGGGAACATGTAACTAGAGCCTCTGGGAAAAACTGTAAATAGGCGCTCAAAACCATCAGGAACAGAAGCTATGAGAAAGAAAACAACATGGTGTTTCCCAGGAACACAGAGCATTGACTGTGAGTTTTCTGGAAGGGCCTTTACTGTGGCTACTCTTCTTGGTACCTGTCTTTGTCTTTGCTGCCTTTTACTAGACTCTGAACTCCTCAAAGATAAGGACCTGCCTTATTCCTACCCACGTAGTCAGTGGCTAGCGTCATGTCCAGGACATCACGGACCCTACTGGAGCTCAGAGAGTAGGAACGGGGAAGGAACAGAGGCCAATTATAACTGTGATGAAAGGGTTACACATGATGGGACTTAGAGAGTTCCTGATCTCCGAAATAATGTATCTACTTTTACCACTTCAAAATACAAATTAGGGGTGGTCTATAGAAAAGATGAGGCTTAAAAAAAAAAAAAGCATATCATAGAAAAATATATTTCAGAAATCTTTTCAAATGATAAAAAATAATGAATGTAGAGAATTGTGATCAAACATCTCAGATACAATGATATAAATATGTAACAAAATCGGCCGTTTAGGTTACTACCATTTCCATGACAATTCAATGGTAATAAATATCAAGTAATAAGAATAATTTAAAGCACTGATTGCATTCTTGGTTATTTATCATTAACTATCCATTTCAGAGACCACCACAGAAGCACGCACACACACACACACACAAATCTGCTTCTGTGAATTTCTGAAAGACAAAGAGCAGCTTATATAACTTTTGTTTTTCAAAAAAACAGTCATTAGGTCAGTAACTGTCCCTAAAGCCACATGTAAACTTTGAGGTTCCTGAGGGTTACTCACTTTAGCAAAGTGTGAACTTTTTAAGAATAAAAACAAGGAGACCCACAGATGTCATTTTAAAGAATTTTGTATAAAATATAAATATAGTTATGATGTATTTACATGGTCAGAATTGGTTAAAGTTTTTATATGTTCTGAATCCATCTTAAATGTTTATGAAATAATGCTTGGATTTATATTATATACCCACTTGTAACATTTATTCTATAATTTTCCACCAGTGTTAGAATGCTCTTCCCAAATGGGCTCAATTCTGACACCATATGATTCTACATTAAAATAAAATTTTAAAAGATGTGCTTAATTATAAATAAAGTAAACTGCTACGTTGTTCTGGCTCCAGGCACACCCTATGGCAGATGTCATTTATATGTTCTGATCAGAGGTAAAATGTCCCTCACTCTGAGCATTCTGCACTTGGTTAATTTGCTCAAGTAACATCCTGTTTCAAATGCTTTTGCTAGCAGAGGAGCGCGCTGAAGAACACCCTTGGAAAGTGACTGAATTAGCCCGTTCTGTATGTCCTGATTTCCCCACTGGCTCTTTTAGAAGCATTCTTTCCTGTGCAGAAGTCGAGATGAAAACATCCTTTAGATTCCATCGTACAAGGCTCTCAGCCACAGCAGTGCTGGGGCCGGGCCTTCATAACCGACTGCAACAAAAGGCGGCCAGAGGACCCCGGTCAGCCGCGGCTCATGAGCAGCCGTGGAAAGAGAGCCAGGGTATGCGAGACCGAGGCACTGGCACTTCTCCCAGTTTAGGACGAAGCCGAGAGCAGGTGCCCCTCTGGGTCCACGGCCAGCGAATGTTTTTCTTGTTTAACAGTCATTAGGGTACGTAGGAGATCCATATTAAATTGTCTCCTGCCATGCTTATTATTTTCATAAAACAAAACAAAAAATCTCCCGAAGTCCTTGCTTTCCAGTCGCTCCGAGTCACATCGCACCATTTATGCAGAAAAGTGGCTCTCTGAGGCACCGAAAGGGCCACTGCTCTTACTCTGATTAGTCTTTCCACTTTTCATTCAATGAGGACTTGCTGTGGTTCACTCATCTCTGCGTCTCTTCTCAAAGGAAGTTCATGAACGGTTCTCCTACATTTTGTTCACTGTCTTTTTCACTAGGGACTCAATAAGTTGTGTTCTATTACTACCGAGAACCATTTACTTCAAACCAGCTGAAATCTGACAGAGGCGCTTTAGCCAAAATGAATCCCATGTCACAGAAGTCACGGATCTAAAGTTCAAAAAAAAAAATCAGCAGCAAGAAGAATCCAGAAGTCTCTGTCGAGCATTCCCCTCTCCTCCATTATTTGCTTTAGTTTCACTGGGTACATTCAAATCTGTCAAAATGGAAAAAAAAAAATCTATGACAGAAGGCACGTAGCAGGAACCATGAGCATGAATTAACTTCTCTTCTGCTATAAATCGATTTCATGTTCTTTGCCTTACCAGGTATTGCTTCTTAGCCAAATTTCATTGCACAATGAAGTTAGGTCAGGGCAACAATTAAACAATAAACTTTCATTCCCTTTTAAAAGAGACAGAGAACAAAAGATAAGAGGATTAGAGGTACAGGGAGAAAAGCCAGCAAAACAAGAGAAAAAATAAGCCAGAATGACAGCAAGTGGGGATGCTCGAGCAAGAGGCAGAGTATGAAACAGAAGGAATGAGAAGAAAGAGATCAGTCTAGAGAAAGCACCGATGCTATCCTTCTTTGGAAATTAGGGGCAGCCCCATTTCTTTCCCTCTCTCTCCTAGCACGGAAGGGTTTCACCTAAGGCCACACTAGGAGAGCTGTTCAATGCCCCCTGGTGGGTGTGGCAAAGACTGTCAATCGTTCATAAAAGGCAGCTGCAAAGGCTCTCTGTGGGTTCCCTCAGCCAATCCCTGAAAGCTAACCTTACCTTTGAGCTCCGCCATCTGTTTCCCCTGCTCCTCTCCCAACATCTCAGCCTGCTTGCGAATTTTGCCATCGAAAACATCCATCTTGATTGTGCCGAGGTTAATGAGGAGAACCAATGGGTCGATGCCCTGACAACTGCTCTTAATGTTTTCCAGTACCTTAAGACACTTGTATGACTTGAGTTCACTTATATTCTCCTCCAAGAAAAGGTTGTAGAGGCTCAAGTCATTGTACCCTTGAGACTTGAAATGCAGAACATCAAAAGTGGGCAGGATTTCATACACTTTGAGAACTTCTGTCTTCTGCCTCAGTGGAACAAAGAGTGTGTAGACAACTACGGGAACCAGCAGAACATACACCACGAGGTTAATGGAACTGAGCAACTGGAAGATGCCAACTGCGATGAGTTTGCACTGAAACCGATCGGGGACGGTGCTGTCATTTCTCAGGATCCCTGATTTGATGCTGCAGACAAACTCATCTGAGAGGGAGGAGAGGCTAACGTAATAGCCCAGGTAGACGCATGCTAACAGCATAATGCTGAGTGTTAGCACCCGGCCGCTGATGTACTTGACAATTAAAGCACTAGAGTTTTTCTTTGTCTTCAGGTACTGTTCCACAATTGGGTACTTGAAGTGGCTTTCAGATATCTCCCACAAACTAAAAAGAAAAAAGAATAAATAAAAAAAATTTAAATCCTTACCAAGGCAATCAAATATTAAACACATAAACACATTCAACATCACACTAAAAATCTCAAATGCCTTCCCTCCGGTGCTCTTCTACATGCAACTTCACTTATGTACAAGAGAAAAAATGTCAGTTAAAAAAAAAAAAAGAAAAGAAAAGCAATAATAAAACACTTTTTCCCTTAATATTTTAAAAAGGTCTAGTCTGTTAAACAAGTTATTTGTAAACTCTTGGAACAACACATGGTACCTAGTAAATGTATATGTTTGTTAAGTAAATCTGAAAGCTCTTATTCTGCTGTTTTTAAACTATAATTTTCTGCTCAAGTGTGCAGAATAAAGTAAAAAAGAATTCTGCAGCCCAGCCAAAACACATGTGCTTCCTCTCGACCACGGGCAGGAGGCGACCGCGAGAGGGTGTGGGCTCAGGCTGCGGGCCCACCAGCCGGTGCAGGTCCCACCTGCCTGCTGATTTCTATAGGATAATGTTTTTATCTGGAAATGAGGGAGAGCGAGATAGATAAATGTACTTGGTTGAAAATGATGCTCTGAGGGTGAAATGAGATAATGTACTTAAAGAACTCAATATAGTGTCTGGGGGATATTAAGCATTTTTAAAATAAGAGCTATTAGTAAGATTACTATTGCTAATAACAAGAACCAGAGGAAGACCATGAAAAAGGCAAGGCACTGTCTGCCCATCCCCCACTTCTCTCACACCTGCTCAGTGGCCTCTTAATCCCCTGGGCTTCCCCATTAAGGGGCAGGTCAAAGCAAGCAAGCCATACCTAGTACTGTAACCTGTTACCTCTACCAGAACGGCATTTTAGAACACGAGACAGTGATGCTTCACTCAACAAGGGGAGGACTCTTGAGGTGAGGGCAGTGCTGGGGCAGATAGGTGGGGGTAAAATTTAGGGAGAGTGAGTCTTCCTGGCTCCCACACAGCGTCACCAGGTGGACGATGGCCCCCCATCTGCTGGCAATGGGAATCTGAAGCCCAGACAGAAGGGTAGGGAATGTGTGTGCTGCAAAGCCCAACTTGGTACCTGCTGGGAACCAAGTTACCTTTGCCCTACGTTCTCATTAGAACCAGGAACTGAGCAGCCACCATCCCTCAGGTCGAGGTCACGTGCACTCTTTGCAGCTTTGATTGCGCGGTTGTAAACTTTGTCAAGTTCTTCCATGATGAACTTCAAATCCGAGCAGATATGTGGAGCGGCTGCAAAACGCCAGAACAGGGAGGGCAGGTACAGAAGGATGGCGACCAGTAGCAGGATGTAGGGGAAAAACTGAAACACAAGAGAGCAAATCATGGGATCAAAGAGCCCCCAGCTAAAGTCAACTAACCATGCTAAGCGCGGCGCTGGCTTCTTCACTTTGAGACAAATGTGTGTGCCTATGTCGCTTGTGGAAATCAGGCTCGTCAGCTAATAACTACTTTGTATGGCTCAGTTCACTTGATACTGGTTTCTTCTTCCCTTCAACAGATTTTAATTGGAAATAATTCGCCACTTCATGGTGACACTAGGTGTCTCCTCTCTCTAATTAGAGAAGGAAACAAAAAAATAAAATTATTCCCATGTCCTTTTGAGTAATCCCTCAACAAAACCCCAATCAAAAAAGAGGTAAATGTCACAGCGGCCTCTGCTAGGCTTTTTGTGTTTTGTTTTGTTTTGTTTTGTTTTAATAATTGCTGTGGTTTTAAGAAGGTCACTAAAGTTTAGAGCTCTGCTCCTCCCCACCCCTCCCCCACTCTGCTCCTCCCCACCCCTTCCTAGACTCTGGAATCTAGGAGAATGACACAGAAATGTCTAACTTCGCTCTAAACAAATGAGAAAAATTTTGGCTTCAGCAATTTACTAATCATCCCATGTAACTGAAATAAGTAGTTAGAAATCACAGAATGAGGATCAAAACTTCTATGTTGGGACAGAGCTGAGCACAGCCCAGAGCCCTCATTTACATACACAGTTGGATAAACTCAAGTTGGGAGAAGCCCACCACATGCAACAGTGCCAGGAGGAGGACATCCAGATGTGGGTGCACGTGCACAAGGAACGAGGAGGGGTTCAGAAGTGCGAGAGGGTGAAGGGTACCCGGTAACCAGATCCGTCACATGGTCTGGAAAGGCTTAGCCTCAAGAGAAGATGCAGGAAGTCCATGGACTACAGTCAGCGCAGATGTAAATTTAAGCTCAGCTTAGTGGCCTTGGGCCACTAAGGGTCAGAGATCATTGTACCTCTGACTCTCAGTTTCCACATCTATGAAATGGTCACGTAAAACAGGTGTTATGAAGATTAAATTAGACAGTTTATGAAAAATGCTTAGCATGGTGCGTGGCACGTAATAGACACTAAAACATACCAGCTAAAACCAACAAGGGGCTACCTAATAGGCATGTTAACCTTTAGTCCTGACAATGACAATGGCAAGACCTTTATTGATGGCTGCATTTTGCAAGGGAGAAGAGGGAGTCCGCAGCAGTTTACTGGCTGCAGAGCACAAAGTTGGTGACAGAGCCATAATATGAAGCCTGGCTTCTGACCCCAGAGCCATGGCTTTTCCACCATAAAACACTGCAAATTATTTTACTTCTCTGGAAAACGCCCTCCCTTTGGATTGCTCTCTCCCCACAGTTCCTCGGAGTTCTAACAGGAAGAGGCCCTGAACTGACACAAAACCTCCACTTCATACGTCTCTGGTTGTGGGCAGCAGCAAAGAGGGTACAGAGTTCTCGAATACCCCTCACCCAGCTGTCCCCACTGTTAACATCTTACATTTCCACGGTACGCCTGTCAAGACAAAGGACCCATCCTTGGCACATTACCATGACCTAAATTCCACACTTCTACTTGCATTTATCCAGTGTTCCCATGATTGTCATTTTTCTGTTCCAAGAGCCAGTCCAGGGGATCCGTTACATTTAGTTGTCATGTCTCCCTCGGCTTCTTGATTCTGGAACAGCTCCTGAGCCTTTCCTTGTTTTTTATAGAGAATAATATTTTTAAATGCCTAAAATACTTCAAACAGTTTTGCACGTGATTCTTTGTTAACACACTTGATAGAATCTAACAGATGGTCCAACAACGGGAACTGTGAAGTAGTGAAGGGGAAACAGTATTTCAAGTTACCTGTGATTTCTGTGGATAACAAAGTCCTAAGTACCCCTAATACCACTATGGCTTGTGGCGTGCGCGCGCGCACACACACACACAATTTTTTAATGTTAAATTTTGGTTAGAAGAGCATAAAAAAATAAAGCTGATGTGTGTTTTTCTATACCAGTTACAAACTCCCTGATGCTATCACAGACCACATGGAGAGGGGGTCCCTGCTGCAGAGGAAAGAGAGAAATCCCACTGGTGGCTCTGAACTTTACAAAGCCCTCTCACCAAGACGGCTGCTGCACATAGGGGTTCTGCCATGGGATGGGGTTTCTCAAAATTATTAACCCAATTTTCTACAGAACGTCACACTGAAGAGGCTATGACTAGCTGAATTTGGACTGCACAGTTCAGGGTTGGCTGCAGCTCGAGGCAGTGTTCCTTCAGTCCTTGCCCACTCTGAAGGGTGCCCATTAGTAATAAAAATGTAACTGTGTGGCATGGAGTTTGCGCTGCTTGTACAATCAGAAGAGCCAGGCGCCCTCTTTGGGAATCACAGAGGGAACCATTTCTGACTTGGAGATGTGAAATATTTTCCCAGACCACTTTTGTTTCAAAGCTATTTGAATAACAACATTTAACCTCAAACTGTTCTTCTGAATTAAAAAGTGACTGTTTTCAGTCTGTGGCAATTTTTCTAACATGCCCACTTGGTGTATTAATTAGCACTAATGAGCAGTTCAGCATAGCTTATTGTAATTAGAAAAATGAATGTTTAAAGGAATTACAGATTGGGTGTTTGATTTCTCCAAAAATATCCTTGTACCTTGATCACCCCTTAGAAATGTAGTCAAATGCTCCCGTTTCTTGGTTTTCTCCAGTTAAACCTCTTTTTTTCTCCATCAAAAATGAAAGGCGACTTTCAGTGAATCTGTAACATGGTGGTATTAAAATCAATTCAACTAAAATAGGCATCAAAAAAGCATTAAATTATAGCCTTTAAAATTCTCTTATCCAAATAAGGAACACGGAAGAACTGCTGAGTTTCATGACTGCATCTGCGGGACGGGAACGGCTTTGTTTGCCGTTGTGTCTCCTCCAAATCGGGTCTGAGGTGCTCAGCATCTCTCTGAGCTGTGACTGCACTGTTCTGCACGACGCCCATGGCAGCACTGAGTCTTCGAATGACAATGAAGCTTCGGAAAGCGATGTGGAACCAAGCACTTGGCACAGTTTCCAGTCTATCTGCCTTAAAAAGACTCTGTGTTTTTCTGAAAGGGGCTACGGTCAGAACAACACAGCCCCCGGGCAGCGGGAACCATGGAGGGAATCCAGCATAACCTCCCTCTGTGTTCAAATCCCCTCTACCTCATCTGAGGCGAAGAACTGTCCAGGTAGGACAAAACAACTTTTCCCTGACATGTATGTGATCATGTCTGATGGGATTAAGTGCAAATGAGTAAATTCATTCAAAAACATCTTCTGGGCACCTTGCAGGTAGTGGGCTGAATGCATGGCCCTACAGATGAAGCATATGGAGTCTGCCCCAGGCCAGGTGAGAACACAACCTACTAATTAAGCAATCAAAACATAAAAGTCATGGCCACAAGATAGGTAGGTACTAAGGGAATAGAAACAGCCTTGGGGCCTTGGCCGTTGTGGCTCAGTGGATTGGGCATCATCCTGCAAAGAGAAAGGTCATTGGTTCAATTCCCAGTCAGGGCACATGCCTGGGTTGTAGGTTCGGTCCCTGGTGGTGGTGTGTGCAGGAGGCAACCAATCAATGTATGTTTCTCTCCATCCCTTTCTCTCTCCCTTCCCCTCTTTCTAAAAATAAATAAATAAAATCTTAAAAAAAAAAAAAAAAGAAATGTCCTTGGGGAGGTCAAGGAAGGTTCTGGAAAAAAGGTAACATCTGAGCTATGTTTTAAAGTACAGTGAGGCACAAACAAACAAACAAACATAAAACAAAGTATTATTCTATTAAGACAGCTCAAATTTCACCTTCTCTGTGGTCCTTTGGACATAACCTTTCCTCATCTTTCCTCTGTTGCAGTCTTTTCCCCTTGTCTGCTGGGTGAGTTCTCACCCACCCGGGGCACCAAATGAAGGAAGCCGGCCCCTGGTAAGGAGCCGCCAGGGCTGAGGCTGGGCGGGTGTGCTAGGCTGAATGGCATCCTCCCAAAATTCATGTCCACTTGGAACCTCAGCACGTGACATTATTTGGAAATACAGTCTTTGAAGATGAAATCAGTTAAGATGAGGGCATACTTAATTAGGGTGGGCCCTAATCCAGTGACCGGGGTCCCTCTAAGAAGGCCATATGAAGACACAGACACACAGGGGAGAAGCTACGTGAAGGAGGAGGCAGGGATGGGAATGATGATGTATCTACCAGCCCCCAAGGGCTGCTGGCAACTGCCAGATGCTAGAAGAGAGGCACGTAACAGATTCTCCCTCTAATCCCTCAGGAAGGAACCAACCATGCTGACACCCTGATTTCTAACTTCTGGTCTCCAGGACTATGGGATGAAATTTCTGTTGGTTGAAGCTACCCACTTTGTGGGAACTGATTACAGCAGTCTTCAGAAACTCACACAAAGGGTCAGCAGGACTTAATTGTGAAGAACTCGGTCTCCCACTGTACCCACAATGGGAAGCCACGGGTAGACAGCATGACAAAACTGACTTTAGAAAAAAAGACTATTATGGCAGTGGAGAAGGGAGCACACAGCAGAGGAGAGAGACCAGGCAGGAAATTACAAGCACTGAACCAAGGTACCAACAGTGGGAGAGGGGAGGGCGGATTTGGGAGCCACATGCAGGGGGGATGCATACACTTCACTGCGCACGTGCAAGTGAGGGATGGAAATGCGGAAGAAGTGAGGCTAATAATTCTAGCTTATCCAAGGGCATTGGTGAAAATCAAGCATCAAGAAGGAACAAACTCACAGTAGAAAAGAGTGAGATGGAAGGCAGACCTAAGAAAATGAGAAATTTTTGTTTGTTTGTAAAAGACTTTTATTTATTTATTTATTTATTTTTAGAGAGGGGAAGGGAGGAGAGAGAGAGGGAGTGCAACATCAGTGTGTGGTTGCCTCTCGCACGCCCCACATTGGGGTCCTGGTTGGCAACCCAGGTACGTGCCCTGACTGGGAATTGAACCTGCGACCCTTTTGTTCATAGGCCAGCACTCAAACCACTGAGCCACACCAGCCAGGGCAGAAGATGAGATATTTTGAACATGAGGTACCTGTGGTCAAGAACATCCTGGTAGACACGTGCAGTAGATAACTGAAGATAAAGGAAGAAAATCTGACTGGCCGTCTGATTCAGGACTTTGCAGCATATAGGCTGAAACCAAGAGCATGGCTGACAGCCTCCAAGGAGAATGTGTAGAAGGAGACAAGAGGAACAGGGAGGGACACCAGGCCCTACCATTTAAGGGCCGGGCAAAAGAGAACTGAAGAGACAGGAAGGAATGGGCAGAAAGTAGGAAACAGGTAAACCAAGAACAAACTGTAAGAAGAAGTGAAATAAAAAGACACACAAAAGATGTCTGTTCTTGGCTCGATGATGTTCAGAGAGTAACCAGCTTAAAAACAATCCGAAATATAGATGTCAAGAGTGAGGGGCTACCCAAAAAGGCTAGTGCATTCCATGAGCAGCTGACAGATGGCAGAGAAGAAGTGGTATGTCATTCCAGTCTGCACTCAAGGGAAGACGCTCAAGACTTTGTGTTGGGCGATATTCTGGGAGGGACCTAACGCGACGAGAAACCTAGAAGAGAGAGGATGGCAAGCAGGGCATTTGTGTGTGGAAGAAGAAGAAAAAGACTCCTGTCAATGGAATTAGAACCCAGTTTGAAGGAAGCAAAATGAAACTTTCCTAAAGATCTGTCTGAAAATGGAACTAAGTGTCCTGTGAGGCAGGGAGTTTCCTTTCAGCTGATCAGCTGGGAGGGCTTTAGTGCTCTAGATCAGGGGTGGGCAAACTTTTTCCTCCGAAGGGCCAGACACTAAGTATTTGGGAGCTATATGGCTTTTGTGGGAACAGTTCAACTCTGTCATAGCGTGAATGCTTCCAGGACTTGCAGCCTAGAGACGGTCTGCTACACAAGCAATGTGCAAATGAATGAGCATGACTGCGTGCCGATAAAACCATCTGCGGACACAGGCGGCGGGCTGCATGTGCCTGGAGCATGTATGTTGTAATTTGCCAACCCTGGCTCTGAATCCTTGCTTCTCAATTTCAGTATCGCCTGGGAACTTGTTAGAAATGCAGGATTCGGGCCGGAATCTGAGTCTATATTTCAACAAGATGTCTGGGTGATTTGTGTGCACATGGAGTTTGGGAAACATGGGTCTAGATTAGCGGTATCTACACTGGAATCCAAGCTGTGCCAACAGTCTCAGGAATCTCCTGAAAGTGGATAAAAACCATACTCCTGCATTAACCCAACAGGTTCCAATCCAGTGGTTTGGATGGTGCTCAGGATCCTATATTTTCACACAGATAATGCCAAAGTTTGAAAACCTCTGGTCTGGCAGCCTCAGAGGACCCCTCCAACGAGGTTCCTGTAAAGCCACTTAAAAGAAATAAAGAAAAATTTGACAACTCTGTTAATTTTATTATCTTGTTCTTGTCCGTTTGTTTTCAGAAAAAACAAAAGGAAAAACAAAAACCGCAAACAAACAAAAAGCCCTGCTTTTCTGTTTCAGAAAGAAATCTTGCCCTGGCTGGTGTGGCTCAGTGGATTGAGTGCTGGCCTGCAAACCAAAGGGTCGCCAGTTTGATTCCCAGTCAAGGCAGATGCCTGGGTTGTGGGTCAGGTCCCCAGTAGGGGGCATATGAGAGGCAACCACACATTGATGTTTCTCTCCATCTCTTTTTCCTTCCCTTCCCCTCTCTCTAAAAATAAATAAATAAAATCTTAATAAGAAAGAAAACTTGCCTATCAGTTGTCTACATTACGAACTTGAACTTGACAAAGAAGGGAACGCCTCCAAAAAGGCCAGTTATCAAAAAGTCCTAAGGCGCCACCTGCTGGTCTTTGAATGCATCCACATTTGCACAAAAGACTTCCCTTAAGGGGTGCCAGACCACCAGAAATAAATGGAATGGGAGAGAAAGGGAGGAGGAAGAGGAAAGGAGAAGTGAAAGATGTAGGTGGGGAGAAATTATAACATGAATGATACCATGGCCATAAACTCTACGCTGATGATAAACACATTTAAATATTACATGAAGTAACTTCTTCGGGGGGAATTTGGGTCTCCCGGTTTTCACTCTGGCATTGAAACTGAAACGGGAAGCGTCCGCATAAATCCCGTGTCTCTCACCCAGAGTCAGATGCTTCTAGAGAACTACGTCTGGCTCTGAACAGGACATATAAGCTACCTATTCCTCCCCTCCCCTCGGTGCACATGTTTTGCACACCCACCATGGGTTGTGCGCTGTCCCAGCTGTGCGCTGATGAACACAACACGGGCACAGTATCTGCGTGTATGGATCTGAGTCCTAGAAATAAACAACCAGTGAAGCAGAATTAAGGCGAGGAACGAACATACCCCAGGGCGATTCCAGGAAAAGCGCAGATGCCCTGGGAACATATGACCAAACACCCCAGACCAGAATGGGGTGCAGCTGGTGTTCTGTTTAGCTAGCACCCCATCTTTAGCACCTGTATGTCTTAGGCAGAGTGTGCCATTTGCTACCTACAGTGTCCCCATGATCTTATTCCTACAGGCTTCACACTGACCCACCAGGCTCTAGAAGCAATTTGAACTGGCAACAGTCCTTGGTCTGGAAGTTCAGAGGAAGCTTCTAGGTAGAAACGACATTTAAGTTGAGACCAGAATAATATGTAAGGAGTCAGCCAGGTTTGGGAGAGGGCAGACGGTTGTCAGGGGAAGAGTCTTCAAAGCAGAGAGTGTCTGAAACAGCCAAGAAACATGAGACCCAAGGGAAGCCAAGTTCCCCGGAGCTCATGGGTAGTGAGGGTGGGTCTAGAAGGGAGGCTGGCACAGTTCACAGGGGCCAGAGGGAGAGGGACCCTGGTCAGGCAAAGATATAGAGACATTTCATAGGGATTTGAAGTTTTTTTGTTTTGTTTTGTTTTAGGGAAATGCTATTCAGGCAAAAAAAAAAGACCACCTGTGATTACGTGGAAATGGAGAGCAGAAACAAATGTAGCAAGGTGAGCGATGACAGCCAGGTGCCCTAGAGCAGTGGACATAGGGATGAAGGAGTTAAGAGCTATTTAAGAAAGCAGAACTGATGGGACTCAGTGACTGGCAGGGAGAAGGACAAGGAGTTGAAATGGCTCTCAGATTTCTGGCTGATGTCACAAGTCCCAGCGGGGACAGGAAGGGAAAGCGAATTCAGCTTCGGACAAGTTGTGTTGGAAGCACATGCCAGATCTTCAAGTGTTCAAGCTCAGGACACAGCTGGGTGTATGGATCTGGAGCTCAGGGGAGAAGGCTGGGTGGGAGATAAAAAGACCTGGGTATTGATGGCCTATGGGAGATGACACGATCTGGCGACAGGCTAAAGCTTGAGAAAAGAAAGTAGCCTAGGGCAGAGCCCCAGAGGAACCCCAGCTTCTCAAGAGATGGACAGAAAAGAAAGAGCGTCAGCCTTCCAGGGAGACTCTGGCCCAAGAGCGGAGAGAGTACCGGCAGGAGGGTGCGGTCCACACGACTAGATGTTGGACGGAAGTCACGTAGGATGAGCCCTGATGAGTGAGAATTAAGTTTGCAACAGGGAGGTGGTCGGTGACCTGGGCAAGATCAGCTGAGTGGAAACAAACATGCAAAAATGTTAACAGGAAGAGAGCATGCAGAAAAGAGAAGAGTTGAAGATGCAGAGAAGAAAAATGAGGGATGAGGATTCCTTCAAACAGCGAGTAGGGGGATCTAGAACACAAGCAGGGCACAAAGGGGCCCAGCCTTTGGTCAGGAGAAGAGAGTCCCTTCCATTTATCACACTGGAGGGAAAAGTCTGGTGCTGCCATGGGGACAACTGGTAGGGCTGCTGGCAGGAAGCTGAGCACGTTTTCAGGTCAGAGCTTCCATTTTCTCTAAAAGTGGCAGGGGAAGGCCACAGAGGGCAGGAGGTGGTGGGGGGGAGAGGGACACTCTAATTTAGTTCCAGGTAATGATGAACTCAGAGCAAGGAGGCCACGGGAATGGATGACAAGTGGAAATGAAGTGAAAGTTCTTGGAGACAAGACAGAGAATGGTGAGTCAGATGTGCTACCTGGGAGGGCACAGACCTTATCCTGGGTTAGAGACATCTTACCTATGACTAAAAGGGTGGGGATAATGTAGCTGCATGTTGAGTATACCTTAGGAGCTGGGATTTTACGTGGAAGGCAGGCAGCAAGAGTAAGCAATAAAGATATGGGGAGAGGGCACACACCTTCATGCACGCCCTGAACTAAGGATCTCCTGAGTCAATACTGGGCACTGTGGCCGGAAGCAATTCTACTGGAAAGACGCTCCTTGGGTCAAGCTGAAGTTCACCTCCTGGTAACTTTCACCCACGGGTTAGAGGGCAGACTTCCGAAGCAATGCAAATTAAACTGGCACCTTTTCACATGTGAAAAACATCTGCAGTCTGAAGGAGGCCACTTGCTCTCCCACTATCTGGCGATGGGACCTTGGACAAGCATCAACTGCTATGGTCCTCGGGGTCCCCTGGGTGAAATGAGTGCCTGGATGAGACGATCCCAGTCATCTTAACAGGCCACTGAATGGGGAGAAGCCAAAAGAATACCAACAGGAAAAGTTTTCTAAGCTTGAAGAGGAACCTAGCAATCCCACATCTGAGTATCTGCTCAAAAGAACTGAAAGTAGAGACTGAACAGATATCTGTGCAACTCTATTCATGGTGGTATTACTCACAATAGCCAAGAGGCGGAGGCAGCCCGAGAGCCCACCAATATGTGACTGTATAAATAAAATGTGGCATATAAATATAATGGAATATTATTCAACCTTAAGAAGAAAGGGAATTCTGACATATGCTATAACATGGGTGAAACTTGAAAACATGACGCTAAGTGAAATAAGGCAGACACCAAAGGACAAATATTATTTGATTCCACTTATATGAGGTCCCGGGCACAGGCAAACTCAAAGAGACCGAAAGAGGAACGGTGGTTGCCAGGCACTGGGTGAAGGGAAACAAGGGGTTAGCATTTGATGAGTACAGAGTTTGGGAAGATGAAGTTCAGAGGGATGGCGGTGATGGCCACACAATAATGTGAATGTACTTCATGTCACTGAACAGCACACCAAAAATGATTATAAAGGTATATTTTATGTTGTGTATATTTTATCACAATTTAAAAAAAAAACTGAAAAAGAGGTCAATGTGAAAATAAAGCAGATGTGATTACTGAATCTGGTCTGGCTCAGAAAACCACAGTAATGTTCAAATTCTCCAATTAGGTTGGACTCCGGCTTTCTCTCTGGCCACCTGCACTGGGCTGCCGGAACCCAGTCCCTCAAGCTGGGTGGCTCAGAACAACAGAAAATGTTTTCCCTCATAGTTCTGAAGGCTAAGAGTCCAAATTCGAGGTGTTTACAGGTCTATGCTCTCTTCAAAGCTTCTAGGGGAGGGCCCTTCCTCGCCTCTTCCAGTTTCTGGTGGCGCCATACTTCCTTGGATCATGACGGCAGAACTCCAGTCTAGGCCTCTGCTGTCACCCTGGGTTCTTATATCATCTTCCCTCTGTGCATGTCTCTGTACAAAATTCCTTCTTTTTAAAAAAAATTTTATAATTGATTTTAGAGAGAGGAAGGGGGAGAGAAAGGGTGAGAGAGAGAGAAACATCGAGCTACTGTTCCACCTATCTATGCCTTTATTGGTTGACTTTTGTGTGTCCTAACCTGGGATCGAACCCACGACCTTGACGTATTGGAACGATGCTCCAACTAACTGAGCCACCTGGCCAGGGCCTCAAAAATTTCCTTTTTATGAGGATACCAGTCATATTGGATCAGGGGCCCAGCCTACTCCAGCATGTCCTCATCTTAACTAATTACATCTGCATTTAACTAACTGCATCTATTTCCAAATAAAGTCACATTCTAGGGTATATGGCATTAGGGCTTCAACATATCTTTTAGGGAACACAATTGAACCCATGACACTGGCCAGATGAAGAGCTCCCCTGAGTCTCAGTCCCTCAGGGCAGCATTTGACATAAACTGTTACACAGGTCTTCTTTATAGGATATCCCGTCTTTCATTGGCATAGCACACACTTCTCATTTTCCCCACAACCCCTAGCTCTGTCTCCTTCGCCACGGCCTCCTGCCCCACCTCCCCTCAATGTTGGAGCACCTCTCAGATCTCGTCCCTGTCCACACCTGCTCCCTGGAAAACCCCATCCAGTCCCACAGGTTTAAATCCCATCTGTTCTCTGACAGTTGCTATAGACGGTGGGGCAAAAGTAGGTTTACAGTGGTGAGTATGTGAAACATGGAGTTTATTATTGTATCGTTTATTTACTGTATTATTTTTCCACACACGCACAACTGTAAACCTGCTTTTTTCCCACCCAGTATTTATGCCTGTACCTACCCTTGCATCTCCGGGTCCATAGCCCACTGCCTGCCCTGGGCCATCGAGTGTCTCTGATTTCATGTGCTCAAGCAGAACTCTTTGCTTTTCCTCCTAAACCTTCTCCTTCCCCAGACTTCTAAGTAGCCAATGGCCTCACCTTCATCCAACACTTAAAACCTTGGCCATGTTTTATCCTTGGCTCTGATCTTTCTCTCTTCCTCCCATGTCCGATCAGTACATCTTGTTGGTTCCACCTTCTGTGACACCCCAAATCTGTCTGTTTCCCACCAGCCCTACGGCCCTCAATCACCCGAGCCCAGGGGATGGCTCACTGCTGCTCGTGAGCCAAGTGCAGCCACAAGCAACTGTGCACATGTCATCTCTCTTGGCAGAGTGGAGTAGCTGCAACAGTGACCATGACTGGCCACGATGAAAAAATTTGCCCTCTGGTCCTTCATAGAGGGGTTTCCTGGCCCCTGGTCAAAGCATCTGGTATCACCTTGACTATTCTTTAGTGTAATCTTCTAGTCAGCAATAAAACATCAAGTGCTTTGATTGTTTGTTCTTTGCCTTCTCAGAAATGACAACATCGCTTCCTTTCCATTTCCTGATCCTCACTCTGTGCAGAACAAATGGCTCTCTCTCTGCCTCTATTCCCTCCTGCACCCCATCCCTGAGGATTAACTCCTGGAAACACCATGTTCACCCTGCTCAAGCACCTGCAATGGCTTCCACTGTCTCCACCATTTAGCTAGTACACCTATTTAGTTCTCAAAGATCCTCTACAACCTGGCCTGACCCTCCACAGTTGCTCAAGGCCCCATTGCTCCCCAACAGGATAAACCACTGCCTTCCTCTCTCCCAGAAAGTGCCACGTGCCCTCCCTAGACAGAGTCTGTCACCCTCTTCTCTACCTTCTTATTTCCATCAGCATTTGAGTATGTTCAAAAGGCTCTCATATTAAAAAATCTTCCTAGACCCCAAACCTTCCCTCTAGTTACCATCTAGCTTGCTGCTCTCCTTCCTAGTCAGAGATTTTCTAAAAAAGAAAAAAATCTGGACGATCAAGATAGCGGAGGAGTGAATGGAAGTCACACCGACCTCCTCCCAGGACCAATCTGGAATTACAACTAAATTGGGGAGAAATCACCCAGAACAAACAACTGAATAATAGCGAGAGAGAAGCCTTATAACCTTGAAAAGACCGAAGAATCAGTCCACCACAACCTGACTCATAAGGAGTGGGGCAGAGACTCAAGAAGGCTGGCTGGGCACCCTCAGGCGGCAGCACCAGAGGGATATTTAAGCGGCCAGTTGGGTCCCCCTGAGAAGAGTGGGGTCTAAACCATAAGCAGAGATCCCCAGCCTACAGCAGCAGAGCCCAAAAAGCTCACAGGTAACAGCCAGCTGCGAAAGGGAGCAGGGCCGCTCTCTGCCAGAGACGGGCGGCTTGCCCTGGGCTCCAGCAAAGGCGGGAGCAGAGTGGGCTAGAGATGCCTGAGAGGAGACTGGGGATGGGGGCTTTGGGGAGAGAACTGAGAAAGTATCCTCCAGAATCCGGTGCTGAGTCACCCCCATAAGGAGCAGCCATCGAGCTCGCACAGACCGCTCCCCTCCGAGCAGCAGCAGCCTGAGGAGAAACATTAGCTCCAACCCCAGGAGGGACTCTGCCCCACCCTATGGAGCTTAAGCCTGACTGCTGAGTGAAGAGTGACTAGATTAACAACGGAAGGAGACAGCCACAGACAGTGAACAGTAGATCCCTGGAAGTCTCCAAAAGACTGCCTAAGGTCAGATGGGGTCAACATCTGACTTCACTATAGAGGTGGATCCAGAAAGGAAAAACAGCGATAAATACTAAAGGCTACTGGGATGAAATCCACTGTGGTCTTCTCCATGATTTGCAATATTTTCTTTACTACATAGCTTTTCAACATTCATTTCTTGTCCATCAAGTTGGTGAATATTAAGTCACTAGATTTTATGCTATAGTTTATTTTTGTCTTCTCCTACAATAGTCTTAATCTCTTTATAGCCTTATTAATACTGGTTCATTTGCTGTTGATAGTAGGATTGCAGAGGGGAGTTATTTTTGCAGTCGTGGGTTTGTTTCCTGGGCTTTGTGGTTTTGCTCTGGCAGCCAAATAATGGGAAAACAAAGAAATAACCCCCAAGTGAAAAGAAAGGAGGAATCCTCAGAAAGACTACTAAATGAAATAGAGGCAAGTTAACTATGAGATACTGAGTTCAAAACAACAGTTATAAGGAAGCTCAATGAACTCAAGGAGCTTGGTGAGAATTACAAAAAACTACAGGGAAACTATGAGGAACTTACTGCAAACTATATCAGCATGAAAAAGGACACAGAAACTATCAACAGGAGCCAAGAGGAAATGAAGAATACAATTTCTGAACTGAAGAACACAGTAGAAGGAATTGAAAGCAGGCTAGATGAAGCGGAGGATTGAATCAGCGAGCTGTAAGACATGGTAGAACAAAACTCCCAGAATGAGCAAGAAAATGAAAAAAGGCTCAAAAAGAAAGAAGAGGGGTTAAGAAAAATGCAGGACAACATGAAATGTAATAATATCCATATAATAGGACTACCAGAAGGCGAAGAAGAGGAGCAAGGGCTAGAAAACCTGTTTGAAAAAGTAATGATGGAAAACTTCCCTAACTTGAGGAAAGAAAAAGTCACACAAGTCCAGGAAGCACAGAGGGTCCCAATCAAGGGGAACCCAAAGAGACCCACTTCAAGACACATCATAATTAAAATGGCAGATATCAAGGACAAAGAGAGAATCTTAAAGGCAGCAAGAGAGAAAAAAGAAGTAATATACAAGGGAGACCCGATAAGGCTAGCAGCTGACTTCTCCACAGAAACACTACAAGCCAGAAGGGAATGGCAAGAAATATTCTGAGTAATGAAAAGCAAAGGGCTGCAACCAAGACTACTCTATCCAGCGAGTCTCTCAATTAAAATGGAAGATGATATAAGGAGTTTCCCAGACAAAAGAAGGCTAAAAGAATATACCTCTACCAAACCAGCATTGCAAGATATGCTAAAGGGACTGCTTTAAAAAGATGAAGAAAAAGAGTGAGAGAGAGAGAGAAACACAAGTACAAAGGGAAAAAATGAGTAAGTATTAGAAACAAGATAAGGATGTCCATTTTCACCACTTCTATTCAACATAGTATTGGAAGTCCTACCCACAGTAATCAGACAAGAAAAAGAAATAAAAGGCATTCAAACTGGAAAAGGAGAAAGGAAAACGGTCATGGTTTGCAGATGACATGACAGTGTACACAGAAAACCCTATAGACTCCACCAAAAAAATACTCGACCTAATAAAGTGAATTTGGCAAAAAACAGCAGGATATAAATTCAATATTCAGAAATCAAAGGCATTTTTGTACACCAACAATGAAACATCAGAATCAAAAATCAGGGAACAAATCCCATTAACTATAGCAACAAGAAAAATGAATTACCTAGGAATAAACCTAACCAAGGAGGTTAAAGACCTGTACTCAGAAAACTACACAACACTGAAGAAAGAAATTAAGGAAGACGCAAATAAATGGAAGCATAATCCATGTTCATGGATTAGAAGAACTAACATCATCAAAATGTCCATAGTACCGAAAGCAATTTATAGATTCAATACAATCCCTGTTAAAATACTAATGACATATTTCACAGATATAGAAAAAATATTTCAAAAATTTATGTGGAATCATAAATGACCCCGAATAGCCACAGTGATTTTGAGAAAGAAGAACAAAGTAGGAGGGATCACAATACCTGATATCAAACTATATTACAAGGCCACTATAATCAGAACAGTCTGGTACTGGCATATGAACAGACATACAGATCAAGGGAACAGAATTGAGATCCCTGAAACAAATTCATGTCTATATAGTCAATATTTGACAAAGGGGGCAGAAACATAAAGTGGAGTAAAAATAGCCTGTTCAACAAAGGGTGTTGGGAAATCTAGACAGTTACATGCAAAAAAAATAAATTCGACCACCAACTTAGACCACACACAAAAATAAACTCAAGATCGATAAAAGACTTAAATATAAGTCGTGACGCCATAAAAGTCTGAGAGGAGAACTTAGGCAGGAAAATCTCAGACATTCCATGCAGCAATATTTTTACCGATATGTCCCCATACAGCAAGGGACATACAGGAAAGAATAAACAAATGGGACTCCATCAAAATAAGAAGCTTCTGCACGGCTAAAGAAAACATCAGCAAAATGAAAAGGGAACCAACTGTATGGGAAAATATATTTGCCAATGATACCTCTGACAAGGGTTTGATCTCCAAAATATATAAAGAACTCACACAACTCCACTCCAGGAAGACAAACAACCCAATTAAGAAATTGGCAAAGGACCTGAACGGACACTTCTCCAAGGAGGACATACACAGGGCCCAGAGACACATGAATGGAGGCTCAGCATCACTAGCCATCAGAGATGCAAATTAAAACCACAATGAGATACCACTTCACATCAGTCTGAATGGCCATCATAAACAAATCAACAAACAACAAGTGCTGGCGAGGTTGTGGAGAAGAGGGAACCCTAGTGCACTGTTGGTGGGAATGCAGACTGGTGCAGCCACTGCGGAAAACAGTTTGGAATTACCTCAAAAAACTGAAAATGGAACTGCCATTTGACCCAGCAATTCTACAGCGGGGTATATACCCTAAGAATCCTGAAACACCAATTCACAAGAACCTATGCACCCCTATGTTCACAGCAGCACAATCTGATGCCCACTTCTCCACTAAAATCACTCCTGCCAGGGTGACCAATGATTTCACCAAATCCAATGAGTTTTGTTTCACTCTTAATGCACTGTCTTCTCTGCAGCAGCATTTAACAGAGTTCACTGCTGTGTCTGAAAACACTCTTCCCTTGGTTTCTATGATAACCACACTCTCCTTTTATCATCTAGCTTTCTGTTTATTCCTTCTCAGTATCTTCTTTACATGTTTGTTTTCCCCACTAAACAGCACACTCAAGAGGAACGGGCTGTGTCATGTGTGGTTTTCTGATAACAAACATACTAGAAGATATATGGCAGGCTTTCAATCAATGTTAGCAAAAATCAACTCTCTGCCACTTAAGAGTTTTCAGTTTGAGAATTTCCATTTCCCTGTGAAATTCTCCATATTATCTTAATTCTTTGAACATAATGTTAATGATTATTTTAAATGTGTGTCTGATCAATGTATTATCTGCATCTCCTGTGGGTCTGTTTCTAGTTCTGGTTTTTCTCTTGGCTTTCTTTAACCTTGCTTATTTTTAATTGAGTGCTGAATATTACATGTGAAAAACTGGAGCAAGAATCTGAATCTCTGGAGGAAGTGACCTTCTGCCAGAGGTATGGGTTGATTTTTGCTTCCGGTGGGCACGTAGGTTAGAGATGCTGATAATCCCTTATCTCCCTCATTCAACTGGTATTGAAATGATTAGAGCTAGAGCTCTAGTCCCTCTGATGGCTGGTTTAATTTTGGATGACCTCCTACTCCTCAGCAATGGTCTTTCAAGCCTGGGGTGTTGACCAGGGTCCTTCCAACTTGGCAGGTCCTGACTTCAATTTTTGTCTCTAGCTCTATGAATCTGGCCAGAGCTCTGCTCAGACCCTGAGCCAAACTTCCATCCAAACAACCTAGACTACCGCCTCCAGAAAGAGAACTCCATGGTCTCTCACTAATACAAGGAACCTAAGGCTTGCCTACCCATGCCACTTTGTAAGATGTCCCCTCCCATCCTGCAGGAGCAATGGGAGCTCGGAGACCTGACTCTGGTCTCACAGCCAGCAGCCAGTCCTGTGACTCCTAGGCTTGACCTTTCAAGTGCCCTTATCCTTACATGTAAAATGCACCCCAATCAAAATCTTTGAATTTCTTCCTGCTCTAAAAGTTTTGCAATCTCTAACCTTTCTAATGTAAGGAAAATCCCAAGTTACACATTCTCCTTTTGTGAATCTATCAGTGCCCAACCTGGAGACTGACTACAATTTTCCATTCTCATAAGACCATTATAACAAATAGACTTAAACTACAATGGTGTGGATTTAGATTTGCAAGCAGAGTTGTTCAATTTCTGGAACTTACCCTTTCCAATTGAAGGTCCTTATTACTTATTGCCCTGGCTACGAAACCAGGCAAAGTTGATGAAGACCCAACTAATGCTAAGACAGACTGAAAGTGAAAGAGAAAAGCCCGACCCCAAGGAAACAGCCATTCTCGGGTATCACTATGCCTAATGGCATACAATACATAAACATGAGGGGAGCAGGCCTGAGTCAAAGCCAAGGACTTAAATTGTTCTTTTTTTTAAAAGATGCTGACTGTGTTGGCAAGAGGCCAAGGCAGGGGAGACTCAAACAGACTTCGGCCTTTGGCTTTCAGAAGCTAAAATACCATACTTTCCTCAGTGCAGAACACTACAGGATACACAGACGCTATGTTTTCATGACAGAGAAGAGGACCAGTGGCTGAAAATAATGACAGGCTGAAACAAAGCCCTACTTTCATAAACACAGAGAAGACCTAACGGAACCTCTTCATCATGCACAGAACACTATCCTGCACAAACCTGCCAACTCTGGCCCAAGTTCGGCATGGCCCGGCCTACGTGGACCCCCACCCTCGACTCCCCCGCCAACCACAGAACTCCTGGCCTATATGTCTTCTCTATGGCACACAGGTGTCTCCTGGGTAGTGTCTCCCGTTCCTTGTGGTATCCGCACCCATCGGAAAGCAAAGGAGTTATGCCACCGGGATTCTCACTGCCTCAGCAACACACTGGCTACTAGCAAATGAACTCTGTGTTGGTCCTTACTTTTCCAAGCGGCCAGGTGTGTAGTGGAAAAGGAGCAGCCACAGCCATGTTTGGCTCCTCGCACTCCCACTGCCTGACGATGCTCACTCTGCCGCTGAAAGTGCACTGAGACCTCGCTACAGGCCAGATGCTCTGCTGGGTGTTAAGGACAGAACGGTGACTAGGACACATGAAGTGCCCGCCATTATGGAGTTAAAGCCCAAAAAGCACTTCAGTTTCCCCATCTGCTAAATGAAGGTGCTGGAACCAGTATCTCTGAGGTTCCTTTCGATTTTAAAGTGCTATGGTTGTACAACTGGAGTTATAGCCCTTGTTGGTCATAGGTATCTGTGTGGCGTGGACTGGCACAGCCTCTCTGGGCTTCAGGTCCCACATCTATAAATAAACGGGTGAAATCTGAAAATGTCTCAATTACCTTATGCAGCCACAGTGGAAGGTTCCCAGAATCACCCTGCAAGGGCTGCCTCTGCTGAACAGCAGCCCAACAGTAAGAATCCACGAAGGCCGCCTGACGCCAGGAGAAGGAACTTGGGGAGAAACAGCTTATCTGGGTACCTAAGAAACAAAACCAGATTGTTCCACGTGAATGAAAACACAGTGTCTGGACCCCTCTCACCCCATCCTCCTCTCCCTCCCTGCCTCAGGTTTTGAGGCGTTAGCCGAGTCAGGGATCATTACCACAGGAGTAAGGCCAGGACTGAGCCCAGACACCCAAGTCTGTAGGAAAGCTGAGTCTCTGAGAGCCTTTTGGCCAGCACTGGTCATAACAGCAGACTGAGTTGGGAATGAACCCTTGAAAGAAGTGAAAGCACCATAAAAAGAAAAAGGGAGCCAGGAAAAGAACCAGAGCCAAAATGTACACGGGAAACATGCACAGAGTTCCTTCCCTCTGAGGCTCAGGATTGAGAAAAGGGAGGGAGATTACAGGAGAGTCAGTGCAGACAGCTACACTAGACAAAACGGGCCTTTTAGAACAAAGAAACAAAGAACTGCTAGCCTGCAGAAGGGAAGGCTGATGGAGCTTTGGTAACACTTGGCTGGATGACAAATCATCAGTTTTCCATCTCCTCTAACAGAAAGGCACAGGCTGAAGCTGCAGCCCAAGTGGTTTCATTTGGAAGGCAGACGCTCCAGGCGGCAAACCTCCAGACAGGGAGACGGGTGCCAGGGGTGGAATCAGGAGAGCTGGGTCCTGCTGCAGGGTCTGCCATTACCTTGCTTTTCTGGGAGCTCGGAACTGGTTTCTCCTCTGCAAACTGGGGACTACGTCACTCTGCCAATATTACGGTTACTGACTGCCTGGAAGACTCTTTGTGCTCCTGAGTGCCTATGTGCTTGTGACTCACACTGGCCATGTGGGAAAGCGGCTGAGACTTCTGGGGTGCAGGGTTGAGGCCGTGTGCCCCTCCTTCACAGCAGGTGGAGCACCAGGCACTGAGCCTCTCCTGGAGGTCCCCTACCCAGCCTGCTTCCTTGCCCCATCAGGCATGCACGGGGGACCAGCTGCTGAGGCCAGGAGCAGGCACCCCTCTCCCGCACCCTGTGCAGTGTGAGGAGCGCCGAACGCTTGGGCTCTGATGTTAGCTATATTGAAACTGAACGCTGCCGCTCACAGCTGGGTGGGCTTAGACCACCTAACCTTCCGAAGCCAGGGATCTCCAAAAGGGTGATGACATTAATGTCTACACTCTTAGCACAGTGCCTGGTTCCCGGCAGTTGCTTAATAGGCAGTACATTCTCCTATATGAAGTAACCAGTAATAGTATATTCTGTTACAGCTTTAAAGACCGAGGGCATGCCCACCATTCTCTCTTCCCTTCCTACACACAGGGGACAGGGATGGTACCAAGACCCTGAACTAGGTTTCCCTAGTCCCAGGACATAAAAGGGTCACCTTTGCCTAGGGAGTGGGTGGTCTTTATACTTGTGACAGGAAATGGCAGTGGTGGGGATGCTGTCTAGAGAGTAGATTCTTGGGTGGTGGTGGGGACAACTGGCAAGGCCCTGAGCATCCCCTCTTCTTCATCAGGTGTATGTCCACAGACATCAAGAAAGGACTTCTCAGGAAGAGCCCTTGGAGGAGATGATGGTGAAAAGTCATGTGCCATTAGAGCGTGTCCTATCACAGGCTAAGTTCTTGCCCACTAAGTATAGCTTAAATATGAGTTGGGGGTCGGTAAGGTATTTCAAGGTGCCTTCCAACTCTCTTATCCCGTTATACTTGAGTTACATTTTATAAAAACAGAGCAGTCGGGACAGCACAGGATGATGGGGCTAAAGTCACACTGTTCTCCCATCAGCAAGACTTTTGTCAAATGCTTCCTCTGTGGTCCCACCCACCAAGACTTACCAAGCATGATGGTAGGGACCCAACAGGGACAGGCAGGCTCACGTTATAGATGGATGATTTCTGGAAAGTTACTTGCTTGGCAACATCTGTCCAAATACTTTTTCATGAAAATGGGTAATATTTTTAGGATTTCCCGAGAACCTGTGCATGTAGCCAACAGGGAGTGACATTCTTTCTACAGGAAAGTTCTGTCTTGGGACTTTAGGGACCTCCCCCAAGGCAGTGGTGGAAACTGTTGGAGTATAAATAACTAAAGTATTTATACCAAAGCTTTTGCAAAACATTAAGAAAGAAAACATAAGTGAGTCTAGAGAGACAGAGATTGAGAATGTGCTGAACTTAAAAGTAAATGTTTTTTCATCTGGAATGAAAGGTCAGAACAAAAGACACAGGATAACCAATATTCATGGGACATCAAGTAACTCTTAGATCGTTACCTCATTTAAGCCTCACAACCAAGTTGAGAGAAGAGCCGGGAAAGGGAGGGAGACGGAGTGAGAGAAAGAGAGACAGAGAAGAAGAAAGAAAGAGATGGAGAGGTAGGGATAAAGAGATCCACGTTATCTTCATTTTATCATGGAGGAACCCAAAACTCAAAGTAGTTCAGTAATCTCCCACTCAAGCTGGAAAATGGCAGCATCAGAATTTGAATCTGTATCCAGCTCTTACTCTCTTAAAACACTCCCCACTGGTCCAGCCACTCCAGCAAGCCCGGGCTGGAGGAGCTCCCAGGAGCCAGGGCTCAGTCGGAGTTGGGTAGTTTGAACCCCTAGTTCCTCCAAGTGACCAGAATAGTTTCCAGGAAAGGGTCAAGGGCAAGTCTGGGGAAGCAGCTTACAGCACAGGTATTGGGTATTCCCAGGCCTGAACTGGGAAACAAAAGAACTCAAAGGCCAGGCAGGGGCAGACACCAAACTGGGAGTGGAGAACAGGAGTAAAGGAAGAAGCAAAGCAAGAGGGACGGGGGACCAGCATGTGCTGAGTGCTGCAGCCCAATAGCTTCACCCAGGACGTGACAGCTCAGCATGGCTTAAAGGCCCCCAGGTTGGGATGCTCAGCTGTTGCCAAGGGGCTAGGATGCTTGGGTCCTGGTCCATCCTGATCCATCTCCAAACGTACTCCCACATCCTTTATCTCGCTTATTCATCGAAATATTAAAAGGTGAACAGGTGTTTTCTATATTTTCTTGGTAATTTTCCCATAAGGAAAGCTTCTAGTTTTTCCCTAGATTATTCATCCTAGAGCTCCGCTCTGATCTTGACACTCCCTTGGCTCGACATTTTTCATGCGTCCTCCAATGCACAGTGTATAAATCCAGACTAACGCTCAGTTCAACCCAACTATTGCTGTGGCTTGCACAGGCCCGATTCAATCCTAAATCTGTACCTTTCCTCACACTATTCCCTTAGCCTGGGGGCCCTCTCTCCAATACTTTTTTGTTAAGTCAAGTCAGTGCTCCTCCTGCCCACCTCGATGGCCCATCTTTCAAAGCCCACCTCAGATGGTCACCTTCTCCATGAAGCTTCTTCCCCAGTGAGCTCCCAGAGCCCTTGAAAGCCATCAGAAACATGCAGATGCACCTTCAACCATGCTGTATAAACATGCAGGTACGCCATCTCCTCTGCTAAGACCCAACTCTTGGCCGGTAGGGTAGACTCAGTCTCTTTCTCTCTCTCTCAACTTCACATGGCACACTGTATCAAATAAATAAAACCTGTCTGGTGCTTTAAATATTTCAAAGTACCATCATAAATACTGTCTTAAAGTTCAAGTATCCCTCTAAGAAATCACTGTCCCGTCTGATAGCTGAGAAAACAGCCCCCTGACCCGCAGCGACCCTCGGGCCCGAGTCCCACTCTGCCTGCTCCACTCTGCTGCTCGTTGCCTGAATGCGCAGTCTGGTTTGTAGCAAGGAGGGTTAGTGAGACAGGCACTGCCCCTGCCAGCTGTACAGAAACCAAGAAGTGAGTTTCAGTTTTATACTGGCAACAACAGAGAGTACTCCTTTCCCCTGGCTGAGAGTGCAGGCGGAGCTGTGGGCTTCACATTTGCGTGTCTGGTCAGATATAATGAAAGACCACGAGGGGAAACCTGTGTTCGTGGGCACTGTGGAAGCAGCTATAGCACCTGCTGGTAAGTAGCCCAACCACAGACATCCTCCCTGTCCCGCCTTCCTGACCTTGGCCTGAAGCCCAGGGAGACCGCGGGGGTGGGAGGGGGTGGTGTCATACGGTCTCCCTGAGTGGCAGCTCAGGGGGCCCTTGGTTCAGCTTAGACCTGTAGCTGCGGTTGCTGCAGAAGCAGCTGGCAGAGAAGCAGAGGACAACATGGCCTGAGGGTGGACGGACCAGGGAGGGCAAGCCTGTCCAGTGGTTTCTCAATGGCACCAACACAGCTTGCACCAGGCCCTCTGTTCCCAGTCTAGCCTCACAAAGAGGGACTTTGGCCTAGTTTGCTCTCGTCCCTCTCTCTTCAACGAGTTTTCTTTCACACTTATGCATTATATACTGTGAGTTCTTAGTGAGACCCTGTGCCCTCTGACAAACGTCTATCCTCCCAGGGTGCCGTGTGGGAATGTTTCCTGCATTTGCTTCTGCATTTAAATGCTACATACATCTGGGAGGTGACATAGGAATCAGGCTTCCTGAGGAGGCAGGGGAACTTATCCAAACCAGAAGTTTAACAAAAATGAAAACAGGGATAGAAACATCTAGTTAACTGGCTGAGAGAACTTTCAAATGGAAGAGATTTGAAGCTGAATGACACGTTGGAGAGAGTGTGGAAGGCAAACACAGGGAACTAGCCCTTGCTGGGGACTTTGGCCCCCATTTTAAAGATGAGATCATGTAGGCAGGAGGCTGCAGAGCTGCTCTACCACCCTGGGTCTCCATCTTCGCCTTCCAAGCACAAGAAAGAGGAGGCATAAAGCACAGGTTATTGACAAAGGTTGGGTCATAGATGGCGGGATGAGAAAGGAGACAGGAAAGTTTCTTTGAGGGGAACGGTGAATCCCGGGGTTGCTGTTCTGAGGTACAAAGTGAAAGCAGAGTATAATAATGACTATTTCAATTATAATCATTACCATCTACACAGTATTTTAAAATTTTATAAAATATTTTTATTTTGCAAAATAAAAATTTAGTTTAAATTCAAATTAATATAAATTATATACACACAATTCACACACATATAAACACACATATGGGAACCAGAGCATATTACAACCTGTTGATACAAAGTACTGAACCTGAGAGTTCTGCCTTATGGTTGCCAAAAAACAAAAAACTATAATAAACTCTCAAGTTCAATGAGCATAATCACATAAAGAATGTATATCATGAATGTATAGAATGGAGAGAAAGAGATGGGTAGTGGTCAAATCTTAAAAAATAAACACAGAATAGTAATAAGCACTCACATGGATGAAACAGGTCTGAACCTGTTTAAAGAACTTTGACCCCAACATAATAAAACCAAATGACCCAAAGGGTCTGTCACAAAGGATTCTACCTTGCCAAATACTCAGAGCTCCCAACTGTCATAAAATGCAGTAAAATTCTCAGAACCTCAAAATAAATTCCCTTAAAAAGAGCCAAGGAACACCTTTCTATTTACTAGAAGGGATACCGCCTGGTTCATTAATTATTCAATAAAGCTGTTTAGATCTTTACATTTAACAAGAAGGAGCCAAATTCCTCCCCTTTCCCCTCTTCATCAGACTTCCACCCAGATCTATCTCTAGCTTCAAATACAAGCAAATAAATACATTCTGGAAGTTCCAAACTGTCCATTATTGCCTTCATTATTGAGAACTGACCCCAGGACACACATAAGTTTTAAGCCAGTACAAAAATACTAGTATTCTCTGTAGCCCAAACAAAACAAAATGGAATTGAAATGATAGTTTTCTTTTCCTTTAAACCAGGTTGATTTACCAGGTCTCGTGTCCACAGCTAAGCCTGGTTTTTAAAGAGAATCCAACTGGAGCTAACATCTGTTCCCTTGCTAAGATGGGCATAATCAAATGTAAACTTCTAAACAAGTTCCAAGACGTCCCCAGACACTTCACTACCCACTCACATTGTGCAGAGCAATACACAACTGCTCGGCATTTCAAAACTAATGTTTTCCCCTCCTGAGTCTAACACATTGGATAAAGTCCCCCTCAGGGCACAATGCTCTCACTAACAGAGGGGAATGTAAGCCTACTGACCACATGGTCCAGGATGTGTGACCACCGGGCCACATGGCCACAGGGAACACACAACCAAGCTGGTGAGCTGGTGAGCCAAGGTCTCCTGTAATTCAGTCAAGAATGATGGCATAAACAATATAATATTATATAGCCTGCGAAGTGCAAGAAGAGAAAGCGAAAAGGAAGCTGGGCTGAGACGACAGCTCCAAGGAACCATGAAGCCAGAGTACACCCTGAAGAAGAGACTAAAGAACTAAGTAGTAGTTTGAAGGGTTTCTCTCTTGTGGTGGGGACCCAGTTCCTTAGCACACCCAGAAGTCTACACCACACATACGAAGAACTTGAATAAATCCAATGTAAAACCTAACAGTTGTCCAGTGAATAAAATTTTCATAACCTGAGTAGCAGGGGGAGAAAGGCATACAAAAACCTCAATATTCCAGTAAACATGCAAAAAAATTACTTGATGTATCTAAATATCATTTTATCTAAAAATATTTGTTCTCTGGGATTAAATCGAACATACAGAAAATTAAAGAAAATAATAGAACAGATGCCCAGGAGTTTAAAGTAATACTGACACTTTGCTGTAGTTACTTTATCTCTTTTTTAGACATGTTATTTTGAAGATTTTCCAGGCCCAGAAAAATATTACAAGAATATTACAATGATATTTAGCCATAAAAAGGAAGGAAATCCTGCCATTTGTGTCAACAATGGATGGACCCTGATGGCATTATAAGTGAAATAGGGCAGAGAAAAACAAATATTGCATGATCTCACTAACATGTTTTAGCTAATACGACAGAACTCACAGATGCAGAGAACAGACTGGTGGCTGTCAGAGGCAGGACAGAGAGGGTCGGGGAAAGGAATGAAGGTGGTCAAAGGTCACAAACTTCCAGTTTAAAAAAATGTCATGGGGGTATAATATACAGCATGGTTACTATAAGTTAACACTGGATTGTACATTTGAAAGCAGCTAAGAGAGGGGATCTTAAATAGTTCCCATCACACACACACAAATTATAACTATGTCAGGTGATGCATGTTAACTACAGCTATTGAGGTGATCATTTCACAATAAATACATATGTCAAATCATTATGTTGTACACTTTAAATTTATACAAGGTTATATGTCAATTACAGCTCAATAAAATTGAAGGAAAAAAATAAAAATTTTAAACCTGTAAAACATACAGTACCATTAAAAAAGACTATTCCTTTACCCTTTTATTTTTAAGTATATTTTATTGATTATGCTATTACAGTTGTCCCATTTTTTTTTTATCTCCTTTATTCTCCTCCGCCTTGTACCTCCCCCAGCTCCAGCATCCCCCACCTTAGTTCATGTCCATGGGTCATACATGTAAGTTCTTTGGCTTCACCCTTTCCTATACTATTCTCAACCTCCCCCTGTCTATTTTGTGCCTATCAATTATGCTTCTTATTCCCTGTACCTTTTTTCTCTATTGTCCTCCTCCCTCTCCCCACTGATAACCCTCCATGTGATCTCCATTTCTGTGATTATGTTCCTGTTCTAGTTGTTTGCCTAGTTTATTTTTGTTTTTGTTTTTAGGTTCATCTGTTTGTTGATAGTTGTAAATTTGTTGTCATTTTATTGTTCGTGGTTTTGATCTTCTATTTCAATGAAATCCCATACACTCTGGAAATTAGAGTCAACCACTATCAACATTCTACCATATGTCCTCTCTCCAGACATATGTATATGTAATATGAGGTAGGCCAAAAAGTCCATTTAGTTTTTTCTGTAAAATAAAAGACATATTTTTCATTTTCACCAAAAACTTCATTGGTTTGGATATTTTGAGTATGTCAGCTATCTACTATGTGGTATAACATTGATTGCTCTCTATTAATGTCTCAATTTGACCTTTATCAACTTCAACTGGTCTACTCAACTGTGGAGCATCATCCAGCAAGAAATCTCCAGCTCGAAACTTCACAAACCACTTTTGACACATTCAACCACTCATAGCACCTTCTCCATACGTGGCACAAATCTTTTTTTGTGTTTCAATTGCATTTTTACATTTCTTGAACTAATGAAGCATAATATGCTGAAAATGTTGCATATTTTCTTCCATCTTCAATATCAAAATGGCTACACAAAAATTCACCAATTTTGATAATTTTTTTAAAAAATGCACAATGATATGACAGCTGTCACAATACAATTTAACAAAATTGTTTAGAATGAAGTTAAAGACAACTAAGTGCTACTAGTGCCATAATATGGAAAAAAAGAAAAAAGTTTTGGGCCAACCCTCTCTCTCCCTCTCTCTCTTTTACATATATACACTTTCTTTTCCCTGAACCACTTGAGAGTAAGTTGCAAAGATCATAATGACCCTTTACTCTCAGAAGTGTGTATCTTCTAAGAACAAGACTTTCTCTTATATAACCCAATGCAATTACAAAATTAGAAAAAAATCTGATACGATACTGTAATCTATGTTCAGAGTCGCACACTATCTTTTGAAGCAAGCTTTTTTCTTTCCCTCCGATCAGGATTCAATTCTGCACCATCCTCCCCATTTAGCTGTCGTGTCACCTTGTCCTGGAAGGGTTCCACAGCCTTTCTCTGTCATTCTCCACGGGTCCCAAGTTTGATGTTCGCCTGATTGTTTCTCTATGCTCCACCCAGCTTCTGCATTACTGCAGGGCCTACATGGAAGGGTGTGGGTCCTCCACAGGACATCCTGGAGCTACCACCACCATGACTGGTGACGTCACCTGTGAATGATCACTTGGGTAGGGTGCTGTCTGCCAGGTCTCTGCCGTAAAACGTGCCTTTTCCCTGTGGTGTAAGTGGTCTCTGGGGAGACTGTGAGACTGTAAATATTCTGTTTCCTAACAAACCCTCACTCAGTAGGAAATCAAATACTTCAATTGCAGTTGCAAAATGAAGATTTTCCAACTTTATCCTTCCCCCTACATTTATTAGTTGGCATTTTACCATAAAAAGGAACTTCCCTTTTGCCGCATTTGCTTGTTTTTTAGTATGAATATGGGCTCTGCAGCCTCTTCTTTTTCAATATCTTATAATCCATTACTGTTATGCACCTTGATGCTCACCTTGTGTCAGTCAAGCTGGCTCCTGTGTCCTCTTGACATGCTCTCCTTGTCCGCACTTCTGGCACAAGGCGTTCTGGGAGCCCTCGGTTCCTTTTAGTGGGTCATAAAATTTTAAAACCAAGACGCTAGAATCACTCATGACTACTAGGGTTGGCACCGCTCCTGGGCCCTTTCAGCGGGCAGGCAGGAAATGGATGTGCACGCATGTGTGTTTGTACTGAAACTTCTAATTCCAGTCCAGCACCGCTGGTTTCTTCCTTGCCGTCCCCCATTCCATATTTGTATCTTTCTTCTTTCATGGTGAGAACCCGAATGTATCAACATAGTTACACATCTGCTCAGTCTTAAAATTCACATGAAAGAATTTCAGAATTTTCAAAGCAAAGATCTCTTTTGATTTTCATTTTATCAGGCTGACCCTGGCGTCTTCTCTGAGGAAACACCAAATGGCACCAGAGATGACTCTGGTGCTGCGGGACGGTGTACGGCCCAGGGGCCCTGGAATGGGAGGCCGCCACGGCTTTCATGGACGATTTGGCAGTGGCATGGGGCCAAAAAGAGGCCGGGGTTGGGGTGGTGCCAAGGCCACAGAGCTGGTGGAAGCAATGTCGGGACAAGGAATGGATCCCCTTCACCAGGCTGGGCCACCTGGTCAAAGACATGAAGGTCAAGTCCCTGGGGGAGTCCTATCTCTTCTCCCTGGCCATCCAGGAATCTGAGATCATTGACTTTTTCATGGGGCCATCCCCCAAGGGTAAGTTTTGAAGATTATACCAGTGCAAAAGCAGTCACATGCTAGCTCAAAGCATTTGTCGCCACTGGGGACTATAAGGGACATGTCGGTCTGAGTGTTAAGTGCTCCAAGGAGGTAGCCGCTGCCATCCGTGGGGAAGTCCTCCTGGCCAAGCTCTTTACTATCCCTGCACTGTGAGGCTACTGGAGGAACAAGACTGGCAAGCCCCATACTGTCCCTTGCAAGGCGGCAGGCCGCTATGGCTCTCATGCTGGTGGCTTCATCCCTGCCCCCAGGGGCATTGGCATCATCTCAGCCCCCATGCCCAAGAAGTTACTGAAATGGCTGGTATCGACGACTGCTACACCTGGGCCAAGGGCTACACTGCCACCTTGGGCAACGTTGCCAAAGCCACCTTTGATGTCTCCAAGACCTACAGCTATCTCACCCCTGACCCCTGGAAAGAAACCATGTTCACCAAGTGCCCCTGTCAGGAATTCACTGACTATCTTGTAAAGACCTGCCCTGGAGTGTCTGTGCAGAGGACCCAGGCTCCAGCTGCGGCAACCACATAATTTTATACAAGAAAAATAAATAAAGTGAATTAAGCCTGCTTAAAAAATAAATAAATAAATAAATACCGCATTTTGTTGTATATAATGTGCTCCTGTGTATACTGCTAACCCACATTTTTGGCCCAAACTTTCAGGAAAAATACCTTTTGTTTTAATTTTTTAATTCAATGTTTTATTTATTTATATTCAGAAACAAAACCAATTATCGTATTCCAGGGTATTATTTGCATATGGATATCATTATTGCTTTGTACAGTTACACTTTTCATGCATAAGCATAAATAAAAGAATTAAGAACATTTATATAGATATGGAATAAGTACTGCCCATGTATAACGTGCATCCTTATTTTTTCCCTCAAAAATTTGGGCAAAAACTGCACGTTATACACGGTAAAATAAGGTAAAAGGTGTACACGGGATGTTATGCCAATAACTGGTCATTCAGGGACAAGAGCAGAAGCAGAGACCACTTAGGAATCTACTGCAATTATCCGGGTGAGAGACGGTGGGAAGAAATAGTCACAGCACACATCGGCCTGAAGTCTCCTTCCATCTATACCTTTAGGTCCTAACATGGTCCAGGCCAAAGACTTCGGTTCCATGAAATGAAGATTAATGCAAGAGGTCAGATAGAAGGTGGAAGAAAAAGCAACACAAACATCTCTGCTATAATGCTATTTATGTGTTAAAAAAAAAAGTAGTGTTCTGCAAAATCACTAAAATTAACAGAACTTACAGAGCATATAGGATTGGGGCAGATCGCTCAAAATCTCTGCAGATTTTACACCTGGAACACAACCAAACAGCAACAATCCTGATAAAAACATACTAGTGGGCGAAGGGAGCATCACAGGGAAGGGGTGACACGGCTGCATTATGCACAAAAAGCAAAACACACAAAGACCAGAGAGTACTTCCGAAGCAAGGCGCATGACCAGACGGAGCCACGAGGAGAGCTGGGGGTGGTCGGGGCTGGTGCATGTGCCGCACTCCTCTGCGGCTTGTGTCATCCAGGTCCTCTTGCTTGGTGGCACAAATCATGGACACGCTGGGAAAAATGGCGAATGAGCCAACATGACTCCCACATTGTAAGAACACAGGTATTCCCCTATGTACTTACCACATATGTTTCTCATATAAGCTACTTCCCATCAGAGAATCACCCACTGAAGGAGAACACATGTTATTTACTAAATACTATGATTAGATAGGAATTAGATGCTCTCATTCGATCCAATTACAAAAACCCAAACTGTGAACTAGTCATCATATTTAGTCCCATTTGTCAGCTGAGGAGATAGAGGCTCAGAAAGACTGAGTAACTTCCAAAGCCGGACGTTACAAAGATAATACTTGGTATAGCTGTGGTACAATCCCACGTGTGTGGTACAATCCTTCCTGGATGTGAGGACGCCCTGAGAATGCGTGACCAGGGCGTGGAGACAGGGTTGAGTAGGGAAGGACGGGCACTGTGGGATGCAAGGCCAGTCAGCGACGCAGGAAGCAGCAGGAAGGGGTCAGCCAGCCTCCGTCTCCCCAGAAGTGTGGTCTTGAGCTCTAGGCCCAAAGTTCGCTTGCATAAAGTGTCATCAAAAATCACAGAGCCCATAAGCAAAGCCCACGTGGTCACTGCCTGGTGCGTGAAGACCTAACCTAGACATGGTGCTGCTTTGTGTGGAGGGAGACAGATTGCTGGCAGGTAGACGGGGTTGCAGGCGTGGAGTTAGTTCACCCAGCAGGGGTGGAGGTCAGGCCCACCACGGAAGGAAAGGGTCAGAGAGAATAAACTACATCATCGAAAACGTTACAGCAGGAATATGACATGTGAGACCCAGGAAGTAAGTCCTCGTGGCAACCCCAGGCAGGTTACACTTTCATTAGAGGAAATGTGGTCCTGGTTTTGGCATTGCAAAAGGGAAGTGGGAAAAATGGTCGCCATCCCAAAATGAACAGGAGAAACTGGGTGCTACCCCCCACTCCAAAGGGGAACGGCGACAGCTTAAAATAAAAGTTAAAGAAATAGATCATTTAATGTCAGGGGGCAACTTAATAAACATGTTTAATAAGCACATTTAAGTATAAAATGCTTAGGAAAAATTAGTGTCCAACTGATCTTCACTGACACAGAGACCTAATCTGTATGAAAAAACATAAAAGTCCAGTTAGATATGGGGAAGGAATGTTAGCCTAAAAGGAAAAATTTAGGCAAATCTATAAAAAGAGGTTCTGGAATTTTTATTCCTGAACACTGTTTTAAAAAGATCGCAGTATAACCAATAGGCATTGGGTTTTCTCTTTCACTTACTAGCAAGCTACTTAACCTCTCTGAATCTAATTTTCTCATTTGCAAAACTTCATAGAATTCCTATGAGGGTTAAAAGAAGTGTAGGTCACAGTGTTGACACACAGTAAGAATTCAGTAAGTGGTAGCTATTATTTTTATTTCTATGTGTCAAGCACCATGAGAAGCACTGGAAATGCAAAGATATAGGGTTCCTTTGTCACATTCTGTATTATTTTCTTAGTGCACTTATAATTATTCCAATTTCACTGGCACTTCCTGGTTTACTTGTCTTATTTTCTGCAACTCTTGAACATACAGTGGGTCTTGGATAACTGGGATCTTAGATTTAAGGGGGTCATGGCCTGAAACTAGACCTAACTTTGTTAAGTCCTTTTGCATCATCTCTCCCTCAAAGATGCTTTTTATGGACAAAAAGGGGCTGCATACCAAACCTTACAAGTTCAGGGGAGGCCTTGCAAACTCAGAGACTGAAGGTAATCACATAAGATGGTCTGAACATAAAAATTCCTAACTAAAAGCCAGTCGTGGTGGGTAGTCAAGACAGAGGCTGGTATCCTCCTTGACAAAGGTCAATCTTCATCATAATTGAGCATGTCTATAGTCTCTTTGCATCTAAGATAATATACCTTTGAAATGTTAGAATAATTTCCTTCTCCAGATCCCAATAGCAGTCTCCTACCAGAGCAGCACACTACAGAGCCCCTCACTGTTACCGTATTCCCCAAATGTCAGCTCTGTGCTGTAAATATCGATCACAGGATAACTATCCTGTACCCATCAATGTAAAACAACTGTGTGTTCCTCCGTTTTATTTTTCATCTAATCTCTGAGATTTCCCACCGTGTTTTCTCCCATCTCCGTGGTCTACCACGAATGGATTTCATGTAAACTACCCCCCATACAACTCTTCCCTTGATTCTAACGTATAAAATAAGCTGTAAAACTGCCATTCTTGGGAGCATTTGCTTAATCTGTTGAGATTCTGCTTCCCAATCATCTTTTTGGCTCAAATACACTCTTATAAGACTTTTTCTTAGGCTGGCTGGTTTTCCTTTGACACTTTTAACAGCTAGCTTTTGTAGTTCCTGCAACAAAGAAACCCTCTTATGTAGGAGGAGGTCTTCAGCATCTCAGTTCAGTACTGAATCAATGATTAGTGACTCCAACAAAATGAAAAGGACTTCACATGACTGCTACCATTATTTAGACTGGTCATGCAAATAAAAAGACATTCTCAATAGGTCATCAGGGTTTCATGTGACGCATGCAAAACCTCAGAAAAGAGGCATCCAAGCTCATCACAGCTGGGTATTTAATGTCACAGGGCCTCTGTGCCAGCAGCACACCAGAGGGACCCAAGGACCCCTGCCCTCCCCACGGACTCTGTTTTCTCATCTCTATTATGGTGCAACGAAGGGCAGATGTCTTCCCCAAAGCACTCAGAACTCAATGGTGTTGAACTCAACCCTGAAAGCATTCACTGGGCCCCTCCTATGTACATGGTACCACATGGGAAATGGGGAAAAATCAGAGAGAAAGGCAAGGTCCCTGTCCTCTGAGAGCTTACAGTCCAGTGGGGGCCAAGAAATGAACCACTAATGTTAACAGACAAAAAAAATTACCTGGGGGTAAGGTTAAGCCATGGTGGATGTTCATATTCGAAGGGAGGAAAGAACTCAGGATAGGGAAACAGAACAAATTAAGACGTAGAGTCTTTGGAGGCCACAGCTCATCCTGAAGGGAGCAGATCTTTGTG
>PVJD01001925.1:0-231280 GCA_004026545.1 Mormoops blainvillei | reverse complement strand
ACGGCCGTTCCCTTATCCTCTTCTCTTCCCTTCTCAATGCAACCTCTCATCATGCCCTAATGGGCACTCGGTGGTCCTCTCATTGCCATCTTGGACTCCTGACTCTGCTCTGTTTTACAGCACATTTAACATCTTGTAATATACTGTGTTCATTTATTATTTTTTGTTTATTTTCTTTCTCCTCCCAGGAACATCAGCTCCCTGTCTATCCTGTTGTGTCCCCACCAACTCAAACGACCTAGTATACAGTTGATGTTCCCTAAATGCTTACTGGATAAAGAAAGGGGAGAAGGAAAGAAGGAAGGAAAGAAGAGAGGAAGGAAGGAAGGAAGGAAGAGAAAGAATGAAAGAAAGAAAGAAAAGAAGGAAAGGAAGAAAGACTTCTTGGCCCAGTGGCGAACTTCCTGTGGACCTTGGGCTGCACCTCAGTTTCCCCAGCTGTAGAAATGGGGCCATGCAGCCCATGACCTCACCAGTCCCTCCTGCTACAAGGCTGTGGGTGTTGTGTTTGTGGCTACAGCTCCCCTGGGATCTGCTCTGGCCCCAGCTGCCCAGCTCCACCGTCTCCCAGGGGACCCGCTCTGCTGACACCGGATTCTTCCCTGGACTGTCCAGCCATCTGGCCGACACTCGATCCCAGCCCCACTTCCAGGCCAGCGTCTGCCGACCAGCCTGCTTGAGCCAGGGCCCCAAGACTCCCTGCCGAAGGACAAGGGCCCGTCTGTGCGGTCCCTGGGAGGGTGTGGTGAGTCCAGGGCTCAGCCAACACGGGCAGAAGCCTCGAGGGCTGGCGACGGTGCTGGATCTTGCAGCCCAGAGCCACTGAAGTCGAAGGGACAGCATCAAGTGTAGGCGCTGCACAGCCTTGTGCTCCCTCCAGCCCACTCCTGCTCGCCATGGGGACCCTCAGCTGTGACCCCGCTCCACGGCTGAGCACAACGCCCCTGGGCCGGCGGGCCACGGAGTGCCAGATTCCAGAGACCGGCTTGAGGAAGACCTGCGGGATGGTCACCTTGGAGAACGGTACATGCAGGCCATGGAGGAGGGGGGCCATGGTGGTGGGACGCTTTCTGGGAGCCCAGCGGAAGGCAGGAGCCTCTGTGAAGAGTGTCCGCCCTTCTGCTTTCTGTCCAGTAGGACAGGTGTGATCGTAGCGTTTCTGTGGCCCCTGAGCGTGCCTCCACCAAATGAGCAGTGAGCATTTTGTGGGCCACGTACCCTTTCGGGTGCCGAGAATACAGTCAAGAGCCCGTGGGGGTTGGATGCCAGGCGAACCAGTGGGGGAGTCTGCGGTATATTAGTCAGTGAGCTGAGTATCCCAACTGTGACGTTCACTGTGGGATCTTGGTTATGGTCCTGGCCCGTGCCTCAGTTTCCCTGTCTGTAACAAGATGTCTGAAACAGGCCCCACAGCAGGACTTCCTGCCTCTTGTGGCACTGACATTCTTGCAGAGGCCACCTAACATTGCAACTGTGATACTCTCTTGGTGTCTGGGCCTCAGTTTCCCCACCTGTGACAGTGTATTTCTCTAACTGGGTCTCAGTTTCCCTATCTGTGACAGTGTATGTCTGTGTCTGGGCCTCAGGTTCCCCACCTGTGACAACCTGTCTCTGTATCTGGACCCCAGTCATCCCGCCCTTGTGCTTCAAGGCCCCACAGCCCCTCCCCCTGTGATTCATGTTTGACACACAATGCTTAGTTGTAGTAGGCAGCTCCTGCTCCCCCGACCCTGCCATGGAGGATGGCTGGTGGTCTGGGTGGGGGCCCAGGGGCTGGGCCCTAAGCTCCCCATCCTATTTCAGGGGACCTAGGCCCAGGCTGTGACCGGCAGGCTTTGGTTGCAGGCTCTGGGCCGGGCTTGTATGCCCTGCCATCCACTGTGGGCTACATCAACCATGACTGCACCAGGGTGGCCAGTCCTGCCTACTCACTCCTTCGGAGGCCCAGTGAGGGTAAGGCCGGTTGGTGGGCAGGAGGCGGGAGTGGGAGACGGGGTTCGGTGAGGCCTTCTGGACTTCCAACCTCCCCCTAGAGAGCATTTTCTCACTTGATAGATCCAGGCTCCCCTGAGTGAGGCAGGAATCTGGGTGGGTCACTCGATCCCTGGCTTGCCGTGTGACCTCAGGAAGCCACTGTGCCTCTCTGGTCCTCTGCTTCCTTATCAAGGACGAGAGTGGAAGGAGTAGTGTGGAGCTTAGGATCTGCATTTGTCTTCTGCACTTTGCACATTTCTTGCCACTTGACTGCCCTGTGCCTCAGTTTCTTCCTCTGTAAACAATGGCAATACACTCCTTGCACAGTTGTCAGGATTAACTAAACATTAGATGCCTGGATATGTTCATTAAGTGAGAGTTAAATACCTTAAAAGTAGCTACAATGCTGGGTCTCTGGCTGGTGCTCAGAAGAGTGGGCGTGGAGAGTGAGTGCCAGCCTCAGTTTCTGCATCAACAAGCCAGGGGCTCCCCAGGCCTTGCTTACCACACAGCACATGGCGAGGATCAAATGAAAATTCTTTGTTGTTTAGACAGGCAGGGGTGGCGAGACTGCAGTGTGTGGGGCTCACCTGGTCAGTGGGTGACCTGACCTCTGTAACGTCCGCTTTCCTCCTGGCCAGAATGCGTGCGGGGGAGCAATACCAGGTGCAGGGATGCGGGTGGCCCCCAGCCAGGGTCAGCTGTCCATTCTACCAGCGGAGTTATCACCATTCGTCCCGCAAACCTGTACCCCTCACATCAATGCCCGCACACTCCATCGGCCCATTTCCTAGAGCTGCTCTGAGGTCCCAAGTAGGCCAGCGCAGGGCCCCGAAGGGCCCCGTGTGGAGTTTGATTCATGTAGGGAGGGGGCGGCTGGCAGAGATGCCTTCAGAATCAGCAAAAATCCCAAACCAACTGAAAAAGAACTCAGGGAGTGTCAAGAGGCCCCAGAAAGCAAGTGAGGCGATCAGTATCACATCAGTCGCCAGGAAGGTTAAGAGCCTATGGCCCAGAGCAACCTGGGTTGCTGGTTCCAATTCTCGTCACAGGACACACCTGCGGAATCAGGAATCCGGGCGGGGTTGGTTAGAGTAGACTTTTCTGAATGCTCAGGGACTTCGTGGAGGTGGAAGCATGGGATCTGGGCTTTGTAGGATGAGTAGGAGTTCACCGGAGTCCCCAGGAGAAGAAGGGGACCCCAGGCAGAACTTGAGGGGTAGGCAAAGGCCTGGAGGTGGGAAATGGGTTGAGTTGGGATGCGCTCATTTGTCATGAATATGCTTCCTGTGTGTGCTGGTGTCATTTGTGTGCACATACGTGTCCACACATAAACCAATTAATACTTGTCAAACCTCCTATACATTTGAACCTGAATGTGCTTATAAATAACAATAATGGTGATCACAGTCACTGGTCCCAATTACTAAGTGCCACATCTCCCATGGATGGTCTTATTTTTCAAGCTTCTCATCCTACTACTGAAGAAAAGGAGGCTTTGACAGACCCCAGGAACTGGCTCACAGAGGCCCTGCTGGGATTTAAACGTGACTTAAAGCCCCTCCCTGAGGCTTGTCAATGCTAGCAAGGCCAGGCACCAACAGGACCCCTCTCAGACCCTTAGTCAGATCCTTGTTACTCTTACTTTATGTACATTTCTAACCAACCCATGTGATGGTTTCTCTAGAACTGGTCCCCTAGCTCACGGCAGAGGAGAGTTTGGGGGTGGCACAACTTTGATCAGGTGGGGGGGGCACAAAAACACTCATCAAGACAAAGTCAAACTAGAGATCCAGGTCTCCAGTGGGCTGAGGTCCCTGCTCTCCAAGATGGGGCTGGGGGGTGTCCGGGTGTTGGAAAGACCCAGAACTAACCAGAAGCATTGAGTGGGGGCAGTGGGGCCATCAGTGGTGCACTCAGGAACCTGGGATCCTCTCTCCAGCATCTCCACAGGACACCAGCCCTGGGCCAGTCTACTTTCTGGACCCAAAAGTCACCCGGTTTGGTCGAAGCTGCACCCCTGCCTACTCCATGCAGGGCCGGGGCAAGTCTCGGGGTGAGTATCTGACATGTGCTACCTCATGAGGGCCCTGCCCCTTCAGGGTCTTAGTGACTCTCCTGCCTCTCCTTCCCCTCCTAGTCCCAAGCTCTTAGAACACCAGTGTCGTTGAAATCACAAAATCCAAAACCTCCAAAGAGGGGCTGGGGCCCTAAGAGAACCTGAGTAAGTGAAGTGCACCAAGGTGACAGTGACCCTGTGCACACATGGTGCCACAAGGGCAGCCAGGGCTCATCCTTAGCATCAGGTGACAATAGGGAGCAGTGGGAACTGTGGCAAATGTAGAAATCCCCTTCGCAGGCTGCGAACAGTTTACTTTCACCTAAAGCGTGTGATTTTATCACTTGACTCCTGTCTCCACTCCCCCTACCATTTCATCTATCATCCGTCTGCTCATTCACCCACTGATTCATCCGTCTATCACCCCTCTATCTACTCATCAACCTACCCATCCACTGGTTCGTCATCCAATCTATCCATTAATCCATTTATCCAGCTACTGATGCATGCGTGCATCTCTTCATCCAGGATCCACCCACCAGGATCCACCCAGCACTGCATCTACCTATATCCCATGGATCCGCTCATCTACTCATTCACTTCTCACCGAACCACTCACCACCCATCCTCTACTCACTCATCTTCCCAAACATGTATTAGACCAACTGACAGGAGGTGAAGTAGATTTGATATGTCCTTGCTTTTTATGAGGCCCCAGAATGGTGGAGTTAGACCCAGGTGGGGGCCATCCCACTGCAGTGTGGCCATGCCTGGAGAGAGGAGAAGACACAGACTCATCCTGGAAGAGCTGTGGGGAAGACAACAGGAAGGAGGGACATTAGGGCTCTCTGGAAGGATGAGAAGCAGCTCCTTGGAGGTGGGAATGGGAAACAGAAGACTTACCCGGCAGAGGGTTGAGCCTGGGCAAAGACCTGGAGGCTTAAAAGAGAACAGACTGTGTGGCAAGGTAGGGAAGGGGGAGAAATAACTTGGGATTTCTTTGGAAGTGCTATGAACTCCAGGATGCGTGTGGGCGATGGGAAGCCATGCAAGGTCTTTGATCAGGTGAGCACGCTGTCCATTGCTGGCCTTCCTGCCCCATTTTCACAGGTCTGGAGGTGACACCTGGCCCTGGGGCCTACAGCCCAGAGAAGGTGGCCCCTGTGCGCCAGCGGACCCCTCCAGCTTTCACCCTGGGTTCCCGCCTGCGTCCACAGCCTCTGGACACCTCAGCCCCTGCCCCCAATGCCTACACCTTGCCCTCTCTCTGGGGCGCCCAGGTCTTCATCAAGCCCAGTAGCCCCAGCTACACAGTGGTGGGCCGCACGCCCCCTGCCCGCCCTGCGCAAGACCCCGCTGAGATACCAGGCCCGGGCCAGTATGAGAGCCCAGATCCCAACACCTACCGTCTGCGCCGGCCTGCTTTCACCATGCTGGGGCGGCCCCGTGCCCCACGCCCCCCGGATGAAACACCTGGCCCTGGCACCCACAGCCCCGAGCAGGTCACCATTACCAAAGCCAGGGCCCCGGCGTTCACCATGGGCATCCGACACTCCAAACGGGCCTCCACCATGGGCGGAGACACAACACCCTGATGCCTTTGGGGGACAGGATGCAGGCCAGCACCTGGTTTAAGCCTCGGTTTTCCTACACCCCGAAGTGGAGTGTGGGCAGGCCCCTCCTGGGCCTGGCTTTCACTGGGGTGGGACAACTCAGAGAAGCTGAACTGTCTGAGGTCCTTCTGGGTTACCTGCTTCCTCCAGTCCCTGGGGGCTGTGACCCCATGGCCCTGTGCAGGGTGAGCCTCCTTCCAGCGCCCCAGTTTCTTCTCTCCTGGTCATGCCAGGCCAAGTGAGGCCAGGTGGAGAAAGGGACACCCCTGGCCCTCCCCAGCGGCTGGCCGGAGACGGAGCTTCCTGTGTCCTAGAACTTGGTGTCCGCCCTGCTAGGGCCTGGGTCTCCAAAACAGCTCAGGTTTCTGCCAAACTTGGGCTCTAACCTGTTTCTTATGGAAGTACAGCTTCCTGACCTGGTCCCAGCCCAAAATCAGGCTGGAAGCGGCCCTGATGCCCTCCTCTCCCCAGCCCACCTTTTAGCTGCTTGCCAATAAATCTCTGTGGCACCAAGAGCTGTCAGCAGCACACACGGGGATTCATTTAATCCAAGCCTGTTTACATCACAGATCTGAAACAATGCTCTCAATATCCAGACCCCTGACTCTGTAGCCCCTTGGGGTTTGCATGGGACCAGAGGAGGGATCCAGAGCTGGGAGAAAGCAGAAGTGGAGCCAGAGCTTTGAGGTGGGGGGAGCCAGTTAGGATTCTTGAAAGAGGGAACATTGAAGCTGGGTTTTGAAGGATGTATAGGAGTTTGATGTATTGTAATATTCATCAGATTTTCATAAAGATCATTTAAGCTTCACAACAAGTCAGAAGGTAGGTGATATTTATCGAGAGGAAACTGGGCTTCAGGGATTGGACGCTTGTCTGAGGGCACACTATAAGCCCCAGTATTTCTCTCATGCCAGGATTTGAATTCTGGCCATTGGGCTCTGTTCCTGCCATTCTTTCCTCGGTGGCACGTGACCAAGCCCTCTGTGTGATGACACCTAAGTCCAGGCCTTAAAAACTGCGACCCAGAAAGACCCTAATTCAGGCACTTGGGAGGAAAAGACTGCCATTGCTCATTTCCCTGGAGATGACCCCAAGGGCAGCACCACAGGGAGGACCCAGAGGGGGCCGAGGGTGGCTGCTAGCTCTTTCCTAACTGTCCTTTTCCCCAGCCTGGGGATGCCAAAGCTGAACACGCACCAAGATCTCTACATACATGCATGGACACACATCAGGCCCCTACACACACCCAGACACATGCGTGCACACACACCAGGACCCTACACACCCCCCTTGAAATGCACATGGGCCCCTAATCATATACTGGGGGAATCCAGAACCCCTCCTCACACGCACACACATGTTCACATCTGCACACAATATACACACAAACCTGGCCCTCATACAGTCCACATGTCTGTAAATCACAAGAGACACACAGTACACACAATCCTGAAAGGGGTTTCCAACCCCGACATACCTTACCCCCTACACAGACCCAAGGCCAGGCCCTCTGCACTTACACACCCCAGACCCCGCCACTTACACACCCCAGACCCCGCGGACGGGACGAACAATAGCGACTACAGCGCGACACCCACAGCGTCTGGCAGCATCACCGCCTCCCTCCACTCCCCCGCCTCCCCTCCCGGTTGCAGGCCAATCGCGGCCCGGCTCGCTCCTCCATAGCCCATCGCCACCGCCTCCCGGTTTGCGGCGGCCCGCCGGGCTGTGATCTCATCTCTCTGATTTATTGATCCGGCTCCAAGGGCCTCGCCCCTCTTTCCTCACCTGCCCGCGAGCGCGGGCCCCCTCCTTTTGTTTTCCAGCAGTCAGCCTTGCCTGGGGTGGGGCCGGAGTGGGAGGAGGATCGGTCGATACAGACTAGGAAGCTGGGTCCTGGGGTGACCGTGACATCCAGTTCCCCGGTGCAGAAGGAATCAAGCCTTGAGGCTTGGGTGGGGACGAAGACGCTGGGGCCTGAGGGGTCGGCCGGCCTGGGAGGCTGAGGCCCAAGGGCTCAGTTGGACAGGGCTCCCCTGAAATGGAGGAGGAGCCCATGACCCTCGAGCCCACAGCCCTCCAGCCCATGCCCCTGGCTTACAGCCTGGGAAACTGAGGCCCAGGGAAAAGCAGCAGAGTAGGGTCTATGCTTCGCTCTGGGCCTCCCCACCTTCCAGACCCAGTCAGCCTAACCCGGCACGCCCGGGTCCAAGTTTCCGCAGTGTGCCTTCACACCCCTTCCCCTCCCTGGGTCTCAGTTTCCCCATTAGGGCCTGATTTTCAAGTATCTTCCAGCTGGAACAGTGGGAACGATGGGGGCTGATCTTGGGGTTGGGGCTCTCTTCTCTGAACGGGCCTCCGCTCCTCTCCAGGCCTCAGTTTCCCCATCAGTCAAAAAGGGAGGAAAGGAGGTAATTTCTAAGTCTCTCCCACCTCTGTCCTTCTAGGAACTTGGGTTGGGGGCGAAGTACGGGATCTATGTCGGGTCCTGGGTTGGAAACGAGTCCTTCCCTAGCTGCCCAATCCGAGTCAGCTCTGTGCCCTCGGGGGGCCTCAGTTTCCCCAGCCACCCCGCCAGGCGCCCGGATGCCGAGGGCCGGGGTCCCAGGGGCGCAGCCCCCCGCGGCTGCGCGCTGGGCCGGGCGGATGACATCACCGGGCCGGGGGCGGGGAGGGAACGAGAGGGAGACAGAGGGCCTCCTCCGCGCCAGGCTCAGCGCCCGGTCGGGCTCGGTCCGGCGGCCGCGGCCATGACGCAGGGTCCGGGCGGGCGCGCGCCTCCCGCACCTCCTGCGCCCCCGGAACCCGAGGCGCCCACCACCTTCTGCGCGCTGCTGCCGCGCATGCCGCAATGGAAGTTTGCGGCTCCGGCCGGCTTCCTGGGCCGCGGCCCGGCTACGGCGCGGGCGGCCGGGGGCGCTGGGGCCGCGGGGGGCGCCGATCCCCAGCCGCAGCAGGCCGGCCCGGCTAGTGTCCCTGCTCTGGCGGCCGCGGTCCTGGGCGCCTGCGAGCCGCGCTGCTCCGCGCCCTGCCCCCTGCCGGCTCTCAGCCGCTGCCGGACTGCCGGGACGCGGGGGTCTCGGGGCACGCGGGGGGCTGCCGGACCCCCAGACGCCGCCGCCGACGAGTGGATCCGCAAAGGCAGCTTCATCCACAAGCCGGCGCATGGCTGGCTACACCCAGACGCCAGGGTCTTGGGCCCGGGGGTTTCCTACATCGTTCGGGTGAGTGCGCTGGCCAGGACCGCTGGGATGCCATCTTCGGACCTTTCAACCTGGGGACTGGGGCTCCCTTCCCCCACTTCTTCCTCTCGGACACCCCCGGATCCTCAGAGCCAGGTGTCTCCTCTCCATCTTTCCTTCTCTCCCCACCACTCCAGACCCCCATCTCCAGCCAAAGCTCCGCTGGGCGCCCCTCGCGGGGAGGCGCTGGGGTCGGGGTTCCCATGGCATCACGTGGCTAGAGGCGGGGAGAGGGTTGCAGGTGGGTGGGGGACACGCATGCGTAGGTTAAACTTTCCCCTTCCCATTCCGGTTGCGCAGGAGAGTCTGGACAGTGGGAGCGAGGGTGGGGGCATCCTGTTACCCAGACCCCCATTAAAAGCTCCTTCGCAGACAACAGAATCGGAACCTGCCGAGGCCTCGGCCTGAGGGGCCGGTGGGGGGCGGGGTGCACTGGGAAGCGGTATCTGCAAAGGGGCGGCGCCCAGCCGACCTCCGGATTCGAGATGTGAGACTGGGGACCTCGAACATTGTGTAAAAGGACGGGTCTTTATCTTGGTTTTTTATTATAAACCTTTCAAACAGAAGGAAAAGCAGGACGATTGTATCGCCTGTGTACCCCATGACTACTAAAATGTTACATTCTCTAGATGCAATTTATCCCTGTATATAGCTTGGCGGACCACTAGGAAGTTGCCAGTGCATGACACACGCTGTTAAATGCTTCCACATGGTCTCCCGAGCTAGCTGTCCTCCTGCACATCCACAGTCCGTCCTTTCATGTACAAAAATTATCAGGTATCCCAGAGCATCATTGACCATCTGGCGGAATTCACATCTCTGCTGGCCTTTTGGTTACCAGCACCCTGGAAGCTGATGAGTTTGCATTCAGTTGTGCCTTTGCTGCTTTACCACAGTCCCGGGCTCTGGTACTGGGTTGAATACTGCCCTCCCCCCTGTTCATCTCTATTGAACCTGTGAATGTGGCCTTATTTGGAAATAGGGTCTTTGTAGATGTAGTCAAGTTAAAATGAGGTCATCCTGGAGTGGGGGAGCTCCAGTTCAATGACAGGCATCCTTATAAGAAGAGGGAAATTTGGACACAGACATTTAGGGAGAAGGCCATGTGAAGATGGAGGCAAACACTGGACTGACGTGTCTGCAAGCCAAGGATTGCTGACCACCACCACTGGAAACTGGAGGAGACAAGGAATGACTCTTCACGAAGCCTTCAGTTGACCTGGCTAACACCTCGAATTTGGACGTCAGGCCTCCAGAACTAGAAACAATACATCCCTGTTGTTTTAAGCTGTCCAGTTTATAGTGCTTTGTTACAGTGGCCCCAGGAAAGTAATGCATTGGTTAAGGTGACATTTCTCCCTGGTAAAGTTACCATCTGTTTCCTTTATAATTAATAAGTATATGTGGGATGTACTTTTTTCTTGGTCAGAATTTAAAATTGAGGGACAGTACACATAGAGTACAGTGTATAAGCAAGTCTCAGGTATATGGCACCTAGACTGAGCGAGACAGTTGCCTGGTGCCCTCCTGGTTGGCACCACCCATAGCACTCCCACCACCCCAGCTTCCATCACCACAGTTTACCTTAAAAATTGAGGTAAAATTCACATAACAAATTTAATCATCAGTCATCCTAAGGTGTACAGTTCAGTGGCATTGAGTATGTTCACAGGGTTGTGCAACCAGCACCACTCTCTAGTTCTAGAACATTCCATCACCCCGATAGGAAGCCCTGTCCCCATGAGGAGTCATCCCCATCCTACTCTTCCTGCCTTCCAGCCCCTGGCAACTGCAAACCCACTCCCTGTCTCTGTGGATTTACCTGCTCTGGACATTTCGTACCAGTGGGATCATGTGACAGATGCTGCCACGTGGCTCTCCAATTGTACCAGTTACCTTCTCGGCAGCCTAGAATTTGGCAGGGTGGTTACGGCCATCATTGGTCCTCATGCCCTGACCCTCGGCAGCTGTAGAAGCTATCCAGGAGCTCTGCTGGCTAGTCCCGCCCCCTCTGCCCCTCAGCATTGTTTCTCGGAGATTCTGAATTACTTTTCCATGGAAGTGGTGGTCTAAGCATGAGTCCACATGTTTTTCCTATAAAGATTCACAGATAGTCAGTATTTTGGGCTTCACAGGCCAGATGGTCTCTATCCGATCTGTTTGCAGGCCCTGTGCGGGGCTCGGGGACGCGGAAGTGGGCAGGATGACCACCATCCTGGCTCCCCTGGGCTTGTGTTCCAGTGGAACAGAAAACGAGAACGGGCAGATGGTGAAATGAGCCCGGAGGAGTCAGTGAGCTCCTGTGGAACAACTTATGTGGAGTCAGGGAACCCGGCTTTGCGGAGGTGACGCTGAGTCTGAAGATGAGGAGGAATCAGTCCAAAAATAGATGGGGGGACAGCAGGCGCAAAGGCCCCAAGGCTGCTGGCTGGACATGCTCAAGGACAGAGGGAAGGACTCGAACCCAGTGGGTGCAGGAGAGAAGGCGAAGAACTCATCTGTCAGTCCCAGCCGGACTCCTCTGCTGGTTCTGTGGGCCCCACCCGCTCACCCGCACCCGCTCACCCACTTCTTTCTTCCCTCAGTACATGGGCTGCATTGAGGTCCTGCGCTCCATGCGGTCCCTGGACTTCAACACCCGCACCCAGGTCACCAGGTGAGCCGCCCAGACCGGGCTGTGGAAGGCGGGACGGGATGAGGGTCCGGCCGGCTGGTCTCATTGGCCCTGTCCCGAGCAGGGGTCTTCCTCTCGATGCCCGTGGCCACACAGAAGTCGGGGTCTAAGTTTAGGGGCTGTGTCGGCTCACCGAATCTGACACCCACAGGGGAGACAGCTGATGGGGGTGCCTGCCAGACGCCTGGGAGCACCCCCTTCTATGCCTGTGTCTCTTTCTCCTCCCCCCAGGTACCCCAGCACCCCCCCTCTCATTCCTTCCCTCCTCTGAGCCGCTCCCCATCTCAGGGTCCACTCCACCCCTCTCCCAGCCCATTGCCCTGGGACTCTCCACCCTTCTCTAAGCTCCTGCTCCTCCCCGGACCTCTCTCCTTCAAGCTCTCTAAGCCCTGCCCCCCATCCCCCCACAGGGAGGCCATCAACCGGCTCCACGAGGCTGTGCCTGGAGTCCGGGGCTCCTGGAAGAAGAAGGTTGGTGAGGGGCTGTGGACCTTAGGTGGGGCTGGTGGGGACACCATGGCCACCCTTGGACCCTGCCCAGCTGGAGCCTCTCGGCAGCCCCATCCAGAGCCCAGGCCCCCCACCCTGAAGCCCTGTGCTGCCCTCTGCTCCCCACCAGGCCCCCACCCCATGCTGCCCCTCCAAGACCCCACCCTGTGGCCCTTTGCCCCTCAGGCCCCCAACAAGGCACTGGCCTCCATCCTGGGCAAGAGCAACTTGCGCTTCGCCGGCATGAGCATCGCCGTCAGCATCTCCACCGATGGCCTCAACCTCTCCGTGCCTGCCACGCGCCAGGTGAGGGCCACGCGGCCTGTCCTCGGCCCCCGAAGGGCAGGCTCTGTGGGTCACACGAGGTGAAGCCTGGACGGATGGTTGGTGCAGGGCTTCATGTGACGTGTTCACTTGGAGACGAACTGAGGCCCCACCCTGGAGCCAAGAGGGGAAGCAGCCGCTGCCCTCACAGCGCCCCACAGCTGTCACTGGGGGTGCTCCTGGCATCTGGTGTGCGTCTCTGTGCGACTGCGTGTGTCTGTGTATCCCTGCCCTCCCAGGGCCCTCCCTGTGGCCCTCGTCTCGTGCCCGCCCGAGCCTTAGGGCCCTGACCCCAGGACAGCCTGTGACCTGGTGTGTCTCCCTGACAGATCATCGCCAACCACCACATGCAGTCCATCTCCTTCGCGTCAGGCGGTGACACGGTAAGGGGCTGGGTGGGTGGACTTGGCCTCCTGTGCCCGCCGCATTCCTGGAGGTGGGCAGCCAGGAATCCTGGCCAGTGGGCCCAGGCAGGTCCAGCTGGTCCCTTCCACCCACCCCCTCTCTCCCCAGGACATGACGGATTATGTGGCCTATGTCGCCAAGGACCCCATCAACCAGAGAGGTGAGGCCCGGTGGGTGGGGCAGGGGGGCCCTGTGTAGGGCGTGTCAGCTGCCAGGCCACACTGATGCTGTGTCACCAAACGACCCCCCAGCCTGCCACATCCTGGAGTGCTGCGAGGGCCTCGCCCAGAGCGTCATCAGCACTGTGGGCCAAGCCTTTGAGCTGCGCTTCAAACAGTACCTGCACAGCCCCCCCAAGGTTGTCGTCCCCCCTGAAAGGTACCAGCTCTCACCTGCTCCTCCTGGGCTTGGGTCCACTGTGTACTGCCTCCCCCTCCCCGCCAACCCGCCGCCATGCTCCCTGTGAGCTCATGACGGCTGCCAGGATCCCCATTCCTTCGGCTGCAAAACCCAGATAAAAGCAACCCCTACTCCCTGGGTTGAGGTGAGGATTCAGGGGCCGGTCAGCGCTGCCGTCATTACCATCATTAGTGCAGGTCAACGCTTCTGCCAAGGGCCAGACAGTATTTTTCAGCGCTGTGGCCAGACCGCCTGCTTGGCCCGTCATCGGCGAAAGCAGCTGCAGAGGGCGCTAAAGCTATGGCTGGCCCCTGTGCCAGCAAAACTGTATTTATAGACCCCAAAACCTGAATTCCATTAACTTTCACCATGTTGCCATATAGTGTTCTTTGGATGTTTTCTTAACCATTTAAAAGTCTTATGGCTCCCGGGCTGACCCCTGATCTCAGCTACTTAAATATCTATTAATTGTTAGACATTCAATAAGCGCATGATGTGGAAGAGGAGTTCACAGTGCAGCATGAGGCACTTCCCCAGGGCCTTTCTCGACCTTCTCACGGGTTTGCAAGTCTGTCACATACATGTGGTGGGTTTCGCCTGCTATTATTGCTGGGCACCTGGAGCTGCCTCTGCCTCCCTGAGCTGCACGGTCCTGCTCCGCTGCCTGAGCCGGAAACTGTCGTTCGTCCCCGTTGGAGGGGCAGGCAGGGACCTACCCCATTTTGCTCTTGGGAACCATGCTTACCTGAATGATCACCTGTGGGATAAATTTCCCCACGGCCTGTGGCCACCACAAGACCAGGCAGTGAGTGCATTTCTTTTTTAGATTTTTATTTATTTTTAGAAAGAGGAAGGGAGGGAGAAAGAGAGGGAGAGAAACATTGATGTGCAAGGGATACATCTACAGGTTGCCTCTCACATGCCCCCAGCTGGGGACCTGGCCTGCAGCCCAGGCATGCGTCCTCACAGGGAATCGAACCGGCATCCTTTTGGTTCACAGACTGGCACTCAGTACACTGAGCCACACCAGCCAGGGCGCGAGCGCACTTTAAATGCAGAGGGTGTTCCACCCTAATGTGTGGCAGGCGTCTTGGTCCTGGGTGCAGATCTGATGTGTCATGGCTGCCTGGCCAGGCCAGAAGTGGGTGGCAAGGAGTGGGGACCAGCTTCTCTGAGGACCTGCTGTAGCTCTGCCATGTCCCATTTTACAGATGAGGGGAGGGAAGCACAGCTGATAGGAGGTGGGGTCAGAGTCCCTTTGGGCCTGGCTTTTTCTACCCACCCTTCAAAGCTCAAGCCCCAAGGCCTTGGCGTCCCTTGGTGCCCCCGTTCCTTCTGCCCTGTGTGCTGTGGCCACTCGCTGCCTGTGCTCCGGCTTGCCGTCTGTCCCCAGGCTGACCGGGTTGGAGGAGTCGGCCTGGGGGGACGAGGAGGACATGGAACACAATTACTACAACAGCATCCCAGGGAAGGAGCCGCCTCTGGGCGGGCTGGTGGACTCCAGGCTCACCTTGACCCAACCCTGCGCCCTTGGGGCCCTGGGAGCCCTCAGCCAGGTCAGTCCCTGTGGGCTCGTGGGGGAGGGATGGTAGCAGCTGTCCCCAGGTGCTGATTCCTTGGGCCTTGTCCCTAGCTTTTCCTCCTGCTCCTGTTCTCGATCCTAGAGCAGGATCTCTCGCACCCCCTTTTCTTCCTTCCTTCCCCAAACTGCACAATCTGCTCCGCCCTGTTCTAGACGCTTTGGATGTGATTCCCACCCTCAGACATTGAGTAAATAGTTACATCCGTGATTTAATCCGGGCTGTGAAAAGAGCGTACAAGGAAGGTAACAAGAGTGTACAAAAGGGAGACTGACTTGCCTGTGGTCAGGAGGACTTTCCTGAGGAAGCAGTGTTTGGGCTGGGCACTGAGGAGTGAGTAGGAGTTGCCCGGGAGAGCAGCGCAGGGAAGGAGGGAACAGTGTGTTGGGTGCAGGAGACGGCCTGTGAAGCTGTAGCAGAGGTGGGTGGTGGGTGCAAAGCTGGGCCCACGGGTACCTGGGAGTTTGAGAGACAGGGCTTGGGGGAAGCGTTAGAGGGTGTGAGCTGACCCTCCCATCTGACTTAACTTTTCCAGGGATTTAGGCGGATTGGGTAGGAATACTGGAAAAGGGGTTTGCACAGGAGGAACCCTTACTCTCTCTTTCAGGGAGCATCTCCTCCTCGAAGAGACGCCCGCGGCCTGCATTGGGAGCTGGGCCCCTCAGGTAGGGTGGGATGCCCTGGGGCCATAGGGGTGCCCTGGCCCCTCCCGCACTGGGTGCCTGGGTTCTCCTTCACAGATTCTCTTCCCTGCATCATTTCACTTTCCCCTGCAAGATTGTATTCACAAGCTCTTACGAGATTTGACAGCGTGTTTCCTCCCACCCCGCACCCCGCACCCCGAGACTTTCGGCTTCTTTTGAGACTGGAAGGCTCTGGCTCCCTGGGCCACCTTCCTGCCTGGCAGATGGGGACAAGCTGGGTGGGTGGCTGTCCCCTCCCTAGGTATGGACCTCTGGTGCCCTACCACCATTGTTGGGCATTTTTGGTGTTTCTCACTCTTGATGATGATGCTCAGATGGGCATGAGGCTTCCTTCCTGGTGGGAGACGGGCATGGGTAGGGCTTCCAGGTAGGGTCCTGCTCTGTCCCTCTCTGCACCCTAGGGCCTCAGTGTTCCCCTGGCTCCCTCAACTGACCTCACTACTCCCCTGTCCTCCCCAGCCCCGCCAGGGGATGGCTATGTGCAGGCAGATGCCCAGGGGCCCCGAGACTACGAGGACCACCTGTACGTCAACACACAGGGTCTGGATGCACTGGAGCCTCTGCAGCCCGAGGACAGCCCCAAGAAGGACCTGTTTGACATGCGTATGTGGGGGCAAGTCAGTCTGAGCGGGGAGGCCCAGCCTCCTTCCCTGGGTACTTTTCCCCTTGGGACTTCCCAAGTTGATGTGGGTGGGGCGGGGAAGTCTGTTTTCTATGGAACTCCCATAGGGTAGGCTCAGCCTCCGCCTCTGTGTGACTCCCCAGATAGCCCAGCACTCTGTCTGTGGGGGGTCCCCAGTCTGATGGCAGGGACCTAGTTCATACCTTGAAAGAGTGGCTAGTGTAATGGGGGAGGCTCAGGCCTTTCTCCTCTGTGGGGCTCCTAGGTCTGTTGGGGGAAGCCTCACTCCCCACTGTAGGGTCTCCCCACTCTGAGGAGGGAATTGGAACTCCATCCTTATTTGACTCCATGGTCTGAGGGAGGAGACCCAAAACCCTTCTTAAGGGAATCCCAGCCTGACTGGGAGGGCGCTGTCTTCTCCCTGGGTGAGCCCTAGTCTGATGAGTGAGTCCTAATCCAGGCGCTGATAGAGTGACTACCTGACGGCAGAGCTCATTCCTTCCCTCTCTCCCGGCCTGAGGCAGGGCTCAGTATGATAGGGGAGGCTTGTATCCAAAATGCCCTTATTTCCCACATCAGTTCCACCCTCTTCCACAGCGCTGCACGGGTGTTGGCTCCGGTCCTGGCCAGGCGGGGTGGTTCCCCTCCCTCAGGACACCTCCCTACTTGGAGATCCCTGAGAACCTCCAAAGCCAGCTGGAAATTTCCTCCTTCACAACATTTGCAAAGCCCAGCTCCCTGCTGCCTGACAGCTGGGTAGCTTATCATTGCAGTGATGACATGCACTAGTATTTATTGAGCACCTATTGTGCTCCAAGCACTGGACTAAGAGCTGGACCCACTGGCTTCTCACAGTGATCCTCCAATGGGAAAGGTGCTGCGTGTACATTCCTGGTGAGGCAGGCTGTCCCCCTCTGGTGACCGCAGGAGCCCCTGTGGAGAAAGAGTTGCTTCCTGCCAGGCTCCCATTAGCATACACAGTGCATACACAGCACACACGAGTACACCTCACACACAACATACTCAGCACACACAGCACACACACGCAGAGCACACAGAACACACACGGTGCACACCGAGTACACAGCATGCACACCCAGCTCACATTTGGCCCGCACACAGCGCACGGACAACGACCCACTGTGGTGGGCTTAGTGCAGCTCTGATGTACAGATGCTCAATAAATGTTGAGTAGGTACTCAATAAATGTTGCCCAGGTCCCCAGGGTGGGTCCTTCCTCTGGTCCGGACCCCTTCCTTCCCAGTAGGAGGCAGCTGCCCATCCCCTGCCTCCCGCACCACGTCCTCCCCTTCAGGACCCTTCGAGGATGCTCTGAAGCTGCACGAGTGTGCTGTGGCAGCGGGCGCGGCAGCCCCCCTTTCCTTGGAGGACCAGTGGCCCAGCCCCCCAACCCGCAGGGCCCCCATCGCCCCCACAGAAGAGCAGCTGCGGCAGGAGCCTTGGTACCACGGCCAGATGAGCCGTCGGGCGGCGGAGAAACTGCTGCGAGCAGACGGGGACTTTCTCGTGCGCGACAGCGTCACCAACCCCGGGCAGTACGTCCTAACAGGCATGCACGCTGGGCAGCCCAAGCACCTGCTGCTTGTGGACCCTGAGGGCGTGGTAAGATGGGCGTGGGGCGGGGACAAGGGCGGGGCTAAGGGGGGTTGGGAGAGGGTGGGGTGGGGTGGGGTGGGCAGAAGGGGGTGGTGAGGAAGTAGGAGGGGCGCGGCGGAGCCGGGTTTGGGACCAAGCTTCTGGGCTGGGGGGCCCGTGGCCAGGGTGGGGCTGAAGTAATACGGGGCGGGATGGGCACTTCCGCTCTGCCCAAAGTGCCCATCTTTTTAGCGCCCTTTAGGGTTAATGAGTTATTTATGTTCATTATTTATTCCCTTTATGTTTACAGATTCTTATTATTTACACCCTTTATGTTTACAGATTCTGTTTCGGTTTACTAGGTACTTTAGAATTACAAACTGTTTTCCAGTTTAAGAATTTTGGGGTTTACAAAGCATTTCCCAGTTTATAAGGCATCATGGGGTTACCAAACCTTTTCCAACTGCAAGATCTTTCTGGATTTACAAAGTATCATATTTCGACAATTGTAAGATGCACTTTTTTCACATTCTGTTATCACTAATGCATCTTACAAATAGCCATGCCTTTGATAAACATGGTATTTTCAGTTTCTGATGTATTTTAGGGTTCCCGAAGCAGGTTTCAGTTTATAAAGCGTCTTAGGGTCCGCAAGTTCCTGGGTGCTTCACCCCTCTGATACACACTCTTCTTTCCTCTCGTTTGGACATCTCTGAGGTGTGGATTTTTTTAACCCACTTCGCATCTTCGAACCGCACCATTATTTCATTGGGAGGCTCCTCCTCCGCCCAGCCAAGGTCCATCCACATTGTGGCGAGTGTCAGTGCTCCACTCCTTTTCACGGCTGAGTGATATGCCACACAGTAGGTGAAATGGGGATGCATCTAACAGCTTCTTTGGGCCAATGAGATGTGGTCTTTTACAGTTCCTAAAGCATTTTGGGCTTTACAAAACATTTTCCAATTTGCAAGCTGTTCTAGGGTTTATGAAGTATTTTCCGGTGTCCAAGTGCCTTGGGCTTTACACGTTATTTCCCAGGTGAGAAGGTGCTTGGGGTGTTAAGAGCCTTGGAGTTTACCAACTGCTCTTACCTGTCCAGCCCTTAGAGCCATCCTCGGTGGACTCCTGGTCGCTTTGTATGGGGCATACTCATACAAATATGAGTTGTAGTGGCTGGGCCTGGAAATGTGCATTGAAGCCTGCCATCCAGGCGACATGTGCCCAGTAAGCCCAGCATCACCCATGAAATGCCTGGCAGCTGGTGGGCCAGAGGGCCTCTGTGTTATACTCATGTCTAGCATGTAGCGATGCTAAGATTTTCTCACTCTAAGATGCAGGTGGTTTTTGGATCTGGTGATTCTGATTTTCAGATCTATGTCTCTGGTATTCCAGGAGTGTAGTCATTTCCTAAGGCTGCTGTACCAAAGGACCACAAACTGGGTGTCTTAAAACAATGGATATTTATCCTCTGTCAGCTCTGGAGGCCAGAAGTCTGAAATCAAGGTGTTGGCAGGACGAGTTCCTCCTGAGGCTCTGAGGGAGAGAGTCTGCTCCAGAACCTTCTCCCAGCTTCTCGTGGTCGCCAGCAGTTCTTGCTGTTCTCTGGCCTGTTGACACGTCACTCCAATCGCTACCTCCATCTTCTCATAGATACTCTTGTGTCTCTATGTCCAGCTCGTTCACTTCTTTTAAGGAAACAGGTCCCTGGATTTGGGGACACCTGGGCAATGTAGGATGAGCTCATCTCAAGAACGTTCACTTAACGACATCTGCAAAGATGCTTTTTTCCAAATAAGTTCCCATGCACAGGATCTAGGGGTTAGGTCATGGGTATGCCTTTTGGGGGCCACTATTCAACCTGCTAGGGAGGATAGCCCCAGAATCCTGGTGGCTGTGGAGCCCGTGTCCATACCTAGTTCGGGAATTCTGAGGCCAACTCTGTAAGCCATGGATCCAGTGATTCTTACACTTGTGTGTGCATCAGAGCCACCAGGAGGCTTGTGAAAATGTAGGTCCCAATTCAGCAGGTCTGGGACTGGCCCGAGTTTGCTCCCTGACAGGCTGCTGGTGGTGCTAATGCCAAGGTCTCTGACCCTGCAGGTGCGGACGAAGGACGTGCTGTTCGAGAGCATCAGCCACCTGATCGACTATCACCTGCAGAATGGGCAGCCCATTGTGGCTGCCGAGAGCGAGCTGCACTTGCGCGGCGTGGTCAAGCGAGAGCCCTGAGCGAGGTGTGTAGTTGGCCCTGCCGACTTCCAGCAATTGCCCATTTGCCACACTTCTCATTTTAAAAACTGAGAAAGAATTCACATGCCACACAATTCACCCATTACAGTGGACACCTCAGTAGTTTTTAGGAGCTTCACAGAGTTTTGCAACATCCCCCTAACTAATTCCAGAACATTCCATCACCTCCAAAAGAAGCCCTGTCCCCCTTAGCAGTCACTCCCTATCTGCCCCCCCAGCCCCTGACAACTACTTCTTGTCTCTATGGATTGGCCTGTTCCAGACATTTCACATGAATGGAATCACACACTATGTGACATTTTGTGTCTGGCTTCTCATTGAGCATCATCCTCGTTGTAGTGAGTGTCAGTGCCTCACTCCTTTTCATGGCTGAGTGACATTCTAGTGTGTGGATGGGCCACGTTGTATTTATCCATTCATCTGTTGATGGGCACTTGGGTGTTTCCAGTTTTTGGCCACTGTGAACATGTGTGTATAGGTTTTTGCGTGGACATGTGTTTTCATCGCCCTCCAGTGAGTCTGTACCTCGGAGTGGAATGGCTGAGTTATTATGGTGACTCTGTTTAATTGGTGATAGAAATCTCCAGAAGGAGGCAGCATTTGGCTACCCTGGAAGAGGGACCAGTGTGGCCTGGGTCCAGCGGGGCTGCTGTGTCAGGTGGGGTGGGTGAGATGAGAAGGTGCTTTTGATTTTGGTGCTGGGGAGCCACAGGAAGGTTTGGAGTAGGGGAGGGACAGGCAGGTGTAGGATCTCTCTGGTGAGAGAGGAGGGCTCTGGGGTGAAGTTGGGGGCAGTCCACGCAGGAGAAGACATGGGATTCTAGGCTCTGGGATCTGGGGCCTCTGTTCAAAGAGGCGGGGACTGTGGGATCTCCCCAGGAGCTGAGCAGGAGGAGCTCCTGGGCCAGGTTGGACTGCTCTCCTGTCCCCGCTGCAATGGTCTCCTTCCTGCGTCTCCCCACTCAGTGCAGGCCTTCTCCGTGCCCCCATACAGGCCTGGCTGCTGGCAGAGACGGGGTTCCCAGTCTGGGAAGGGCTTCAGGGGTTGGGGGTGGTCCTGTGGAAGTGGTCTGGGGCTGTGTGTTTGCACGTGCCAGGGCACGGCCTGCTTTCGTTCTGACCCTGAAGTTCTTTGTAGCCTGAGAAATAATGACAATGGCATTTATAATAGTTGCTAATGCAGCTGTTGCTGCATCCAAGGACTGTGCTCACCTCCTCCCCACATGTCCACCGACTCCCATGAGGTTCTGAGACCGGCACTGTTATCAGAATTCTCATTTTGCAGCATAAACAGCACAGAGAGGTTAAGACGTTACCCTAAGCCTCTCGGCTAGAACATGGGGGAGCTGGGGCTTGAACCCAGGCCCCTGGGCCTGAGGCTCCTTGCTGAGTCATTTTACTGTAGTGTAGCTGAGGTTTGGAAAACACGGCACTTGAACCCAGGTCTCTGGTTGCTGTCTCAGCTGACCTTGACTTCTCTGCTTTCTCCTCCAGGTGATGGTTCTCACCCCTGGCTCCCGTCCCTGCTCCCCAGACGTCCTTGTTGTGGCCTTACAGCCTTTCTCAGGACCCTGGTCAGACCTAACCGCCGCTGCCTCTCCTTCTTCCACACGGGCCTCAAATCTCCCTTCTCCAGCCCATTCTTGGCTGGGCCAGGTCAATCATGCCAGGAAATGGGGGCCCAAGACCCCTCTCTCCCACCGAGCCCCTGGCCTCCTCCCTTCTGCCTGAAGTGAGGCTATACGTACCAAAGACACAACCTTTTCTCGCCTTTAACAAAAATATATCAAAAAGCCCTTGGTGTCCTGGTGAGGGCCTGATGGGGCTGGACTTCAGCTCATCTCTCCAGAAGGGGAAGAGTCCCAGGTCCTTGGCATGGAACTGGAGTCCTGTCCTGCCGGGCTCAGTGTTTCCACCTAAAAGAATCGGTGCCCAGTTTTTGAGGGAGAATTGAGGTGCTTTGAGTCCTCAGGCCAGGACACATGCTGATGTGGACGTGGGGGCAGCCTTGGGGGTATGGACCTGGACTGGACATTTGAAATCTGTTTGTAATTAAATCCAGGAATGACCGTGAGGAGCACGAGCCCACTGCACATTAAAGGGCCCCCTTCGGTGGGGGGGCTGAAATCAGTTTCCCCAGTAGAAAGCCAGGTGGCACCAGATTTGGCCTCCTGGGGGCTGAAGGAGGTGGGGGCCCGGGGCCTGGAGGTGGAGAGAAGGGAGCTCCCTGTGGGTGTGTCCTGGTGGAGAGAGTGTGTGTGGGGGGGCTCCGCTATCCCAGAATCCCCCAGTGTCTCTCAGAACCCCGATTTTTAGAGATAACGTATACCCCAACCCCTCTATTAAAGACACCTTAACTTTTCTTTGGAAACACCTAGTTTCCAAATGCTACAAACCTCTCTTGAGATATCCCGATATATCTGACAGAAAAGTTGTTTTTTTCAAGTTGCCCCTAAACGTGGCCTCATCTCTCAGGGATCCCAACTTCTTTCCTCCTCGTTTTCTTGAGATGCCTCCGTTGTCCTCAAAGCCCCTGCTTATCCCTGATGTCTGGCCTCCTCCCTCAGCACCCCGACTTCTATCCTCCAGAACTTTCTGCATGTAGATTCTGACACTCCCTCCCAGAGAGACCTCCATTCCCCCTGGACTGTCCTCTAATTCCTCCCCCAAACACAGAGGCTTCTTTTCCAAAGCTGTACCCAGCCCTCCCCACATCCCACCAGGGCCACATCCCTGCCCAGGGCCTGGGTCTCCGGGGAGGGGCTGTGCTTGCCCTGCAGCCGGCAGGCCTGGGGGACCTAGTAAGGGTGTGGGGAGGAAAAGCCGCTCTGCTCTGCCCATAACTAGGGGTGAAACCATCAAAAGCTAGACTCAGAAGGGGACTCTGATGCCGTGTCTCTTCAGAGGCATGGAGATTGAGCCACCAGTCTGTCCATCCATCTTTTTGTCTGTTCGTCTGTCCAGCCATCCACTCACCTATCCACCCCCTCATTCATCTATTATTCATTCCATTCATCGGCCCATCCATACACCCCCTCCACCTGCTTCTTGAGATCCTTTCATTGCCTCGGTGGAGCCTCTTGTATTTGCCAGAAGCTCTGGTGGGTAAGGCGGATGCGATGGTGACCAAGACAGGCCTGTCCTCATGGAATTAACAGTCAAGTGACCTTAATCGGCAAATCACCACAGGGTGTCTAATGACAACTGCGAGAAGGAGAGAGTCTTGGAGCTTAGAGATCCCAGGAAACCCTGGAGGCTTCTCTGTGGGGGTGACACAGGGGCTGTGACCTGGAGGTAGAGCAGGACAGAGTCCTGGGCAGGGGGAGCGTCATTTGCAAAGGCCCTGCGATGTGTGGGGCACGGCGGATTCAGGGGCAGAAGGATGGCCAGAGACTGGAGGTGAAATCAGGGGGTGGTGGGGGGGACACAGTGTAAGCGAAGCCGGGTGCCAGAAAGCGCTGTTAGGGGCTTTTAAGCCAATGGGGAATATGCTGTGGGGACAGCACAGAAATGAGAGTGGCTGAGAGAAGGCACTGGGGGCTGGACCGAGGAGCGTCAGGAAGTGTCAGATTCTGGAGATTTGCATGCTAGGGAGGGGTCTCAATGCACTTCGTGCATTCATTTGTAGCCCTGGGTCCCCCAAGGCCCAGCACCCCACCTCCAAAGTCTCACCTAGCACTCCCTCTAGGCGTGCGCCAAGAGCTGCACAAACTCAGGTTGCTCAGACTCTCCCCACTTTAAAGATGAGGAAATGGAGGCTCAGAGGGGTCCGGTGGCTCCCCAAGGCCACACCACTGGGGGGTAGCAGAGCTGGGGTTTGAACCTCATTACCTCCCCCTTCTTGCCCCCTGACCCAGGAAAGCCAAGGCTGGGAGCCCCCATGGTGACAGGAACTGGGAGCCTGGCTCTAGATGGGTTCCCACATTGTTTCCAGCCTATTCTACCGGAAATTATTCAGTCAGCAAATGCTCCCTACCCCATTCTCGCCCTCAGAGAGCCCTGGCGTGGGAGGTAGTAAGGATGGTGGTTCAAGTTCTGCTGCGCATCCTTGGACCAGCTGCTTCCCTTCCCTGAACTGGGCACTCTGCAGAATTAGGTTATTCCCCCATGCCTCAGTTTTATCTAGAAAATGGGGATGATCTTCCCTCCAGTGCCTTGCTGGGCTCGGGTCCTTCTTGAGAGCTTGCAGACATGCCTTCCCTCCCCTTTCCCAAAGGGGAAGATACCCCGAGATATCTCAGAGCCCAGAGCTGCATGGGCACAAGGTGGCTCCTCAGGCCTGGCGCTCGGATCTCTGGCTCTTTGCCTTTGAGCCACCTCCCTACGTGTCCTCCGAGCCTGTCTGCTGGATGCCACAGGGAGCAGCCTATGACTCAGGCTTGAATCCTGGGAAGCATCCCCTTCCTGTATCTTCTCTGAGACCTGCCACTTTGTCCTTTCCGTATAGTGTGTCTCTGGGGGAAAGGGAGAGGGTGAGGACTTGGGGGGGTGAGGACCGAGGCCACCCAGCATGAAGTGGCATGACTTAGGGTGGGTGGGGGTGATGGATACCGTCTGGGCCCCCTCCCCAGCTTGGGCGTGAAGCCCGCAGCCTCCTTATTTCTGGTTTCAGGGATGCTACAGTTCAGGATTGGGGGGGGGGCGGTCCCAGGAGGCTTCTACACCTGTCAGCCACAGGACTGCAGAGGAGGCAGAAGGCTTTGTTGACATAGGTTCCTGTTTGTAGCCAAAGCCGGTGGCCTCCCTGCCTCCACCCCTTCCAGGGTGGGCTCTGTGGAAGCCCACAGGGCAGGTTATTGGGACCTATCCCCAGGTACTTTCCCTATGTGGACCTCCGTTTTCCCAGCCCCCCCAATTGATGGGGGTGGAGGAATAAGAGTTGGGCTTATGGCCAGGCTAGGCTGTGGTGGGGTCAAAGTTCTGGGATTCACTTTGAGGCCTGGCAAGGCCTCCCCTCGCTGAGTCTCTTTCCTGACCAGTAGCGGCCTTTACAATGACCGGCGCTTACGTCGCACATCTTTAGGCCCTGTTCCCAGCATTTTGCAGACAGTAACTCTGATGCTGCCATGCCCATGGACCACCGAGGAGACCAAGGCAGAGAGGTTTGGACACTTGCCAGAAGTCACAAAGCAGGAAGTATTGGTACCAGGATTTGAACCCTGACTGAGAGGCTCCAGATTTGTGTCCGAATTGTTTAGTACAGGAGGAACCAGCACAGAATAAGCTCACTGCCTCCTCTCCCAACCCAACTGGGAGGAGAAACCCTGCTCCCAGCTGGGCAAGGGTGAGTGGGGATTGAAGCCCCCAATTCTCAGGTCAGCCTGGCACTGCTCCTCCTTGCAGATTCTAGCCAGTCACTTCCCTTTCCCGGGCCCCACTGTCCCTCCCTGATAGGGCAATGGAGGAAGGCGGCTGAGGTCCCTGAAGCTCCCACTGCAGGAAGGAGTGTTGTTCCAGGAGTCTTCCTTCCTATAATCTGTTTGTTTGCCTAGCAAGTTTTCATTAAAGACCCCAGCATCTTGTAGACACTGCAGGGTTAAGACCACAACAGCTTTCCTACTGCAGCTCCAGGCCCAGCAGGGGCAACGGAATCACCCAAGTAACTGCCCTAGGGCAGTCTTCACGGTTTCGGTTCACGGGGCTGTCAGGCTGTGACATGGGGGCTAGCCCAGGCAGCCGTGCGCTGATGCATCCATTGGTATCTGCCGCCTCTGGCAAGCTGTGTGGCCATGCTGGTGTCGGCCCAACACAATGGGGGGCTCAGTGTGTGCTGGGTGAGCAAAGCTGAGACAGGTCTCTCAGAGTCATGGTCCCCTCTGAGCCTGCCTTTGCCCAAGTGGACAGTGGGATTCCCACCTTGCTCCAAGGTCCAGTGGATGTGTTAGAGGGGCAGCCCCCATCTGGCCACGTTATCTTGCTGGCTCTTCACCAACTGAGACTGGACTTGGGAGTGGTCGGCCTTAGGCCTCAGAAGAGGAAACTGAGGCTGAGAGGGAGGGCAAAGAGTGAGGAAGCAGGGGGGTTGGTGCTGGTAGGTCACAAGGCAGGGAGGTGGGATCCCAGAGGGACCCTGAGATCTTAGGAGCCGCCAGGCCTGGGACTGCCTTGGTTTCTTCGTCTGTGTGGACTGCCCTCTCTCCTCCAAAAACGTTTTCCTGTTACAAGTCTTACTCACTTCTCTGTTGGCATCAATCCCCCGGGATGCATCACCAAGTGGGTGTTACATTCTTGGTCACAGCTGTGTCCCCAGCGTCTAGGTCATTGTCCAGCATCCAGTAGGTGCTCAATAAACATCTGTCCATAAAATGGAGGAGCAGCCCCTTCCCTGGCTTCTGGGGTGGCCGCACTGAGTGATGCCCGTTCACCAGGAGGAGCGGGGCTTAGCTGCTGCGTCCTTATTTCTACAAGGAAACCCTCACCTTTCTCATATACAAACGGGGGAGAGAGTTGGGGGGAGGATGTTAGGGCTTGGCACCAAGAAAGCGCTCAGTAGTGAATTCAGCTGCAGTTATTATTACTGCTGTTCGTTTATTCATCACTGTAAGTTGGAAAAGCTGCCCGCCGCAGGTGTGGGTAGGCACCCCTCCTCAAGTGCACAGAGGCACAGGCTTGCGGTTTCTGCTCCCCCTGCCCTCCCATCCCCAGGCACCAGCGCTAGCGGTGGTCATCAGCAAACCGAGACCGCCCGCTTCCCTCCCGCCTACCCTTGTCAGCCCCCTGGGCCCCCGCGAGGATCCTGCGGCGACCGACCCCGGGGCGGGGCGGGGGTGTGCCGCGAGGCCTGGGGGCGGAGGCGGGAGCGGCGGCGGTACTAGGGAGAATACGGCGGCGCGGCTGCCGGGCTGGGCGGTTTCCCGCCGCCGCCGGTGAATGAGTCCGACTGCGCTGCTGCCGCCGCCCTTGTGGAAGCTGCGGACGCGTCCCCCCACCCCTAGCCCCCGAGCTTCGCGCCGAGACCCCTGCGAGTCCGCGGGACAGCTTCAGCCTCGGGCCACCACCCCGGGCTGGTGAGTTCAGGGACCCTGCTACGTTCCGCGGGGGCTGTTGGACCCCACCCCCACCTCAAGCTGAGTTCACGGGGAGTGGGGGAGACGGTGCGGAGGGGTCAGGGGGCTGCGTTATGGGTCCCCAGGCTCCAGTCCCCTACCTTTCCCCATCCCGCTTGCCTGGACCCTCAGCCTAGGGAGAAGCCACAGGTGGGTGGGAGCCTGAGGGGGGGCGGAGCTGGGACACCTGGGGGTCCACCCACACCCCGAGGTGTCGTCCCGTAGGCAGAGCGCGAAACCCTTTAAAAAGCGCTTTGAGATCCTCTAAATGGGGCTGGGGTGGGGGGGGAGAGGGGCCACTCTCCCTTGGGAGCTATCCTAGAGTCAGAGCAGCACCCCCCCACCCACCTCTCTGGCTTCGCCTGGGTGCCTGGAAGTTAAGCACGATCCCTCTGGGGAGGGGCGGGGAGGGGAGGGGAGAGGCGAGCCCACCCCCCGCCCCGTTCCGGCTCCCCCAGACAGGTGCCAGGAAGCCCTCTCTCAGCCTACCAGCGCATGCGGGCCTGCAGCTGCCGGCCCCTGCTTCTGTTCCCAGACTCTGCAGAACCCCTCCTAGCCTTCTGCCTGCTGCCCCCATGAAGAAGACCAACATGTGGTTTCTGGAGCGGCTTCGGGGGTCTGGGGAGAACGGTGCTGCTGGGGGCGAGGCCGGGGACAAGGCCTCCAAGGGGCCCCTGTACAGCAACGTCCTCACGCCCGACAAGATTCCCGACTTCTTCATCCCCCCCAAGCTGCCGGCCAGCCCCGCGGAGCCCGAGGGGCAGGGTGAGCCGGGCCCGGCTGCAGAGCAGAACCTGGCCTCTGCTTCGCCCCGCCGAGCCCCCCGGAGCCCCCGGCTGCCCGCCAAGCTGGCGGCCGAGAGCAAGAGCCTGCTGAAGGCGGCCACCCGGCATGTGATCCAGATTGAGAGCGCCGAGGACTGGCCATCTGAGGAGGCCGCCACCAACTCCGACCCCCAGGCCCAGGGTGCCATGTCCCTGCCCTCGGTGCCCAAGGCCCAGACGTCCTATGGCTTCGCCACGCTGGCCGAGAGCCCCCACACGCGGCGCAAGGAGTCTCTATTCCACAGCGAGCATGGGGCCCTGGCCCAGGTGGGCTCCCCTGGAGCCCGGCGTCGCCGTGGGGGCGTCAAGGCTAATGGGGGCGATGGGGTGTCCAGGGAGGCTGGTGGGGCCCTCATGAGCCCCAGCCGCTACTTCAGTGGTGGGGAGAGTGATACGGGGTCCTCGGCTGAGTCTTCCCCGTTTGGGTCTCCTCTGCTTTCGCGCTCTGTGTCGCTGCTCAAAGGCTTTGCCCAGGACAGCCAGGCCAAGGTGAGCCAGCTCAAGCACTCCGTGGGCCGCCATGGCTCCCTGTCGGCCGATGACAGCACACCGGACACCAGCCCTGGGGCTCGGCGCCGCCTGACTCGCAGGGCCACCCCTGAGCCAGGCTCTGAGCCAGGCCAGGTGCCGCGCGCGGAGCATGCCGTGCGCATGGGTACGCGGGGCAGCGTGCGGCTGCTCGCCGAGTATGAGGCGGCGCAGGCGCGCCTGCGCGTGCGCCTGCTGGCAGCCGAGGGCCTCTACGACCATCTCTGCGATGCCCGAAGCATCAACTGCTGCGTTGGCCTGTGCCTGGTCCCTGGAAAGCTCCAGAAGCAGCGCAGCACCATCATTAAGAACAGCCGCCACCCCGTCTTCAATGAGGACTTCTTTTTCGATGGCCTCGGGCCGGCCAGTGTCCGAAAACTGGCCCTCAGGATCAAGGTGGTCAACAAGGGTAGCAGCCTCAAGCGGGACACGCTGCTGGGGGAGAAGGAGCTGCCCTTGACCTCCCTGCTCCCGTTCTTGTAAGGGCCCCTTGCTACCCACCTTCTGTCCCTCCCACGGGTGCCGAGGGGAGGTCCCACCTCCCCTCGGCACCCATATTCTGACAGGCAGAAGGCCAGTTGGCTGGGCCAGGGGCCAGGAGGGGGAGGTGGGTTTAAACTAAGGCTGGGCTGGGCCCTGACGCTGCAACTGGGGGCCTCCTGCCTTGCTGGATGGTGACCGAGATGCTATTTTTCATGGATTAAGTTTTTTGAAGGAGAAAGAGAGGGGGCTGCCAGGTAAGAGAAGGCCATTATCAGGGCCGAGCATCCTCCCTGTGCCCCATGTTCCATGTGCCTCCACGTGGTCTCACCCCTTTGAGAGTTCTGGAAAGGGGTTCTCAGGTGGCTGGGAATCTGCCAGGAAGGAGGTGGCCAAGGTGGATCACAGACCTAGAGACCTCCAGTCCTGAGGCTGAGCTGAATCTTTTGCTGCGTTGCACGAGTGTCCTTCTCCCCCAGGCTAGCCAGACGGGCCCCAGAAAGCAGTGCTAGGCCCAGGGTTCTGACCCATGGGGCTCTGGGAGGCAGCAGGGCTGTGAAACTCCTGGTGCAGGAAGTCCCAGAAGGTGAAAATGGGAGCAATAGTTCCTCTTCTGTCCCTGGAGCTAGACAGCCCTCCCGTGGGCTTTTTTCCTCCACCTTCTCTGCTTGCTTTTCGGGCACAGACCTGCCTGGCTTGTCCGCGGCACCTGCTTGGGAACTCTGGCCTTGCTGGAGTCTCCCCTCACTGGAGGGGATGCTCAGAAGGCACCCAGAGGGCAGTCCCCCATCCCTCCGAGGCTGCCACCCTGCCTGTTCCTGCCCAGCACCCTTGCCAGCCGGATACCAGGGAGACATGCCCAGTAACCGATGGCCGTGGCTTTTACTCCACATGTGTAAATAGGTTTTGGTTAGGGTGGGTGGGACAAAGAGGCAAGCGAAGGGGGACTCTGGTTGTGGCTTTTCATGCTGCTAGGTGGCTGCATGGGTTTGCTTGTTGTGTCAGCATGTGGGTCTTTGAATGATTTCTGCGGAGGCTTTCCAGTTCAACGAAACAGAAACGGTACCGTTGGAATCGGGCCAGCGAGGCCAGGCCAACTCTGCCCCTTCCCCTCTCCTGGGCTGCCCACTGGGCATGGATGGACCAGGGCAGCCCACTGGGATCCTGGGCCGTCCCTCCCTGCTCAGACATTGTCCCTCCTGACTCTAGGTTTCCAAGGCCCACAAAAGGGGAGGTGAAGAAGCAGATTTCCCCTCAGTGCACCTTGCAGACTGAGATGGAGGGGATCTCCGAGCGGAGGTCCCTTTTCGTGTCCCCTATGGCCTCCATCCCGTGCCTGCCCCATTCATGCTCCTGCTTCTTCCTTCTTAGGGCCCCCTCCCCTTCACTCTGGAACTCGGGGACCACCAGGGCCAGGCTAGTGGGCCAAAGACGCGACAGAGGGCCCTGCATAGATGCTTGGAGCTCGCACCTCTCCCTTTCTTTCTGACCCTGCCCTTCCCCTTCCCCTGCTTTCCCTCTGGGGCCCCCCGTTTTATATGCCCCCGCACTGTTTCATATCTTTGTGTTCGAAGTTGACTGTGGGTAAACCTCCCAAGCGTGTTTGTTTATAAATGCTGTTTTTAGTGCAATAAAGGTGTTTCGGGAATGCGGGGGTGGAGATCTGCCTTCTTTGCTGTTTAGTAATGAGAGGAATTTTGTCTTGAATTCCAAGGAAGGTGGCAGGAGCCTTCAAGGTCAGTGAAGTCCTCAGCCCTTTCGGATCCTCTGCTTGGGGTGGAGGCAGGGAGCAGGATTGCACAGGGCCATGCGGGGGTGTGGGGGGAGGGGGTCAGGCCCTGTTATAGCAACAGCCGACGTTCATTCAGCAGGTTTCTGTGGGCACTGCTCTTACCCTCCTCTACATGAGCAGTCTTCACGGCAGCCTCTCAGAAGACTGTCCATATCCTCATCTCGCTAGCTGATGGGAGCCAGGAGTCGAACCCTCACTGCAGCCACCAAGGAAAGAATTGGCAGGATCTGTCCCTTCCCACTCTGTCCCCTGGGGACAAAGGCTAGACATGTGGTGCCATCACTAATGGGGACCCTCCCCTTGGGTCCATCAGCTGCCAAAACGGGAGCGCCTCCCACTGACCTGACCTTCATTCTCATCTGGTCTGCCCCAGGCCCTGTGATCAGACAGGAATCAGAAAGCAAACGTTTCAGCTGGGAGGCCAGCCCCCACCCTTTTGTCCCCCTCACGCACCCCAGGGCAGGCTGCGTCTCTCCCCACAGAGCCCCCAGTTCAAGGGCCTGTTTTCTGCTCTGACCCCAGGCCTGTTCCTTCTTCTCTCTTTATCCCCCTGGGGCCCAGACTGTCAGGGTTGTCACGAAGCCACCAGGAACCTTTGTGGGGGGTTGGGGTCCTGAACAGCCCTCCACCCGCTGACAGCTGCCAGATGAGCCGCGCTAACAAGGCCTGGTCGGGACCCAGGATGTGTTGCCAGGGCAACCGGGCGCCTTCTCTCCTCTTCCCCACCAGCCACTCATCACTGGGCAGCCTGTGTGTGCGCATGTGGGATTGTGTGTCTACGTGTGTGTGCATGTGTGGACCATGTATGTGTGCACACACACAATGGTGTGCTTCTGCAATTGTGTAACTACACATGTGCCTTATGTACACGTGTTTGCACACCAGTGTAGCAATGTGCGTGTGAGTGCAGTAGTGTTTGTGCACAGGTGTCACAGTGTGGGCGAAGCAATGTGAATGCATGCAGGCATACAGGTGTAGCCATGTGTGTGTCAACAAATGTGTGTATGTGTGCCTGCTTGTGCATGTGTTTTTCTGTGTGTATCCTTGTACATGCATGTAACCATGCGAACATGTGCATGAGTGTTGGTGTGTAACTATGCACATGTGTCACCGTGTGTATGTGCTTGGGTGTGTGTGTGCTGTGGCTGCCCAGTGCCTCAGAATGCCCAAAAGGACATAACGGGATCTGTGGCTGGAGAAGCCCCCCTCCTCCGTCCATGCTGGTTCTTCACTGGGAACACCCTCACTTATATGTCCTCTCACTCTACCTTTGGGTCTTGACCCACTGCCTTTTCCTCTGGGCAGCCCCCCACCCTGACGAGGTCAGACCCCCTTTTATACTCCTTGTTAGTGTAATTCACTGTCTTGTACTATCCATCCAATCAGAATGATCTGTTGTTTGCACCTGCAGCATCCCAGTGCTCAGCCCGTGGTGCAAACAAAGACAGCATTGGCGCTCTCCTTCCAGCCCAGCTACCATCCCGAGTCTTCCTACTTTAGAAGGGCCATGAGCATCCAGGGCCACTATTAGCAGTAGGCACCTCATTTGGTGCAAATCTCAAAGTGGTGTCCCTTTCTCAGAGTGGATCCAGCACAGTGGACAACAGAGCCAAGAGATGAGAGGTTAGATGCCTGGAGACCTTGTGGACACCTGGATCTAGCTGTGCCTGAAGTCCATAACTGCACACCATTTCAGTTCAGAGGGCCAATAAAATCCTTTCTTAGCTTAAGACAGTTTGACTTTTTTTTTTTTTTAAATTTGCAACCAAGGAACACTGATACAGTGAGACTCAAGTATGAGGAAGGCGGAAAAGCACTGAGCTAGGTGTGCCCCAGTCTGACGGGAAGGAAGGCAGCATCCTGAAACCTGAGGTTTGTACATCCTAGAGAGCTGGGGAATGTGGCCCTGGGCTGAGGGAGTGAGCATTAATCAAGGAGGGCTTTGCAGGAGAGCAGAAATTGAAATAGAGAAGAATTATTGAGGGAGCAGGCACATTCCAAAGGCGCAGGGAAGGGGTTTGGGAATCCAGCCCCCTGGGGCCCGCATCCCGCCACACCCCAGCCTCAGCTGCACCGCCCACCCCTATCTGTCCACTGCCTTCTCCTGCTGCGCTGCTTGGAAACCTCCCATGGCTCATCATGGCACCGCACTGTGAATGCCCCACGCTGAAGCTCGCATACCCTTCCTGGAGCCCTTGCTTGTGCCGGTGCCCGCCTCCCTGGAGCCTCTGGAGGCCTGCAAATCTGAACCTGACATACCTGGGGAGTGTTCCATGATGGAATTCCAGCCCGGGACTTGCCACTCCGCAATGTAGTGTGTTTTGGGCGAATGACGTGGATTGCGTGGGTCTCAGGCTCCCCACGATCAAAGCTTCAGCCCTGGTGATGAGGCCCAAACTGATGTGTGGAAAGAGCTTATGTACAGGCGTGTTCCGTGGAACCAGGCACAATATAGCAATGATAATGTAATCACATTAGGATGATAATTACAGGCTGCCATCAGACCCACTGAGGCCTGGGGCTTCCTTGGCCTCTCTGTACTGGGGGCCTCTTCCCACTGCACCCGCTCCTCTGTCCAGCTGCCTGTACCCCCTTCCCCCAGTGTGGGATTCAATTAAGCTTTTGTTTTCTTCTCAGCTCTTCTAAGAGTGGGAGGGAGGGGCTGCTAACAGGAGAGAAAAAATGACTTCAATAAGAAAGGAACCCGGGCAGAGGGAAAGCCGCATGTGCACGTCCTCCCTCCCCAAGAGAAGAAACCCCCAAGGCGGTCGGGAGCATGGGGTGGGTGTCCAGTGTCGACCTGGAGAAAGAAGATACCCTAACGAGAAGGGTTCCTCGTTGCTAACTGGGCTCCAATGTAAACACAGGGCCTAGCGGCCATTTCTGAATGTTTCTAAATGGGGCCTCTCACGCAGACTGCCACTCGGGGAGGAACCTGCACTGGCCTGCCTGCCAGCTGCGCCGACTCTTCTGTACAGGAGTTCCGGGAATTATATTTCAACCAATAAGACTGAGGTTTTCCCTGTCCAATTGGAGCTGCGCAGCTATATTATCTCCAGCAGCATCTTCACTGACCAAGCAGAGTGGCTCCATTCCAACCAATCAAACGGTGAAGTGCTATCCAACCAAGGATAGCACTTTTAGGACCAATCAAACTGTGAAGTTTGAAGTCCCTATTTGCATGAGGACGGACAAATCTGGAGCTAGGGGCGAGGACTTCTGTCTGTATAAGTGAGCTCCCCTAATCCTAGCTGAGTGTCACATTTTCCCTTTCCGCTGAGGCCTGGCTTTCCTTGGCTGGGGCTGAGACACCTGAAGCAGGTAGAGTAGGGCTGTCTAGCTGGGTAGTGCCCTTGCTGGATGGCCACCTTACTTTGGTGCTGTCCCACTATTGAGCTGTTTCACTGTTGAGCTGTTTGTTTGCACTGAATAAATATTCCTTCACCACACCCAAAATTGGACATTCCTGTTGGTGTTGAATTGGTGCCAATAACCATGGGTTGACACCAGTTGTGAAAGCACAAGTCTTGGCTCCACTGCTCATAGCTGGCTGCCTGGCTCTCTGGGCCTCAGTTTACCCTCCCTCTGGTCAATAGTCACTTCCCTCCAGGATTAAATAAGGTATGCATCCACACGGCAGGGCCCATACTGGTGAGAGGATGACCCACTGAAACTGTGCCAGGACTCTGAAGACCCCCCATTGACACATGGGGAGACTGAAGCACAGGGAGGCAAAGTGACATGCCCGAAACCACCCAACTGGCAGGTAGCAAGATGACAGTTTGAACCAGGGCAGGTGCAGACCCCAAGCCCTCGAGCTACTCACACTCCCTTCCCAAATGCCTGCAGGCTCCTGCTTCTCTGAGAGGCTCGGTGCTCTACCCTCTGCCTGGGCGACGCACCTGGGATTGAATTCTGACAGGTCGCTCTTCGCTGTGACTCAGCTTCCTCTCCAGTACCTTGTATCCTACTCTGTGCTGGTGGGATGGGGGTGAGGGATGACTTGGCGCTAGCACAGCGTCCGACCTGGTGCTGGGAGAGTGGCAGGCCCCACGGAGGGCTGTGGGGTGAGGCTCTGCCGTATACCCCCTTACTGGCAGGGACTCTAGCCTTGCCCAGAGACTAAGGATAAAATCTCTGGGATGTGCTGGGTTTGTATGTGGGAGATGAGGGGTGGGGGATCCCATCGACTCCTCTCTCTCTCAGCCCCACTCAGTCCCACTCACCAGCAAACCCAGAAGGCTCTGACTTCCAAACACACACTGAACTGTCCTTGCAAAGAACGAGCTACTACACACAATGGGGGTGATGAACCTCAGCACTGATGTTGAGTGAAGAAGCTGGACAAAAAGAACGCATTATGCAATTCCATTTATAAGACGTTCAAGGACACACAACACGAATCTGTGATGCTGGAAGTCGGATGGCCACCTGGGCAGTAGTGGCCAGAGGGGGATGAGGATGGCCTCTGAGAAGCTGTCACTGTCAATATTTCCAAATATTGATCAGGGATCTGGGTGGTGGTTCCTGTGGTGAGTTTATTTATAGATGTTCACTGAGCTCATAAGGGCCAAGTACCTGGAATATATTTTTAAAAGTTCTTACAACTCAGTAAGAAAACAAAACAAAACAAAAAATCCCCACAAATGGCCCAGTTAAAAAATGGGCAAAGCTACCCTGGCTGGTGTGGCTCAGTGGACTGAGTGCCGGCCTGCGAACCAAAAGGTTGCCGGTTCGATTCCCAGTCGGGACATACGCCTAGGTTGAGGGCCTGGTCCCCAGTTGGGTGCATGTGAGAGAAAACTGATTAATGTTTCTCTCACACATCGATGTTTCTCTCCCTTTCTTTCTCCATCCTTTCCCCTCTCTCTAAAAGTAAATAAATAAAACCTTAAAAAAAAATGGGCAAAGAACCTGAATAGACACTTCCCCAAAGAGAAGTGGCCAAGAAGCCCATGAAAAGATGCTCAATATCATTAGTCATCAAGGAACTGCAAATCATAAGACACCACTCCACACCAATAGGATGTCTGTGATCAAGAAACTGAGAAATAACAAGTGTTGGTGAGGATGTGAAAAAATTGGAAACTTACACACTGCTGGTGGGAATGTAAAATGGTGTAGCTGCTATGGAAAACAGACCGGCACTTCCTCAAAAAGTTCCACGTGGAATTACTACATAACCCACAATTCCACTTCCAGGATACCCAAAAGAATTAGAAACTGTTCCTCAAACAGAAACTTGTACATTAATGTTCATAACATTATTCACAATAACTAAAAGGTGGAAATGGCCCAGATATCCATCAATGGATGCGTGGATAAGTGGTACATTCATGCAATGAGGTATCGCTCAGCCAGGGAAAGGAGCACGGCTCTGACACTCGCTACAACAGGGATGAACCTTGAACACACGATGCTCAGTGAGAGAAGCCAGACGCAAAAGGCCACACAGTGTGTGGTTCCATTTATGTGAAATGCCCAGAACAGGCAAGTCCACAGAGACAGGAAGTGGGTTAGTGGCTGTCAGGAGCACCTAGGGGGAGGGGGAGTGCCTGCTGATGATGACGGAGCTTCTTTTTTGGGTGATGAGAATATTTTGGAATTAGAGAGTGGCGCTGGTTGCACATTGTGAATGTAGTAAATAACACTGAATCACTCGCTGTAAATTTTAATTTTATGTGACTTCAATTTTTTTAAAAAGTTCACTGCGCTTGATACACTTATGACTTGTACGCTTTACTATAAATTATATTTCAATAAAAGGGATATAAAAATTTTCTCCCCTGCCTGCTTACCCCCCACGCCCCCCACCCTTTTCTGTCCCTGCTGTGGTTCGCCTCAACCATCTGCCCCCACCATCCCTCCTGGACCAGGGCAGTTCCCTGAACCCTAGTAGTCCCGGCCCCACCTACAGTCAGTTCGCCTTCATAGCCACCAGAGGGCGCCTGTGAGCAACTGAGTCAGGTTTGGCTTTTGGACCCCCACAGCCTATCCTCCTGAAAAGAGAGAGAAGAGGGCGGCAGTGTGCACTGAGTGGGCACTGTCCTGCTCTGCTCACCATTCTCCGTGGCTCCCATGTCCCTTGGTGTAAAAGCGCAAGTCTTTCTGAGCCCACAGAACCCTGCACGACCTATACTGTCATCTCCTTCCCCTCATGTCCTCCCTCTCTCCTCCTCACTCATTCCATTCCACCCACATGGGCCTTCCTGCTGTTCCCCAACATGCCAGGCACCGTCCAGCCTCATGGCCTTTCCACTGGCTGTGTTCTCCTCCTGGTGTTCCCCTTCCCCAGATTTCCACAGTATCCTCACCACAGAAAGGTCTTTCCTGGGCATCCATCCAAAGTGCCCCTCCCACCCCCTTCCTTCCTACCCTTCTTTATTTTCTTTCTAGCACTCTGGGAGGGCCACCTCCCTCCTGTCTTTCCAGGTCTAGAGCAGTGCTTGGCAGATAGTAGATACTTGACAAGTATTTGCTGAAAGAACAACCCAGTGAATGGCGATCAAGAAGCTAAGGTCCCGCCTCTTCCTGAAAAGTCGGCAAGGGGGTGGGGAGGGGGCGCAGAGGCCAGGCCTCCTTCCGCTTCCAGAGACAGTTGCAGACCCTCCACTCCCAGTCCCAGGATCTCTCTCTGGCTGGTTGGGAAGAGCTATTTTTTACTGCCTGATCTTCCACCTGTGAGTTTTAACTGCACAATAATAAGGGTGAGCTGATGGGTGAGCCCACATAAAATTACACCCGCACGAGCAGCAGATCTGTGGGTGCCTGCTTGGTCCAGACGGTCCTTCACATGTCTGCCCTCCTGTTAGATAGGACAAGGGTCCTCAAGGTCAGGACAGTTCTAAATGTTATTTTTGCTGAATGCTAAAATGTAGCACAGTATTTTGCAGACCACTGTAAACAGGAAGAGCTGACAGGAACTCACTGGGATGAAAGTAGCCAACTACAGAAATAATCAACATGTAATTGACCAAATAGTGTGTATAAGCAACTAGCTAAGCTTCCCTTTTAGCAGACCCAGCTTTAGATATGTATCCTGTGTGTTTTACTTGCTGGTAGCAAATTAAACTACTTTGTAATAACTGTGGCTCATTTAAAAAAAATTCTTACCTAAGGATATGTTTTATTGATTTTAGAGAGAGGGGAAGGGGGAGAGAGAGAAAAACATTGATGTGAGAGAGAAACATCAATTGGTTGCTTTCAGTATGCACCCCAACTGGGGATCAAACCCACAACCTAGGCATGTATCTCGAGTGGGAATTGAACCTGCAACTCTTTGGTGCATGGGACAATGCTCCAACCGAATCACCCCACCAGGGCCCATGTCTCATTCTTGAATAGAGCACCCCAAGCTGCGCACCTCTTAAATTTCGTAACGCTCTCACAGCCCCTCTCTGCAGGCTGGAGAAGCCTTCCCGTGCAAGTGTATGCCTGGTACAGGCATCTACCCTTGCACAGGGTCTCAGGCAGGTCATGTAAGGTCACAGCACCAATTTAACACGGTCTCCTATGTCCTCCTCTCCAGCCCCTCACTGTACTCCATGTTTCCATGGGGTGCCTCTGGGCTCCAGCAACCCTCACCTCTGGGCCTTTACTCTGCCTGTGCCCCCTGCCGGCGCTGTCCCCCAGACCCCAAAGCTTCCTCTCGCCCATCTTTGTGCAAAGTCCCTTTCATGATAAGGCCCCCGTTAACCAGCCTTGTTAACCAGCACCCACGCCACCTTGAGTCCCTGCTGGCTCTCTCCCCTCCTGACACACTCCCCTTGTGTGTGTGGTCATCTCCCTGCTAAGAAATCAGCTCTAGCGCAGAGATTTTTATTGGTTTTGTTCCTTCTGGGTTTACTTACCCTCTGCCAGTGAGCACCGGGCAGGCACCAAATACATGCTTAAAGTGTATGTGAATGAATGACTGTCCAGGTCCATGGTGAGCTCTTTCTGGCCAGTACTCCCCAGTGGGCTGAGTGGGATCCAAGGGGGTAAGGGAGCCCCATCACTGCCTCTCTGCCCGAGAGGCCCTCTGTACTCAGCTGCTGGGTGAACATATCAGATGACTGCACACTGGTAGCTTAAACAACAGCAAGTTACTCTCTTACAGCCCTGGAGGCCAGAAGTCCAAGATCACAGGGTCAGCAGGGCTGTTCCTTCTGGGGTATCGGGGTGGAGGCAATCTCTTCCAGACCCCTTTCCGGGCTTCTGGTGTCTCTTGGCTCCAATCTCCACCTCTTGTTTTCCATGATCTTCTCCTCCATGAGTCTGTGTCCATATTTCCCTCTTCTTTTATTTTTATTTTTTATTTAAAAAATATTTTATTTATTTATCTTTAGAGAGAGGGGAAGGGAGGGAGAAAGAGAGGGAGAGAAACATCGATGTATGAGAGAAACATTGATCGGTTGCCTCTCGCATGCCCCACGCCTGCGGACCTGGCCGACAACCCGGGCACGTGCCCTGACTAGGAATCAAACCAGTGACCTTTCAGTTCGCAGACCACCACTCAGTCCATTGAGCCACACCAGCCAGGGCCATATTTCCCTCTTCTTATAAGGACACCAGTCATTGGATTTAGGGGCCACTCTACTCCAGTATGACTTCGTCTTGATTTAATTACATTTGCAATAAGGTCACAATCATAGATGCCAAGAATTGGGACTTGAACATATCTGTCTGGGGGACACGATTCAACCCACAACACCTTGCTTGTCCTCAGCCTCTGGTTAAATTGGATCCTAGATATATTTAGACTTGCAGAGTCAAATCTCTGGGGGTCTTTGATGTTGTTTCCACAACTTGAAATTTGGTATAATTTCAAATTCACAGAAAATTTCGAGTGCCAGAAACTCCTGTTAACTCTGCCCAGATTCCCCAGTTGGCTGCATTTTGCCTCATTTGCTTTGTCATGTTCTACATCCACATCTACCTATGCCTGGGTCTCCATCCATCAGTTAGCTCTGTGCATGTACATATATTGATATGCATTTTCTGAACCATATAAGATGACACTGGAGGTTCTATGCCTCTTCATCCATAAACACAGAACCCCATTATTTTCTAAAAAAAGATTTTCTTTTATAACCCGGTGCATTTATCAAGGTTAGGAAATTTCACATCGAAACAATACTCATATTTGACCCAACGACTAGGGGGACCTTGGTACCCAAGCAGGTTGCCATGACAACAGATGCTGGCAGCCAGATCAGCAGGCAATGGCTCACAGGAGGGGGCCCAGCAGGAAGGGGGAGGGCACCCCTCACCAACTTTGGGGGAGATCAGGGTTAATAGAGCTTTGGGAACCACAGAGAGTGAAGTTCTTTCTGGTCCTCTTAGATCAATGGGAGGGGGTGCGGGGATTAAGACTTAAAACATGTCTTTTTGAGGAGACACAATTCAACCTAGTCCAAGCAGAATCTAAATTCCTGGGACCATAACGTTTGGATATTAGCTGTATCACTATTGGGCAAGGCAGTAGGCATCTGATCTGCAGTTATAAATCAGTCTATGTCAGGCATCTCCAAGCTGCCCCTTGTCCTGCGGGCCCTCCATGACTGCTCCATGTACCCAATGACACCTCCCTTTGCTCCACCCCTCCTGCTTCCGGGGCCATCGTCCTGCCCACCAGCCTCCTTTTTGCTTGCGGACTGAGCCTGGATACTGTTTGGGCATCCACTTCCCACCCTGTGTGACTCCGGGAAGCCTATCCTACCTGAGTGTTGCTGAAAATCTGTATTGGTGTCCCACCCTTTTGCTGGAGATTGGTTTATGTATGGACATGTGACTCCCTTCTGGCCAATGAGATGTGAGGGCGAGTCATGGAGGCAGCTGCTAGACGCCACTGCACTCCGCGGCTCATTACCCCTTCAACAACGTGGACTCATTCCTTATGCCATCATCTCTCGTCCTCTCTCTTCTGCCTCCTGCTTCCACTTATAAAGCCTCTCATGTTACACTGAGACCATCTAGATAATCCAGATTCATCTCGCATCTCAGAGTCGGCCGATTAGCAACCTTAATTTCATCTGGAACCTTGATTTCCCCTTGACCTACAACGGAACATAGTCACAGGCTCTGGGGATTTGGACATGGACGCCTTTGGGGGTGTTACTCTGCTGACCACAGAAGTTTTCCTTGTTCCTAAGAGGGAGGCCCAGGAAAATGATCCTTTTCTGTGGCCGTTGCAGCTTCATGATGAGATGTCTGGAGCAGCTACAGCCATACTGGTGCCCCTCTGAGGGCAAAAGTAGGCAGAGCCAGAATAATCACAGGGCAGCAGAGTGGAGTCCAGGAGCCTCTTTTTGGAGGACATCACACATTGCCTCTCTGCTTAAGCCAATCAGAGGCAGGATTTTCAGTTGCCTACTGTCAAAGGCATCTACGGAGCAGAATTCCAGCTGCCCCTTAGATGCCCTGGAAATAGAATGCCCATCTTTATCTGTGTGTGTCTGTGTGTCTGTGTGTGTGCATGTGAAAAGACTGCATTTTCCAGCTGTCTTTGCAACCAAGCATGGCCCTGTGACCAAGTTCCAGTCAGTGGGATGTGAGCAAGAGTTGCCTTCAAAACTGAGAAGTGCACAAAACCTGGAAACCACCCAAATTCCTATGAACAGTAGAATGGATTAAAAAAATCGTGGTGTATGCACTCAGTGGAATGTCGCCCAGCAGTGACAACGAACATGGATGAATCTCATGTAGTTTTGAGCTAAAGAAACCAGACCAAAAAAAAAAAAAGCATAAATACCAAAAAATTCTATTTATATAAAGTCAAAGTCAGCCAAAATTAATCAATGCTGTGAGAAGTCAGGATGGTGGTTATCCTTGTGGGGAGAGGGAGGCGGGAGATGGAGGAGTCTGGGGGCTTTTGGGCTGTTACATGGCTGTGGTCTATTGTGGAAAGCCCTACACTTCGGGTACATGGTATTTGACACCAAAAAAGAAAGAAGTTCCAAGAGGACAGGGCCCAGCCTCTCCTCCCTTCTGTCTCGAACTGGCCAGGCATGGAGCGTGGGTACCCAGACTTTTGTGAGGAAGACATTCTCCTGGGTCTTTGCTGCAACCACAAAACCACTTGTCTCTGCGGGAGAAAAATACTCTCCTCATCAGGGGCTGAGGAATCGATCGCAAGCGTAGTGCCCTTTTCAGAGTTGAAGTTTCGTGAATATGAGTGAGAGATTTGCTATTTTCGACAAGAGCAGATGGTGTGCATTTCATCCCACTGTTACTAATTGGACACACCACGCTAGGCCTTACCTATGTGTGTTCTTCACACTCAGAGGCACTGGGCAATGTCAGGGGCATCTGTGGTTGTCCCGACTGGGGATGCTCCTGGTATCAAGTGGGTGGGGCCAGGGATGTTGCTGGACCCTCCATAGTGCCCAGTGCGGTCCTCCACAGAGAACCGCCCACCTGTCCACAGTACCCATATGGAGAACCCTGCTATACATTAAAGAACATGTAGCAGATGGAGAGGCCCCACGCCACCTCCAGGGCTCTTCTGGGAAGCAAGGCACCACCCACGCCCATCTCAGACCCCACGAGCCTTGCTGGGCCCTTCTGTGTCTTCGCCACCTGAGTGGGGGTAGGTGATGGTCCCCAGGCCCCTTTCCCAGGACCCCCATGTGGACTCACTCCCAGCTCACTTACCCCTTGCATTTTTCCCCTCACCCGAGGACATTTTTTTCATTGCTTTTGGAGGGAGAGAGGAAGGGAGGGAGAGGAACATGATGCAAGAGAGAAACATCTCTTGGTTGCCTCCTGTAGGCACCTAAACTGGGGAATTGTGCTCACTGCAACTGGGATGGCACGCGCCCAGATCCGGGGATCGGAGATCGAACCCACGACCTAGGTATATGACCTGACCAGGAATCAAACCTGAGTCTTTCGGCTCCGAGATGAGGCTCCAATCAACAGAGCCACACCGACCAGGGCACCCCTTGCATTTTGGGAGAACTAACTTGGTCTCAGGCCGACCCGGCAGGGAAGCTTTACACCATGTCTTTCGCTCTTTGCATCTCTATAGGAACAGGACTGTGCTTGAAATTTAGCCCTGGAGGGTTCGGTACTGAGTCCTTGTTTCTGCCTCCGCCGAAACATCTCTTCCCCAGAGGTAGGAAGGGCACTGGACCCCTCACCTTTTGCCACACACACACAAAACGCCCTTTGGTTAAGGGTCTTCTCAGCATTACTAAATTTTGCAAATATTGAAATTCGCAAACGCTGGGGCCCCCGTCAGAGGCAGCCTGACGCTCCATGCTGTGCAGTCTTGGGCAGTGACTTGGCCTCTCTGGGCGACATGGAGATGACAATACTGAAATCCATCTCGAAGGACCGCCTATCGGGAGACTTCAAGTCGACGTCGCGACGCACCGGCCAAGGGACCTACATGCACTTGAGAGGGGCGACCTCTTTCGGCCGCCCTGCGGTACTGCTGTCCCTCCCAAGCGCCGGCAGAAGATGGAATCATTCAAGGTGTTTGTTGAAAATCGGGCAGGGAACGGGCCTATTCTGGATACAGGGATGCCAGGCAGGAACAAGACAAGCACGGTTTCTGCCCAACTAAAGCCCATACTCTAATGCGGTAAAAAGACAGTTACAAATGCAAACTAGAGCAAGACCATGATAAATGCTGTCAAACACCATCAAAAAGTCCCCATAGACACAGGTAGGAAAACGCTCACCCTACTTTAGGTGAGTGGTCAGGGAAGGGTTTTTGGAGGAGGTGATATTTAAGGTGAATCTTGGAGAACTCTCCACGTGAAAATCGAGAGGTGGATTCACTGTAGAGCGATGAGAGATGAGGCTGGTGGGGACATGGGGTTTGAACAGGCCAACAGGAGGCCAGTGTAGCAGATGTCAGGTGTTCTCCCTCCGGACTCAGGAATCCGTCAGGGACCCTGTGAGTAGCACCGTGTCAGAGACTACCGGGGTGCTTTGACAAACTCATTCAGGACAGGATCATTGTATAATAGACACCCCAAAATTAGTGGCTTAAAACCATGAAAAGGCATTACTTCCCATGATCCTGCATCCTGGGCTGGGCTCAGCAAGTTAGCTCTCCTTCCGTATGGTATCTGTTGAGGCTGAGAAGTCGAAGGCGGCCTCTTTCCTCATTGCCTGGGAAGCCCCAACACAGAGAGGTCTCCAGGGCTGCCATATTCATCGCTCAGCAATGCCACCAAAGACCCATCTTTGGCTCATCATCCTCAGGTCTCATTCCTCAATCAATCCAGGGAAGGGGACAGAACCCCTGGTGAGCTATGACCACCAGCGTTATCTTCTCGATCTGAGCACAAACGGGGTCTCTTACTAAGAAGAAATGTAGGATGAAGTCGGATCTGCTCCAGCATCGAGCCCTGCTCCTAATTTAGCCATTCGTTCAGCAGTGTTTCCTGAGGGCCTTCTGTGGGTGGTTGCTGTTCTAGGTACCAGGACATGCAGAATGGTACACTCTCAGGCCCTGGTCTGGAGAGGTGGCTTTCTACAAAACGGAGAGAAAACAAATAAGTCAACAATGTCATTTTAGGTGATACCAAATGCCACGGAGAAATCAAACAAGGTGTTGGGATGCAGAGAGACTCAGGATTGCGGCTGCGTTCCTGAGCAGGAAACGGTCCGTGACGTGCGTGAGCAAAGGGTTGCATGCAGTGGGACCGGCAAGTGCAAAAACCCTGCAGAGGGGACCTGCGTGGCATGCTCACGGAGCAGGAAGGCAGAGTGACAGGAGAGGATAAATGAGGGGCTGAGGTCGGAGGACTGAGCCGACCCCACGGGACCTTGTGGAGGGGCTACGAGAGGATCTTCAGTAGTACCCAGGTGATGGGCACCTGTAAAGTGGAATGTGGATGCTGAGAATGTGGGTGGGCCATTCTGCCGTTGCCTGGTGACCACAGACTCACTGGGTGTGTTGGGAGCAAGGCCGAGAGGCTGGGGAAGGGCTCTGTTCATGGGGGACGATCGGCAAAGTTTGCTCTACAGCCACCGTACGTCGGAGGCCGAGGGCAGGTCAGAAAGAGAACAATATGAGGGCGCTCTGGGCCCCCAGAGCGCGGTGTATGAGAGCCTAGGGCCTAAGGACTCCAAAGACCAGGACTTAAATAATGGGGAACTGGGGTTCGAAGACGAAGAAGAGGAAAGTCCCCCCGAGGAGGTGGTCGAGGAAGAATTCTTGGATGAGCCGGACCCAGAAGAGGCCCTCCCAGAGTTGGAAAGGATTCTGAAGAAAGATGAGGAGGAGGGTGTGCCTGAGATGAGGTAGGCTCGGGGGTGGGGCCTACTCAGGCAGGGGCGGGGCCCATGCACTGGGGAGAGAGTAGGGTCCCCATGCCTGCCCCATGCCCCTGTGGCCTTTGTGCTGCTGCTGCCGGTGTGGTCCCCCCCCCCCCCGCCGCCGCCCGGGGCCCAAAGAGTTATTCCAGAGCGAAGGTGTCAGACCAGGTGGGCAGCACCCTCACTGGCCCCTGAAGGCAAAGTCAGCAAACATGTCCAGGTTGCAGGTGGGTTACAGCGGAAAACTACAAAAGTGCCGATTTTGGAGTTGGACAAAGTTCAGGTGACAGAGTGGAGAGGTCAAGAGAGGTGGCCCTCACTTAGAAAAAGAAATGGGGAAAACCACCCAGCTCAGAAGCTGTGAGCTTTCCAGCCACTACAAATTGCCGGCAATGTTAAGGCTGGGAGGGCAAGTTCTGGGTGAACTGAAAGTTGGCGAAGTGGGCATTTGTGGGAGTGATTTTTGGCAGTTGGTGGTATCCTGGAAAGAGCCAGGTGCCCTCTGGCAGATTTAGTGTGCGCATCCCTCCCTCCCTCCACTGGACCACCTTCTGGGCTCTTCTGGACTGTGATTGTCCAGGCAGGAAAGAGCTCGGTGGGTCAGCAGTCGCTGGTGGTGGGTCAGCAGTCGCTGGTCGCTGCCCTGCCTCCTTCGGCCGCCCTCTTCGTGGGCGTTACCTCCCACATCGCAGGTGGACGTTTGCGGACGTGACCTGTGATATGTCGGGTGGTCTGGAAGAAGTGGTGCAGGGCAGCGAGAAATGTCCCAGGGAGGACATTTGAGTCCATGGCCACAGGAAATGAGGAGAAGGCCCTGCTCCTCCCATAGTCTGAGGGCTGCCTGGGGCCTCTCTGGAGCTCAGTCCCCCTCGGTGGCCTGGATATACATGAGACGAGAAAATGTCTTATGTAATTACTGCAACCATCCTGTGAGGTGGGGGCAGGTCTCTATTCCATTTTGCAGAGGAGGGAATGGGGCCAGGGTCACACATCCGGCTCCCGATAGAGCGAAGATTGCAGTCCACATCTTTCGATGCCAGCATTCAGCCCCAGAAAGACCCCTTCACAGGGCGAGGACATTCAGGGGGGCTGGGGAGCCAGCAACTCCAGCCTCACCACCCAACTCTCCCAAAGCCGGTTGTCCATCACCCAGAGGTTCCCCAGCCCCTCCATGGTAAGAGGGAAGAAGAAGAGGAAGAGGCTTTTTGGATTGGCAAAACCCAAGACCAACTGGCAAGTCTTGAAAGACAGGTGAGGGGTGCGGGCAGTCTTGCTGGAGGCAGGGGTGAGGGTCTGCGAGGAGGACAGCAGCTCCTGGGAGTCCCATCTGTCACCTACATGGTAAACTTGGGGCGAAAAGTCAGGGCGCCAACAGTGGGAGCTTGGGGGGCGCAGTGGCCAGTGGTGGCCCCTGGGTGCTGGCCCAGGAGAGAGAGGCATTTGAGCAAGTGGGAGCTGCAGGGCAAGGTAGGGGCTGGGCTGTCTCATCGCAGGATGGGGTGCCGCTGTAAGGGCTATTCCTGGATCTCCCCATGCATGAGGACCTTGGAGTTCTGTGTCTACTGGTAAGTCCCAGGTTGTCTCCTCTCTCCATCTCCTGTCCATGTGGGGGGAACAGCCAGGCCCCAGGGCCCTTTCCTTAGTTACGCCTTTTTTCCCAGCTCCCCACTTCTCTGGACATCAGCCTTGCTCAGAGTGACTTATGCGACTCTAAGATCTTTCTCCCCGTCTCGCTCCCCGACTCGCCCCTCTTTTGTGCCTCCGCATCCTCTCCTTCCTCCCCCCTGGCTGCTCCACACCGTCTTCTTCCAGCTACCCTGCCTCTGCTTCACTGTCTTCCCGTCTGCACTCGTGTCTGCATTTACGGGGTGCCCTGAGTTCTGTTTCAGAGCGGGGTGCGGGAAGCCTCTGCCCCGGCTTCCCGCACCCTGAGCCGAGCCTGGGTGCGTTCTAGGCCATCCGTGTACTGGACAGAGAGGTTTCTGGAAGACACCACACTCACTGTCACAACACCTGGTAGGTTGAGCCCACCTTCCACCTCCACTTCTCCTGGCTCAGAGGTTGGCCAGAGGTGGCCCTTGTCCCAGCCGTGGCTCCTGGCCAGTCCGTCTGACATGCTGCTCCTGGCCTCTTGGTACTGGGTTGTCCCCATCTCACCCCAACCTGTGCCCTGCTCCGACTGGGGAGACCTCGGGGACTCCCTTAGCCCTAATGCCCCTGGAAGTCCTTGTGGTTCCTCCCTTTCTTCTGTCCCAGGAGTGTCTGTCCCCTACCATGTTCAGGGGGCTCATCTCTGGACTCTACCACCTGAGGAGACAGAGCCAGCTGGAGGCTGGTTCTCGGGGTGAGGGGTGTGAGGCAAATCCTCCAGAGGAAATCCCAGGTTGCCCCGCAGCCAAAATGGGGATTAGTATTAACTTTTAAAAAAGTCTTTTTTCTTCCCTCTCACAATGGTTTCTACCCTTTTTAAAAAAAGATTTTATTTATTTAACTTTAGAGAGGGGAAGGGAAGGAGAAAGAGAGGGAGAGAAACATCAATGTGTGGTTGCCTCTCGCATGACCCCTACTGGGGACCCAGCCTGCAACCCAGGCATGTGCCCTGACTGGGAATCAAACCGGAGACCCTTTGGTTCACAGGCTGGCGCTCAGTGCACTGAGCCACACCAGCCAGGGCTGTTTCTACCTTTTTTGAGAGCAATGGATTCCTTCAAGTAAAACGGTTCAAGAAACCTCATTATTGTAGAGAAGTAAAAGATACAGTGAATACTAAGCCCCTGGAAACCCTAGGCCTGTACAAACTTCAGACCAAAACCCCCTTTCCCAACCAGGGGGTTATTGGGGCCACATGAGCCCTGCTGCGGAACTGACAGGCCTGAGCTCCTGTTCCAGCCGCGTCACTCCCATCCTGTGTGCTTGAATAAGGGACTTCAGGCCTCTGAGCCTGTTGTTCCCAGAACGGAGACAGCGAAAGTCACTCCTCTGCAAGGTGTCTGGTGCTGAGCTGTCTGGGCCCATTGGTCCTCGCATCATGCCTCTTACTCTAGCCAAGGGAAAGCTGGATTCAGTAGGAAGAAAACCCGGAGTGGGGGGGACAAGTTTCAAGTTGGGGCTGTTTCCCATTTATGTAGCAGTGTCCCGCCGAGTGGAGGAACTGGCTCAACCTAAAAGGTTCTACGTGGAGTGTTACAGCAACAGTAGGTAAGGGGAGGAGGTTTGGGTGAGCGCTCTGAGGGCACGGTTTGGCAGAAAACCTTTGCCTTCCCTTGGAAGGGTATAGCATGGGGAGGATTCAGCTCCTGGGACTAGACAACCTGAGTCTAAACTGGATGCCCGCAGGCAGACCCTTGACCCTTGGGATCTCTAGTCCCCACCTGCAGAACAGATGGGAGTGGAGATCACACACAAAAGGCTCTTAGCACAGTGCCTGCTAAGAGTAAGTGCTAATGTCACTCATCGCCATTACCGATTTTGTTGGCTCTGAAAGCTGGAAATTGTAAGACATTGTTACTTTGTGTACAACTAATGAAACAATTCTTTGTTATCGCTTAGAACTTTCATGCTTATCAAAAGGGGGGGGATTGGTTGGAGTGTGGAGCGTTTCAGAAAAAAAGAACAAAAGGGACAAAAAACTCATGGACACAGACAGCAGTGTAGTAATTCTGGGAGGCGTGGGAGAGGGTGAGAGAGGGTAAATGGTGATGAACAGAGACTTGACTTGGGGTGGTGAGCACACAACACAGTGTACAGACAATGTGTTGTAGAATTGTGCGCCTGAAACCTATAGAACTTTGTTAACCAGTGTCACCCCAATGAATTCAATAAAAAGGAAACAATGATCTTTAGTTATTTAGATGTAAATTTTAATTACCTATCTTTATGCATGGCCTAATGCAGTAGATGTTCTGTAGGGTCCAATGGCACAATGGTCACCTAAGCTGGGCACTTGAGGTGTGCCCTCTGCCCCATATGGGCTGTGAACACCCTCTTCTTGTTGGTAAGCCTTGATTGCTGTTGGCACATCAATGGGAGGGATTTATCCTCAGGCCAATCAGTCTGGCCACCGTGGAGGATATACTGTGCAGGGGCCCGCTTGTGAATGATGTTGGTGGTGATGCTTCCATGTGGTCTGAAACTGTCCACTGGGAACACTGGGCCAAGGTCACTCACCACCTGTGTTCTGCGGATGGCCGCTACTTGTGCTGGGCTCGAAGGTGCCTAGGCGAGGCCGAGCTGTGAACCAAGGTCAGCTGCTGCTAGTGCCAAGCCTGGGGCCACTTAGAGTGAGGTACGGGGCTTGCCGAGGTCAGGTGCTGGTTGTTTGAGAGATTTTAGGAAAACCTGGAGCATGAACCAAGATAGGCCATTGGTATGAAAAAGCCACCAGAAACAGCTTGGGTGGACCCGAAAGTTGGGTTGAGTGGGACCTCAAGGAATCACCAGGGTGGACCAAACAGTGTGAGCCAGGTCGATGATAGAATCAGGTATGGCCCCATCTGCTGGTTCTGTGGGAAGAGAGCTCATCAAAGGAACAATGACCTCTGCCAGCACTTCTGTCTGGGAGAAGGCTGTCCTCCTCTCTGTTCTCACCCTGATGCCAGGCAACTCAGGTCCATCCCATATGTCTCTGGTGTCTTCCAAACTGCTGCCCCAGAGCAGGAGCTCAGAGGGAGTGAGTCTCCGTAAATCCATGCATGGGCCCTTTAAGGAGAATACCTTGGACTCTAGAAGCCCTCCATCTCTCTCAATCTCAATCCTTGCTGGTTTTTACAGACAGAAGTTATGGGTATTTCTCCTCCTGGCATTGGAACCCTTGGCTGGGGGACCTGGGGTGGGGCTGGGACCTTTTACTACTCAGGAGGGACTTCCACAGCCAAGATATCCTTCCCAGCTTTTATCCGCCACAAGTGGGTGTGGGACCAGCTTGTTCCACATCTCTGCCCCTCCTACTAATCTCGATGTGGCTCGCTCTTCAATTCCCAAGTTGTAGGACTTTCATTCAGCATATTTCAGGTGGTTCCAAATGATGGTGGCTCTGTAATTTAGTTGGAATTTTGATGTTGTCGTGGGAGGAGGCCAATACCACTTTTACCTATGCTGCCACCTTGACTGGAAGTCTGAATCTTTTTTTGATTCAGAAATGCTGACATGTTCCACTCACTGTTTTTAAGCCTGTTTTTTGAAAATAACTTTTCATTTTAATGTGGAATCATAGTGTAATCTGAAGGTAATTTAAACTGCAGTTGGACTTAACATCTGTAAACCCAAGAACGCACATAACTTGACTGAGGTTATTTCAATGAGAACAGCTACATCCATGCACAGATGAGACTTGACTTGGAGCTTCTGAGGTCCAGCTGGCAGCATTTATAAACTGCATCCTGGCCTTAGAGATCTGATAATATGAGAAGTTTGCCTTAGATCAATGAAACACAGCTTTATTTCTGGAGCAGAGGCATAGCTGAGACCTGATTTTAGGAGGCGTGGGCTCAGCAAATCCAGTGGAAGTTCACTTTCCCAGCTTTTCTGTGACAACTGCCGGACAAGAACTATTATGCCTCATGTTCAGATCTGGTCTTGTGCCCTGATAATGGGGGTGTGGGGAGAAAGCGCTGGGGGGATGACCCCAGGACAGCATAGCCCCAGCCTTGAGAACTCACAGAGGCCCCTGTCAGGGATTCCTGTATGGATCCCTTCTAGGAGGTGTTTTCCAAACCCTCCACTTTCCCAGGTTCTCCCTTTTCCCAAGAATCAGGGAGGAGCTGAGAAAGAGATGAAACGCACACACACACACACACACACACACACAGACTTGTCCCCCCTTTGGCTGAACTAGTGTCCCAAATGTGGATGTCCCCTAGGACTACCCCCATTCTGCCCATTCCTCGGTCTACCTTGGAGTACCAAGCATCTAGTCGCCTGAGGGAACTGGCGACCCCAAGGGTTCGGAATAACATCTGGAGCATAAACATGTCTGAGGTAGGTGCTTTACACTCCCGGGATCCTCACCCCAATGGCCGGGGCATTGCTCCCACTCAGTGGGCTGGGATCAGGGGCCTAGACAGACAGGTGGAAACAGGCTGCAGAGTAATAGATGTGTGACTTTGGCCAGCTGTGTTATTTTCATTTTATACTTTATTACATACATAGACCCATGAACCATAATCATTGCATTTTTAACATACATATGTGGCATCTTAATTCTTGCTTTTCCTCTCAATATTTGTTTTCTAGAGCATTTCATGCTGATTTGTACAGAAGCAATATTTTAACTGCTGGGCCACATTCTAACCTGTGAATACACCACAGTTAGTTTACCCAGTCCCCTATTGATGGACAACTAGGTTGTTTCCAACTGCAGTGAATACTGCTACACTCAAATCCTCGTGCCCCCTCCCCCAGGCATTTCTCTATATGGCGGTCATCCAGTGTGCATGCGTGGTGGTCATCAAGGGTACATGTGCTCAGCTTCACCTGAGATGGACAAACTTCTCTCCAACATGCTTGTGCTAATTTACTTACCACCAGCCATACATGAGGATGTCTCTACCCCCACATTCTAGCCAGGGCTTGACAAAGTCAGACTTTTTAAGTTTTGCCACATTTGTTGGCATGTAGTGAAATTTTGTTGTTTTAATTTACATTTCCCTGGTCAACAGAGAGGATTATTGACCATTTAGGTTTATTGTCTTGTATGATTAGCCTAGCCCCCTATGGATTTTTTGGTTATTGATTTAGAGGTGCTCTTTACATATGATAGCTACTGAGCCTTTTGCTGAACATATTGCAAACTGACTTCTTTCCAGTCAGTCACCTGTCTCTTGGTGTTGCTTGTTAGGTCTTTTTAATCCAGGGATCTCTGTGGAATTATGTACTGTTTTACCCTTTCTTCTTCTTCTTTTTCTTCTTCCTTTTTTTTTTTTTTTTTGGTTTTTTGCAACCCAAGCATGTGTCCTGACTGGGACTGGAACCGGCGACCCTTTGGTTAACAGGCTGGCGCTCAATCCACTGAGCCACACCAGCCACGGATGGAACAGAGGTTAGGATGGAACAGAGGTTAATTGGCATTACCACACAGTAGTTAAGAGACTTGAAGCTATAGCCATCTTCCTTCACAAGAAACATTAATTTCTACGCTTCTCAGAAGGACGAAAAGCTTGAACACTGAAATCTACAAAACATTAGGCCAGACTTTAACAATTATCACTGTATAGCTATCTGTTTCTACCAGGATATTCAAGCCAATGTTAACTCCCATTCAAACTGAACTGAACGCTCATGTGTACTTACCCTTCTGAAGATATAAGTAGAAATAACAGCACACGAAGTGTTCTGTTTTACCCTTTCCCTTCTCATTCTGCTTCTAGGTGTCCCAGGTGTCCAGGGCAGCCCAGATGGCCACCCCCAGTTCGAGGATCCTCCAGCTGGCAAAGCCCAGGGCTCCAGCCACCCTGCTGGAAGAATGGGACCCTGTGCCAAAGCCCAAGCCACATGTGTCAGACTATAACCGGCTCCTTTACTTGGCCAGTAAGTAGGTCCCTGGGTCTGTCCCCGTTGGACAGAGGCAGGTGTGGGGAACAGTCAGAAGACATGGATTTCAGGCCTGCTTCTACCAGATCTGTGCTTCCCTCTTCCTTAATCTCCTCCCTTAGCTGCGGACCAGTGGTCAGATTGCTGTGGACAAGTTCTGCTGTGCGGGTTCCCTGGGGAAAAGAGGCAGAAGTTGGTGGGAACCACGGTCCTGAAGCCGAGTGCTGTCTGAGTGGGTCTACTTAGTGAAGGACAAGTGGGTGCAGAAAAGGAAGTTGTGGGGACAGGGCCAGGGACAAGGGAGCCAAGCTGAGGTGAAGGGCAGCTTTGAAATGGTGTTGGCCTGATTCTTCTCTGTCCTTTATTTTATTTTTATTAAAAGATGTTATCTATTTATTCCTAGAGAGAGGGGAAAGGATGGAGAAAGAGAGGAAGAGAAACATTAATGTGTGGTTGCCTCTCATGCGCCCTCCCACTGGGGACTCAGCCCGCAACCCAGGAATGTGCCTTGACTGGGAATCGAACTAGCGATCCTTTGGTTCACAGGTTGGCACTGAGCCACATCAGCCAGGGCTCTTCTCTGTCTTTTAAAACAAAGGAAATACCTGGTCCCCTCATGACAACAGTAATGTGTACTAACTAGAGAGAACTGGGAAAATGCAGGAGAGCCTAAAGAAGAAAGGAATCTCGCCCCAAGATAATGCAGATCTGTGTGTTTTATCCTGGGTATAACATGGGGTTACACGCAGAGTCCACAAGTGCATACAGCCACGTGTGTGCCTGTGAGTGTGCACCTTCCAAGTTCTCTCCCTGCTAGTCCCCTCCTGTCACACCCTATGTCCAATGCAAAACTCCTGTGGGCTTGACCTTCTGAGCACATCTGGAACCCACCTCATGCCCCCCTCATCTGTCCCTGTAGCAGAGCAGTCACCTCCACCCTTGTCCTTGGAGCCACCCTTGTCGATTTCCCATGTGGCAGCCACAGAGGTCTTGCTGAATTTAAGTTGGATTCCACCCTTCCCTGCTCATGACCCTTCCAGGGCTCCCATCTCACTCTGTGCAGCTCACAGGCCCTTGCGATCTGTTCCCCTCTGTCCCGCTGCCTCCCCGACCTGGGTCCACTCCTGCTGCCTGGAACACTGACCACAGATACCTGCACAACGCACTCCTCCTTCTGCTGTAGGGTGGAGCTCCAATCTGTCCTCTCAGTGAGTCCCCTCTGAGCTTCCCACTTAAACCACGAGCTGTGTGCACCCTGGACACATGTGTGCACCTGGGCTGCTCTTTGTGTTCTTTTTCTGTAGTACCTGTCACATTCTAACATACGTATTCACTAGACATTTGTGTGTCTCTTTATCCTCCGTGGTCTGTTGTATGCCAGTCCCGTGATGTCAGAGGCTTTGGAGATCCTCCGTGTCCCCTGCTCCTGGCACATAACCACCAGGGAGTGTAATTGGCCTTTCTGGTTTACTCTGCTCTATCATTTTCCCAGTGTCCTGTTTCCTGTGTTTTTTGAGTATTGATTTGGAATGCCTTTTAAAATATAAGCTGATCACTAATCCTTTGTTGAGAACATTGCAAAATTACTTCTCCCCAGTCCATCTCTTTTCTTTTAACTTTGTTTACAGGACTTTTTGTTTGTTTAATTTATTTGTCCATTTCCTTAATACTTATTAAATGATTGGTTAAATGAACAAAAACATATGTGTACATATGCACTGTTGCATTAGACCATTCTGTTTCTCTCTGTCTCACATGTACCTGGAATATAAATATATACACATTTGTATATACACCCTAGTGTATATATTCATCTACGTTTCAGCTGTACCTGTAAATACACATTCGTGTGTGTGTATAAGAATTGTTTCAGGATGTACTTTTCAAACAGCAAAGTTCTACCCACTAATGGGTGTGACCAACATTTAAAAAGCGAAATGACAACAAATGAAGAGCATGAACTCTGTGGGTGGGTGTGAGTCCATGTTTCTCTGTGTGTCCACGTGTGTGCTGTGTGGCAGTGGACCCAGTCAACAGAGTTTAAAAGCCCAGATATTACAACAGTGGAAATGCTCCAGCATTCTCACAGAGGAGTTCAGAGAAGGCTGGATTCTGGGCATGGTCTTCTCAGTCCCCCAAGGGACCGCCTAGGTTCCCTTCCCTTTGGAAGGAATGGTCATCTGCCTGGCAAAACAATGGTACAGGCTATATGGCCTTGTCCAGCAGTGGACCTGTGTGGGCTTGTGCTTGCCTGGAGGGAGGAACCCCACTCTCTTTCATCAAGGCCCCTCCACTGAGCCAGGGTCTGTCTGCTGAGAAGCAGGGACGGGTGGCCTTTTCCATTTGCACAGAGGCTCTAGACAAAGGGGTTTAGAAAGGAGGCTGCAGCACCCCTGAAAGCCGAGGATCCTGCAGCTCCCAGACTATGAAGTAGGCAGTGACCAGTGGTGATCCCCTACCGTCCTTTTAGTCCCTAAGCAGGCCACGCCCTGCAGCTCTCTGTAAAAGAAGGGATGGCAGAGAGGTGGCAAGGCGGAGTCTGGCTGAGCTGCAGGTCTCTGCTCCTGAGATCTGTCTGTCCATGACAGCAGCCACTGGCCATGTATGGCTAGTTCAGTGAAATTAACATCAATCAGTTGATTTAAATAAATTAATTGATCTCATTAAAATTAAATAAAATGTTTAAATTAAATACATTAAAATAAAAAAAAATAAATAAATAATTAAATCAGGCAACCCCACATGTGGCTGGTAGGAGCCATGTCACCAGCTCCTCTGAGAGGGTCTGGTTGAGGCTGCGGTCATGTTGGACGGTGAGGGCAGAGCCCAGAAGAATGAGGTGGGAGACTGAAAGGGCCTGTGCACCCAGGGAGCTGCCCCTGGGTCCAACCAACAGGCCTGCAGGACCAGTCAAGGGGAGATGCTTCCCACAGCCATTGCTCACTGCTTCTCCTCACCATGATATCAGAGCAGGGAGGAGAAAGAGTGAAAGGGTCTATTGAACCCCCACCTAACCCTAGCAACCAGGACACTTTTGGCAGGCCCCTCTGAGTCCCCCTGTCTGGGATGTGGGCATTTGAAATATATTTTTTCTTTACAATTCACCCTTTTATTTTTTACAATTCATTATACCTCCATAAAAAAAAAAAAGTGTACAATTCATTGCTTTCTAGTACACTCACAGAGTTGTGTACTCATCACCACAGTGGATTTTAGAACATTTTCATCACCCCAAAGAGAAACCCCCTGACCATTAGCAGTCACTCTCCATCTTGTCACCAGCCTCTGGTACCCACTAACCCACTTCCTGTCTTTATGGCTTTGTCTGTTCTGGGTGTTTCACATGAACAGAATCACATACTGTGTGGCCTCTTGTGTCTGGCTTCTCTCATTGAGCTTCATGTGTTCAAGGTTCATCTATATTGTAGCCTTTGTCAGTGATTCACTCTTTTTCATGGCTGAGTAATATTCCAGTGTGTGGATGGGACATGCTTTTTTTCATTCCTTCGTCACGAGAGAGGCCACTGAACTTGGGAACTATGACCCTTTGACCTATTAGGTTGATCTCCATATGGGGAGTGGCTGCACATCCAAGGCTCTGGTGCCTGATGCTGTCACTCTCTTCTGCCCTCTCTAGTGCCCAAGGCCCAGTCAGAGAAGTGTGTTCCTGACCGAAATCCACGCTGGGAGGTGCTGGATGCTACCAAGAAGGTGGTGGCCAGTCCCCGGATCATCTCCCTGGCCAAACCCAAAGTGCGCAAGGACCTCAACGAGGGCTACAACCCCTATCACATCTCCCCAGCTTCCCTGGTGGCTCGGGCATCCCCTCGCCTGTATGAGCTCGCCACCCCCAAAAGCATCACCAAAAAAGTGTGAGTGACCCAGGCCCGGCCTCTAAGGCCCCATTCCCAGTAAACACCCAAGTGCATCCTAACCTTGTGTGTATGGCTGGCTCTAAGAATTTTGGCCTGGAGGAGGGAGGGCAAGCTGGAAGGCCAAAAGGTGATAGAAGGAAAATAATAATATTTATGTTCGTATCCACCTGTGATTTGTACAGCCCTTTATTTCCCAAATCATTTTCCACTACCGTCTTGAGTTTCTCTGATGTCACACTTCAGCCTCCTACAACTTCACAATTTTTCCTCCGAATGTCTTATGTCCAGACTTGCCTATCCAGCTACATGCTGGGTGTCCACAAGTACCTCAGACTCAGCGTGATCTCCATAATAAAACCAGCCCACCCCACTCTGTGGCCTCCTCTCCCTCCCCTGGTCTAAAAGAAGCACCTAGTCACTATGACAGCTGGGAGAGGAATGGGGTTCTTGAATCCCCGCCTCCCCAGTTCCATTCTCCTGGGTCTCAGTGGCAACCACCATTCACTCACTTGTGCAAGTCAGAAATCTGGGGGCTGACCTTCAAGCCCTCTCCCACTTTACTACATCAGGGATTTTGCGGGTTATACCTTCCCAGCTCTCTCCGCTTCTGTTTCCGGCCACCATTTGAGTCCTGCTGGATATCTCTGCCTACTCACTGCCTACCGGCTTGCTTTCTTGTTCTCTATAAACCTTCTTCCCGAAGCTCACACTTGTCCGTCTGAAATCTAAAATGTAGTGAACCCCTGTTAGGACTGTCCCGTTCAAACTCTCCCCCAGCGCCTACCACAGGTTTACAATGTGCAATTAGTCCATAAATATTTAATGATTGAGAGCCAAATGCTGGGGGTTTGAATGCGCCTCTCCAGCCACCCAGTCAGCACTCTGGCTCCTTGGTATAGGGTCGCCATGCTGCTCAAAGCTCATGGTAAGTTGCATCTCACGAGCATTCCAATTGGCACTTTGGCACACTGGATGGATCATCATTGGTGCAAAACTAAAGTTCAAAGACTACCCAGGCTTCAGTCTGGCTCTACCACTTATGCATTGGGTGGCCCATCATTCTGGGCCTTAGTTTCCTCATCAGTAATACTGGGGTACTAATGATATTTAACCGACCTATTGGAAGGAGGAAATGAGACAAAGCTTCCCTCGCAGGTGTAGTTATCAAGAATTGGTATTTTTATTAGTAGCATCCCTCATCTCCCAGACTAAAGAACAAGGATAGGGTCCTGACAAGACCCTCGAACCCTTGCTTCCCGAGCCCGCCCCGCCCCCTCACTCACCCCGCGCATCCCAGTCCGCGCACCTACTACGCCCCGCCTGCGCCCCGCCCTCCAAGGCCACGCCCTCTCCAGGCCCCGCCTTTCAGGGCTCCGCAGCCAATGAGCCCGCGGCCCCGCATCCGGGGATCCCGGCGCGGCCACCGCCTCCCGCGCACACACACGGCCATGGCGGAGGTGAGTGAGCGGGCTGGGGGAGCCGGCCCCCCACCCCTGCGCACCAGCGTTCCCCGCCGCCGGACCTCGGACACGTCGGGGCGCCGGAAGCGGAGACTGCTCCGCCCCGAAGATCCGAGGCCGTGCCCTGAAAGCTGCGCCCGTCGGGTCCTGAGGGGCACGGGGCTCCGTCGGCAGCCGCCCCCGGCCCTGGCCCCCCCGTTCCCCGGCTGCCACATCGCGGGCTACAGTGCGCATGTGCGGGGGCGGTGGCGCCGGCGGGGGCCGCGGAGTGGGGAGGGGGCAGGGGGTGGGCAGACGCGGGGTTGGGGGCGCTCGGGTGGCTCCTCGCCCGTCCCCGGCCCGGCGCTGCACTTGCCGCCGCTCCTCATCCTTGACCAACTTTGCAGAAAGCTCTTGGGTCGCCCGGTTGCAACGCCGCGCGCTCACCCCGCCCAGATCCAGCGTGGGACCCAGCGCCGCATCCCGCTCTCTAGCCCTCAGGTGCCGGGCACCACGGATTAGCCCTCCCGCCAGATGCCGGGCGGGATTTGAACTCCGCACGAGGTGTGGGGTGCGTTGGGGTTTCTTCCGGCAGGCTGAGTTAGACCAGTCTTTACCAGGGGCTCGAAGTTACTTCTTGGAGCCTCTTCTCTCTGTAAGGCAGGCCCAAGACCCCTTACTCGATATCCTTGAAGCCTGATATATTTTGGGATTCAAAGTTTTTCCGATTTGAGTATCTGTGCGGTTTGGAACTGTGATGTTTGATCAGACTCACCTAGGACCACCTGGATTAAAGACAGCTAATGGCTTCTTGTCAGGTCAAACCAGGGATGAAAAACTTTAACTTTCAGGGTTTTTTGACTTTGGAATATTGAGTGGGACCTGCTCTCACCTTCTAGTGCTCTAGTGAGAGTGAAATGCGGTAATGCACCTGCTAGGGGCTCAGTAAATGTAACTCTTAGTGCATGAGGATTCAGTCTGGGGACGCAGAAGATAAGGCCATCGCCAAACAGGTCCACAGACTCTGCAGGTGGTCCTCATCAAATGGATGGGTGATACCACTGAGGCCACCAGGGCAGAAGGTACTCACCCAGTGAGGCGCAGCAGGTCTGTGGGATATTTGACCTGGTCATGGAACCACATTGAGTGTTTGTCTTAGCAGAACATGGGTAGGTGTGGAGGGTGGGACTGGCCATTCTCTCCCACCGGTGGCTTTCTCAGGGGTAGCAACAGGCTCTGCATTTGTGCTAAAGAGGGTGTGGACATCTGGGTGCAAAACTAGATCTCACCAGCCTGTTTGGGCATTTTGCTGGGTGCCCAGATCCAAAGGGTTCTTAGGGAGTTAATTCTTTTTTTTTTTTTTAATAGGGCATTTAGGGAAATTGAGGCATCATGGGGGCATTGGCCAGCCTTAGAGGTTGGAGGCAGAAGCCAGGTCTCCTGATGGCCCAGCAGAGATGAGGTGGTGTATGTGTGTGTCTGTGTGCTCTTGGTTCAGGGGCATGTGTGGCGTTCTTCCTGGGCACTATGTGTCGTTTGGGCAGCACCGTTGGCCTGGAAGGTGGCTATGTGTCACAGAGGGAAGGGCCAGACTCCCTAGCCAGCCTCCCTTGATTGCTGCTGGGTTTGGCTGTTGACCTTGTCTTGCCCAACGCTGAGCCTCTGGAACCTCACAGCAGCCAGGTGCCCTTGTTGACAGTTTGAGGTGGTGCTCTTTTGAGTCCATTTGAGTTGGTTTCTTGAGAAAGTCAACAGGTGAGGTTCCCTATGTGCCTGGCTCCGTGGGAGGCTCTGAGGGTCTGGCTGTTGAGTAGGAACCCAACAGTGACAGTCCTAAAGGGGCTTAGAGGCTGTTGGTCAGTAAAGGACCAACAAGTGTGCAAATGTCAGAAATGATGAGCCATGGCCAGCCTCTGCCCAGGAGACTTGTGGCTCTGGAGCTTCTAATTTTGTGTGACTTTGGGCAGGTTGCTGAATGTCTTCACAGCCATGGTTTCTTCATCTCTGACATGGGAAGCGATGGAAGCAAGAGGTCATGTGAGATCTGGGCTCAGGGGCTTGCAGAGAGAAACCGAGCCTTATAAAGTCATTGATAACCAGCTGTCTAACGAATGAAAATGGTGATTTGTTACTGAGCAGTAAGGGCTTGATCAGGATTAGCTGCTTGCCTTTTGTCATCACCAAAGCAGCCATCAGCACCAGATGAACACTGTGAGAGGAGAGGGTGTGCTTGAGAGTAGATGGGGGCACTTTGTGGTGTTTTCCTCACAGAAACTTAAGTACATGGCCTTTGTCTTGTGCTTAAAACCCCCAATGGCTCTCATTGTCCTTTGGATGCAGTGCATCTCTGCCTGTTGGTGTGGTTCCCCCAGACCTGCCAGTCACCCATGCTAGCCCCTTGGGCTCCTTCCTTTTTCTTGTGTACTCTATACCTTGGAGGGACTCAGTGCCACCATGCTGTTCCAGTGCTCTGTAGGCCCTGCCTAGAGATGCCCTCAGGGTTTTTTCTTGACCCCAGTTGTGCAGGCTTCCCACCCTGTTTCCTCCCTCAGTCCTGTACAGATCCCCTTGTTTGGTATCTGTGTCACCAACTAGACTGGTAACTCATGTGGGTGGAGATGGGCGGAACCTGTTTCTGGATTCACTGCTCTGCACCCAGTACCTTCTGCCTCGCCTGGCCCAGAGGAAGCGCTCAGTAAGCGCTTAGTAAGCACTGGTCAAATGGAGTGGTGCAGTGCTGGAGCCGCCCAGTGGGACTCGCCACCTCTGCTGATGTGGGTGAAGGGTGTTCCAGTATCACCTGGAAACTCAGTTTTTCAAAACAACAATTATTTTATTATTATCTTTCATAATTCTGAGGGTTGACTGAGCTCAGCCAGGCAGTTCTCACTCAGGGTCAATCATGCAGTTGCAGTCGGGTGGTGGCTGGGGCTGGAGGGAAGCCTCCTTGCTCAGGTGCGGCTGCTGGTGCTAGCTGCTGGCTGGGGTACCTATATGTGGCATGTCTGTGTGGCTTGGGCTTCCTTACAACATGGCAACCGGGTCCAGCAGTGACTGTCTGGGAAGATATCAGGTGGAATCTGAGTTGCGTTTTATGACCTAGCCCGGAAGTCACATAGAATCCCTCCCACCTCCCACCAAAGTCTCAGGCCCAGCCAGACTGACAGGGAGGGGGTGCAGAATCCTACCTCTTGAAGGGAGCCTGGCATATCAGTGTCACGTGGAGAAGAGTGTACGGATGCAACACCTTGGAAAATTGATCTGCCACAGGGTCACAGTGGTGGGGCAGGGACATTACACCTGGAGGGGGGTAAAGTAGAGATTAGATGCAGCCCTGGAAGAAGGGCTCTTCTGCCCCTCAGGGGTCAAGGCCCTCCTCCTCCCGATGCGACCTGATGGGGCAGTCTTCCTGCTGATGAGCTTGTATCTCTTCCGTGCCTAAAAGACCTGGTCTGGATACCAGGTTCTGCGGCCCCCTCTTATTTGGCATCAAGTCTCTAGAATGCTGTCTTCCTTCCTTCTCTTCCTCCCCCCACTGTTTTTACCAAGATTTCTCTTAGCCAGTTCCCCATTCTCATTCCTTTTCCACCTTGACAAACAACAGTGACTGCTGGCATTTGGACTCTTGTGAATCAGGGGATGTAGCCTGTGGGCTCTCCATTGAGGGTGGGCTTGAACCGGACATCAGGGCAGGGAGAAGGAAGAAATCCCTGAAGTCTGTATTCCTCGGTAAGTTTTGAGGAACTTGGAATCACTTGGAAACGAACTTGGGGATCGGAGGCCACTGAAGCCTCATGGGAGAGGCTGCCTCCTTGTTGCTCCTCTGTCACCCCAGCTGCTCTTTCTGTTCCTCTGCCTGAGCGTCTGTGTCAGATGGCAAGTTGGATATGGGCCAAGTTCTCCTCAGCCCCTTCCCGGGACGATGCACTTGAGGCGGAGTCAGCATTGGAGCAGAGCTATTCTCCCTTACTGTTTCTGGGAAAAGAGTCATCCACACTCTGTCCTCTTCTGGTTTCCTCCTGCAGTCAGGGCTCTTGGTGGCAGGACACAGAAAGGCAGCCCTGGCCGAGGTGGGAACGGAGCCCAGAGAGGCTGGTGTACCTGAGCAGTCAGGAGGACCCTGGGGAGGGTCACGGTGGCTTCAGAGAACGCTTAGGGTGCTGGCCCCATGGCTGTGCACTGAGCGTGGCCCTGCAGGGTGGCCTGCAGGCGGATGGCCACCTGGTGAAGCTGCTTCTGGTAGGCCACAGACTCAAGCCAGAGCACCAGGTATGATGCCCTGCACCTGTGGATCTGTAAAGGGTTTTTGAGTCACAGCCTGAGTGTGAGTTTCTAGTTGTACCACTTGCTCTGTGAGCTTGGGTAAGTGACTTGACTTCTCTCAGCTACAATTCCCTTCTTTCTCTTATGAAGAGAGTGATTACACAACCTCTTAAGGTTTTCTTGAGGACCCCATGAGGAAATCAGCATGGAAGTTCTTGCTAAACTTTTTCTTTTAAACTTTACTTTAGTAAATATATAAAAAAAATTTATTTTTTTGCAATCTACTTTACTGATGTATGATTCACTTGTTTTAATGTGTACATCCAGTGGCTTTTAGTGTAGTTGTGCCACTGTCACCAGTAGATTTTTAGAATATTTTCATTACCCCTAAAGAAATCTTGCACTCCTTGGTTGTCACTACCCATCCTCCTTCCCCAGTCTCTGGCACCCACTCTCTGTCTCTATGGATTTGCCTGTTCTGGACATTTCACATAAATGCAGTGACACATTTTGTGGCCTTCTGTGTCTGGCTTCTCTCACAGACCATCAGGTGTTCAAAGTCCATTCATGTTGTAGCATGTGTCAATGCCTTGTTCTTTTTCGTGGCTAAGTAATATTTTATTGTTTTGATTTGGTTTATTCATCAGCTGAAGACATTAGGGTTCTTTTCCATTTTTCGCTGTTGCGAAGAAACCTGCTGTGAACATTCACGTGCAAGTTTCAGTGTAGATGTGCACTTTCTTTTCTCTTGGAGATGACAGGGAAGGAGGCACCTTAGCTTTTTCCCTCTGTGTTCCTAGGTTCTCTACTGGGGCCCTGTGATTTAGCCTGACAAAAGACAGGCTAATTAACGAGTGGAACAAGCAGTGCACATCACACGGGATAACTAGGTGATGAGTAACTGGAGTGGTGAGGATTTGGTCTTCAGTAGCATCTGAACAAAAGAACAGTAAATCTTAGAGGAGTGATGACAAAGGAGAAGGACTGAGTTTCTAAGAGCATCAAATTGTGGGAAGGTGAACATTGGGAAACCAGTGAAAGATCAGGTGAGTTCCTAAGGTCTGTGTGTGCAGACTCTCGGTGCCATTTTGCCTCCAATGATAAGGGGGCTTCCTTCCTGATTTGGGGGCACCCTCACAGGAATTTGTGTTTTGCTTTCAGGCAGATAGGGGCAGGGAGCTCAACCTTTGTCGGGTTTTCTCAGTTACCGTTAGCTTTAAAACAGTCCTTATGTCAAAGTGGTGTATTTTAGGGCAGCATACTCTGAACCCCTTCAGTGTATACCTAGGAGTGAAATTGCCAGGTCACATGGTAATGCTGAGCTAACTTTTGGAGGAACCAGTGTTTTCCAAAGTGGCTGCTCCATCTTACATTCCCACCTGGATCACCCGTGTTCTTCCTGACATACTTGTTATGTCTTTTTGGGCATAGTCATTCTGTGTTTACGAAGTGGTATCTTATTTGTGTTTTTTATTTGATTTCACTTGACGTTGAGCATTTTTTCATGTGCTTATTGGCCCGCCGTTTGCGCATCTCTGGAGAAATGTCTATTCAGACCCTTTGCCTATTTTGAAATCGGGTTATCTTATTATTAATGCATTGAAAGAATTCTTTATATGCTCTAGATGCAGGTCCTTTTTCAGCTATGTGATTTGCAAATATCTTTCCCCATTCTATGACTTGTCTTTTCACTTTCTTAATGTTGTCCTTTGAATCACAAAAGTTTTTTATTTTGACAAAGTCCAGTTTATCTAGTTCTTTTGTTGCTTGTGCTTTTGGTGTCTTAACTCAAACTGTTGCCTACTCCAGTGTAACAAAGATTCATCCTTTTGTTCCTTCTAAGAGTTTTACAGCTTTAGCTCTTCTGTTTAAGGTCTTTGATAATTTTTAAGTTAATTTTTGTAGATAGTATGAGATAGGTGTTCAGCTTTGTTCTTTTGCATGTGGCTATCCAGTTGTCTTAACATCATTGTTGAAAAGACTTTTCATTCCCCATTGAGTTTTTTTGTCACCTTTGTCAAAATTCAATTGATTGTAAATGTGTGAGTTTATTTTGGATTCTCAATTCTATTTCTTTGATTTAAATGCTAGCCTTATGCCAGTCCCACACTGTTTTGATTACTGTAGCTTTGTAGCAATTTTGAAACCAAGAAGTGTTCTCATTCAAGATTATTTTGGTTATTCTGGGTCCCTTGAGTTTTCATATTAATATTTTTGGAATCTGTCAGTGTCTGCATAGAAATCAGCTGAGATTCTGATAGACACTCTGTTGAATCTGTAGGTCAACTGAGGAGTATTGACATCTTAACAGTATTAAATCTTCTAAACCTTGAATATAGGATGTCTTTCTACTTGTTTAGGTCTTTAATTCCTTTCAGCACATTTTGCACTTGCTATTTTTAATTAATTAATTTTTTATCCTGTTTTGCACTTTTTAGAGTATAAGTTTTGAATTTCTTTTGCTAAATTTATTCCTGAGTATTTTATTCTTTTTGATGCTATTATAGATGGAATTATTTTCTTAAAAAAATATTTTATTGATTATGCTATTACAGTTGTTCCAATTTTTCCCCCTGTGCTCCTATCCTCCTGGTACCCGCATTCCCTCTAGCAATCCCCCACCTAGTTCATGTCCATGGGTCATGCTTGTAAGTTCTTTGGCTATTCCATTTCCTATACTGTTCTTAACATCACCCTGTCTATTTCGTACCTACCAATTTGTACTTCTTAATCCCTGCACCTTTTTCCTCATTCTCCCCCTTCCTCCTCCCAGTTGATAATCCTCCAGATGATCTCCATATCTGTGATTATGTTCCTGTTCTTCTTGTTTGCTTAGTTTGTTGTTTGGATTCAATTATTGATAGTTGTGAATTTATTGCCATTTTAAAGTTTGTCATTTTGATCTTTGTTTTATGTAATTCCCCTTAGCATTTCATATAATAATGGCTTGGTGATGATGAATTCCTTTAACTTTACCTTGTCTGGGAAGCACTTTATCTGCCTTTCAATTCTAAATGATAGCTTTGCTGATAGAGTAATCTAGGTTGTAGGTCTTTGCTTTTCATCACTTTGAATACTTCTTGCCAGTCTCTTCTAGCCTGCAAAATTTCTTTTGAGAAATCAGATGACAGTCTTATGTGAACTTCTTTGTAGGTAACTATCTGCTGTTCTCTTGCTACTTTTAAGATTCTCTTTATCTTTACCCTTTGGCATTTTAATTATGGTGTCTCTTGGTATGGTTCCTATTTGGGTCCATCTTGTTTGGGATGCTCTGTGCTTCCTGGACTTGTATGTCTATTTCCTTCACCAAATTAGGGAATTTTTCTTTCATTATTTTGTCAAATAAATTTTCAATTTCTTGCTCTTCTGCTTCTCCTTCTGGCACCTCTATGATTCGGATGTTGGTACATTTAAAGATGTCCCAGAGACTCGTTAGCCTCTCCTCATTTTTTTGAATTCTTTTCTCTTCTTGCTGTTCTGATTGAATGCTTTTTTCTTCCTTGTGTTCCAAATCATGAATTTGATTCTCAGCTTCATCCCCTCCCTGTAGATTTTTTTTTATTTCACTTAATGTAATCTTCATTTCTACCTGGTCTTTTTTGTGCTGTTAAAGTACCTAATGAATTCCTGGAGCAACCTGATAACCAGTGTTTTGAACTCTACATCTGATAGTTGCTTTTCTCCATTTCGTTTAGTTCATTTCCTGTTTTGTTTTGTTTTTTTCTTTAAAGATTTTATTTATTCATTTTTAGAGAGAGGGGAAGGGAAGGAGAAAGAGAGGGAATGAAACATCAATGTGTGGTTGCCTTTCATGCACCTCCCACCGGGGACCTGGCCAGCAACCCAGGCACGTACCCTGACTGGGGTTCAAACCAGCAACCCTTTGGTTCACAGGCTGGCACTCAGTCCACTGAGCCACACTAGCCAGGGTTCGTTTTCAGGAGTTTTGTTCTCTTCTTTCATTTGGGCCATATTTCTTTTTCTCCTCCTTTGGCAGCCTCGCTGTGTTTGTTTTTGTGTCTTAGGTAGAGCTGCTTTGACTCCGTGTCTTAGTACTGTGGTGGCCTATTGTAGAAGAGCACACCTGTAAGATGTATGGGGCGGAGCCTTAGGTAATCACCAGGGTGGGGCCACCCATGTCACTGCTCTGTGGCTCTGTGTCAGATAGGGCACACAGAGGGGACAATGCTGCTACCTGGCCTCTGGAGTTTTGCCCAGGTGGAAACTGTCTCCCAGCACTTGCCTTGCCAGTCACTTCACTTTCTCCCCACCTGCCACTGGTACCCTTCCAGCTGTATCCTGGTGCCCTGGTGCTGAATCCCAGAGGGGGTGGGTCTGTGTGAGTCCTAAGCCCATTGCAGACCCCGTAAGAGGAGTCTCTTGAGAATCCCACAGTTTCTTTCACCACCCCAACCCCCGTTGGTTTTTATAGCCAGAAGTTATGGGAACTTATTATCCTGGCACTGGAACCCTGAGCTGAGTGGTCTGGTCTGGGGCTGGGGTTCCTTCCTCCCAAGGTATCCCTGCTGATTTTTATCCACCACATGTGGATGTGGTGCTCCTGTTCGGCATCTCTGTGCCGCTACCTTTCTGTGCCTCTCTGCACCTCTCTGCCCCTCCTACCAGTCTGGATGAATGTGGCTTCTTTAAATCCTTGGTTGTTGGACTTCCATGCAGCTCGATTTTCTGACAATTCTGGGTGATATTAGTTGTGCGAGGAGGTGAGGCATGTTTTCCTATGCCTCCATCGTCATTCCCCTGGAATTGTTTTCTTAATTTCCTTTTTGGGTTGTTAATTGTTAGTATAAGGGAATAAAATTGACTTTTATATGTTGATCTTGTATTGCGCTACCTTGCTGAACTCAGATATGTATATATAATTTCTTTTTTCCTCACCCAAGGACATTTTTTTCATCACTTTTTAGAGAGAGGAAGGGAGAGGAAGAAACATCGATTGGTTGCCTCCTGTGTGCACATGTGGACTGGGATTGTATGCGCTTGTACCAAGGATTGCATGTGCCCAGACCAGAGATTGAACCCGCAACCTTTTCGGTTACGGGCTGATGCTCCAACCAGCTGAGCCACACTGGGGCTAATTTTTTAGTGGATTTTTTTAGTATCTTCTATGCAAGATTATTTCATCTGCAAAAAGAAATAGTTTCACTTTTTCCTTTCCATTTGGAATCCTTTTATTCCATTTTCTTACCCTGAGTAGAATCTCCAGTGCCGTGTTGAACAGACATGGTTTTCAGGGTTTATCTGCATGTCAATGTTCTCTTCTTTTCATGGCTGAGTAATATTCCGGCGTGTGGATGGACAACCTCTTATTTATCCATTCACCTCCTGAGGACTTTTGGGTTGTTTTTACCTTTTGGGCGTTGTGAATCCTGCTGCTGTGAACATGTGTGTTTAGTGTGGATGTATATTTTCAGTTCTCTTGGGTATGTACCTAAGAGTAGAATTAAATACTGGGTTATTTGATAGCTCTGTTTTTACTTTTGGAGGAATTGCAGATTTCCCCAAAGTGGTTATTTTGCCATTTGAAGGCTGGGACCCTTGCGAAATGGGCTGTTATGTCAGATGGGGCTGTCAGTGAATGCTTGTTGGGTGTGTGCAGTAGGGCTGTGTTTGGGCCTGGGTTACCTGGTCGCTGTGTCCTGGGTGGATGATAACTGCTGTTGGCTCCTGGCTGTGCCAGGCTTATCACATTCCCTGTGGGTGCTGTTTTTTCACTTGGAGATGAGGACACTGAGGTTCCAAGGTTCTTGGAGCTGCTGGGTAGCCTGCATCTGTGTGACCTCTGGGTGCTTGACTTAGGAGCAAGGGAGTAACTTTTCTAGCAGCTGCATACCTGGTGCTCCCTCCACAAACCTTGGAGGCAGCTTGCATGCATTACCCCTGGAGTCCAGATGAATCCACTTCCTGAGGCCACCTGGGGAACCACGCTTGGACCTGTGCTTGCAGTCAGTGGGTTCTGGGCTGGCTCAGCTAACTCTGCTTCTCTTCCGATGTAGGCCTCCTCGCTGGAGAGGCAGAGCCCTCAAGTGGTTTCTTGCCTCACTCATAACCTGTGCACTGGGGAGCCTGGATTGCCGACCACAGGAGGTACCTTTCTTGCCCTGCCTTTCTCCTGCCCTGGGCTGTTAGGGCCACTGCAGTTGTGAGAGATAGAACCGTGCTCTGTCTGGCAAGAAAGAGATGGTGTGCTGGCACCCCAGAGTCCAGGGACAGGGCTGCAGACAGAGTGACCAGGACTCTGTTTCTCTTCCCAGCGGAGGACCAGAGTGTCTCATCCGGGCGTGGGGCTGGGGTTCCTGCTGATACCTGTGCTGAGGCTGAAGGAAAAATGGGGGCCGTGGGAGTCAATGGATGCTTAATGGGCACCATTCCTAGGCACCCTGCACCTTCCCTGAGCTGGTCCCTTGCCCCTTTCCTCCTGGCCCTGTTCTTTCTCCTCCTGCTGCTGGGTGCCTTGGACCCACATGGAGGACCAGCCTTGGCCTTCATGGCTTCTTAGCTTGGGTTGATTGAGACCTAGCTATTTTTTTGTTTGTTTCCTTTAAAATTCAACTTGCTGCCGTGGCCAACATGGCTTATTTGGTGGGGTGTCCAATACTGCAAAGCAAAAGGTTACCAGTTTGATTCCTGGTTGGGGCACATGCCTTGGTTACAGGCCTGGTCCCTAGCTGGGGTGCATATGAGAGGCAACTAATCGATGTATCTCTCACATCGATGTTTGTCTCTCTCTCTTTCTCCCCTCCTCTCTCTAAAAATAAATAAATTAAATCTTTAAAAATTTTTCAACTTACTGAAACCCAGTCATGGAGAGAGAGCAGTGAACACATCCTGACTCTTTTGGAAAAACCCAAAATCTAGTAACACCTACTCCTACCTACTAATACATTGGGCTGTGCATGGGACACTGCCGTAGCCCTGCTGAGGAAGAAGGAACTGGCATTTGTTAGGCCTACTGTGTGCTATTCATTGACCTACTCCCCGCACTGTACCTACAGTGACTCATGGAGGTGGGTGTACAGCATCACCACTGTGTTTCGGGAGCTGAGGACCTTGCTCAAGCCATGCAGGCACCAGGGACCAGGTGTGGGGCCAGCTCCGTTGAGTCCCTGTGCTGTGTGCACATGGACTCATCTGGGGCTCCTCTCTTCCTTGTCCACTTGCTCTCTCCCTAGAGCCTTCCTTGGAGGCGTCTGAGGTCAGGGAAACCAAACAGTTCCCCAGGAGAAAACATCCCTAAAATGCCCAGAATTCGTGTGCAGTTAGCCAGATGTGCTCTTCTGTCAGGAGTCCTTTTGTTGGGAATTCTCACATGGTAGACTGACATTGCTGACCACTAGCATGTACTGACACACAGCCTCACACACACACAGCCTCACAGTGTGCACACTTATACACACTTGTGCACACACAGCTGCACACTAAATTTAGGTGAACATGTCATGTATTCAGGCTCACAGCTGTGCACATGCATATATTTTCACGTACACACATTACACAAACTTACACCACTGCATGTACGCACATGCACACACACACACACACACACAGTCTCATGTGCACACAACCATGCCACACACATGCAGCCATATATGGCTGTCCACATGTATACATGTATACATGTGTACAGCCTCACAACTGCATGTGCACATGTATGCACATACACAGCCTTTCATGCATGCACGTACACATGCACACATGGCCGCATGCTATGGGCTTTGTCCCTGGTGGCAGTTGGGCCACCGTTGCTTTCTCTACCCTAGCTGTCTTCAGTCTCAGTGCAATGATGGGGATGGGTGGGGTGAGGAGCTCACGCAGGTGGTATCCCCCCTCTAGGTGTGTCCATGGGCTCTGCAGACCAGCAGTTCAACCTCGCAGAGATCCTGTCACAGAACTACGGCATCCGGGAGGAGTGTGAAGGGGCCTCAAGACGCCCAGAGCAGCCCGAGGAGGAGCTGGACAAGGACTTCATCTCCCAGGTACTTGGCTGAGCTGAGCCCTTCACCCATGTGGGTGGAGCCCTGCTGGGCAAGCTCCACAGTTTTTCCTTCTGGCTAAGTTGGCCTGCACACTGCCCAGATTCTACAATAAGTTCTGCTTGCACGATTGTTTACAAAGCTCCAGGTCCTGTGCTAGGAGCTGAAGTCACAGGGGACAGGCCAGACCTGGACTTGGCCTTCAGGAGGCTCTAGGGCTGTAGACCAGAGGAGTGGCTAGACATTAAACCTACCATTCTCAAACTTTCTGGCCTCAGGACCCCCTTATCCTCTTAAAAGTTATTGAGGATCTCAAGCAGTTTTCTTGATGCAGTATATCTACAGTAAGACCATTGTTGATGGAAATAATAGATTTTTATGAAAATGAAAAAACTTCCAAAACAAAACAAAAGCATTAGAGAAGAGTGGAATAGGTTTTTTTTTGTTTGTTTGTTTTTAAAAAAATTATTTTTAGAGAGAGGGAAAGGGAAGGAGAAAGAGAAGGAGAGAAACATTGACGTGTAAGAGAAACATCAGTTGGTTGCCTGTGCCCTGACTGGGAATCAAACTGGCGACCTTTGGCTTTGTGGGACAGTGCCCAACTAACCGAACCACACCAGGTCAGGGCAAGAGTGGAAAAGTTTTGCAGTTTTGTAAATCTCTGAGTGCAGGAATAGCTAAGAGAACCCAGCTGATGTCCTAGGCAGATGAGAACCTGTTGTGATGTTTTTTGGTTGAAGTGTGAATCTGGCCTCATATGGATCTGTTCCTGAAAAAAGGGTGGAGTATTTAGCAACCTTTTCAGATAGTTGCAGTTACTCTTTCATTCTGGACCAGAGTTCAGCAACTAGTCATTTTGTGAAGTGTAATTGCAGAGTGGATTTTGTAGCCACATCTAGTGAGCTTCCTGTACTTGGTTACGTTGCAATCCAGTGGTCTTATACTTGGTGTGGATCTTAACCCAGGTGTGATCTTGTCACCTCTGCATTGATGACATGTTTGCAAAACCCTGGTTCCCTGATATGTAGACCTTCCGCATGTTGACAGAGCTTACAATATAAAATCTAAGAACACACATTTGTTAATATCATAGACCATGGGTGCTTACACCAGACATTTATTTTGTCATAGTTCTGGAGGCCAGAAGTCCTAGATCAAGGTCTTAGAGGGCAGTTTGTGTGTGGGAGATCCCTTCCTGGTGTGCAGATGCTGCATTTTTATGGGGTCTTCACATGGAGGGGAGAGAGCTCCCTTATTGAATCAGAGATCAGGGCCCCACCCTCATGACCCATTTACCTTTAAGTATTCCTGTACAGGCCCATTTCCAAATACAGGCAGTCAGGTTGGGAATTAAGAACCCAATATACAAATTTGGGGGTGGGCACGTAAACATTTAGTCTATAGCAGACAGTATCAACACTGATCTTACCAGATGCCTTTTAAGTATTGGGAATTTTTTTTTTTTAAGGGACTAACCACAGGGCATTTGTTTAGCTTGGTGTCATGGATTACTTGGTGCCAATTTGGTTTTATAACCAAAACAGATGTCTTCTCTTCAAAAAAGAAAAGACAAAGAAAAAAACTCAACATGAATTTATAACTTCTCAGAACTCTCAAACCTAAATCAGCCAATTATTAGCTAAATACCTAGATCTAGATTTTCTTAAAAACCAAGAAAAAGAAAGACTATACTATCCTATGTAAAAGCAGAAAGCCTTCCTTTTTGTGTTACCTTACCAGAGACTGTGGAATCTCATCAAATTCACATTGTCAGATTCATGTTTTCCCAAATTAGAATTTTTTGCTTAAAAGCTTCTTTTACTGTCACAACCAGCACAGTCAGTCATTTCTTTGAAAGTAACCAACCACTTATTTTGTGTCTGAGACAATATCCACCTGGTTACCAGCTGATTTTATGAAAGAATAACTAGTTTTCTGCCCACCATTAAATTTTTTTATTGATTTTGCTGGGGGGTAGGGGGAGAGAGAGAGAAACACTGAATTTTGTTCTTCCACTTAGTTATGCATTCATTGGTTGCTTTTGGTTTGTGCCTTGACTGGGGATCGAACCTGCAACCTTGGCATATGGGGACAACGCTCTAAGCAACTGAGCCACTTGGCCAGGGTTGCCCGCCATTTTATTTAAGTAAAGATGGTGCCGCATGACGAAGGCAACTTGCTTACCTCACAACTTCACTTTTACAAGTGCGTTTCTTAACAGTTACCTCACTTTGGGATGTGGCAAGCACTTCCTACATGCTTCCCATTACCTCACACAGAAAATTAAAATGACATCTACTCAGGATGAAAGTTAACAAAATCAATAATCTGATACAGGATATTCTTGTGTTTTTTTTTTTAAGATTTTATTTATTTTTAGAGAGGGGAAGGGAGGGAGAGAGGAAAAGAAACATCAGTGTGCGGTTGCCTCTCATGGGCCCTTTCTGGGGACCTGGCCCACAATCCAGGCATGTGCCCTGACTGGGAATCGAACCAGCGAGCCTTTGGTTCGCAGGCCGCCACTCAGTCTGCTGAACACCAGCCAGGGCTTATACAGGATATTCTTCAGTGAAATTGTCATCTTTTAAAAACTGAATATGGCCAGGAATGTGCATTGGGGACTCATGTACTTTGTGCTCCTGCCTCCAACAGAGGGCATTGTGCATGGACCATTGACTGCTCCATCAGCACAAATGCCAGTGTACTGGAAGACAATAATGGCATCATAGTGCTCTGAAGGTCCCAGGGAACCCAGGCATCTTTGGACCACTGTGTGAACTCCTCCAACAAATGCATAATTAGAAACTGTGATGGGCAAAATGAACGTTTTCTGTCCTGTATCCTGTGAGAACTTGGTTGGCAGGGGGGAGGAATGCTCCCTGAGAGGAAGGGCTGGGAGGAGGCTGAGTGGTCTTCTACACTGATGGAAGTCCCAGCATGAGGGCAGGAGTCAGGGGGAGGGGTGCCAGGTGCAGACTCCTGGGAGAATGAGAGGGAATGCTTCAGAGGCTGGAGGCTGACCGTGACCCCTGGGGTCAGGACAGAGTGTGGTCAGAAGGCACTGGCCTCAGAGGAGTGGAGGTTCACAGGAGGGTGAGGAACAGTGATTTGACAGCAGTATTGGAGAGGAAGGTAGTGATAGTTTTTGTCCCTTCTGTCCCAGTAATTAAATATCTTATTTCCATTTCTTGTCCTTTTGGATGGGCTCAAAGTGTCAAAACAATGTGAGCAGCTCTGGTGTTCCCAGTGCCACCTTTCTGCTCTGAGTGTGTTGGGGCTGCTCCGGCCATGCGCTGTGGACCAGCCAGTGCCGACAGCATCTCTGTTGTGATGACGGAGCATCCGTCTCTTTACTCAGTGTACTGAGGGCTTAGTGCACAAGGCAGAGGTGGGTGTTGGATTTTACCAGATGCCTTTTCCACATTTATCCAGTCATAGTTCTTTGCTCTCCTGAAATGTTGACGTCATGAGTTGTGACAGGTTTCCAGAGAGCGTGCCATCCTTGCTTTCCTGGAATCAAGCCTGTACTACCTTGAGCAGGGAAGCTATTCTGGGGAGTGCAGTGTGGACTGAGAGGCCAGTCCTGGCTCCACCCCTGGGCTCTGGTGTCTCCTCTGTGCCCCTCCTAGGGGCTTATAGGGGTGTTCTTGGGGGAAGGACTGGGCTTGGGGTCAGGCTGGGGTGAGTTGCTGTGAATGTGACAAACTGGCTCTGGTTGTGGTGGCCGATGGGCCTCAGACTGGAGGAAGGGGAGCAGAACCCCTAAAGCAGTCCCTCCTGACAGAGCCCTGTCCCTCCTCAGAGCAGTGACATGCCCCTTGATGAGCTGCTTGCCCTCTATGGCTATGAGACATCAGACCCCATCTCAGAGCGGGAGAGTGAGGGCAGCGATGCCACAACCAACCTCCCGGACATGACTCTGGACAAGGTGAGAGGGTCTCTCCCTGGAAATGGTGGGAGGATTTATGGAAGGCAGGCATGAAGGCCTCGGAAAAGCAGACTGCTGCCAGTGCGTGAGGCGTGGACGGCTTCTTAGAGGGCCCCACTCTCCTGTTCCCAAGTCATAGCTGATGCAGCTGGCTGTGGCCGCCCACTCAGGGTCAGAGTGGCCACGGGGAGGGGGCCGAGATGGAGAGACCCCGACCACTGGCCTAAGGAGGGGCAGAGTAGAGACTGGCCTGGAGAAACCCAGCTGGGAAGGACGAGAACCAGGGAGGTCCTGACCGCCTGGATCCTGCCAGGTCAGGGGTGGTGCTGGGAGGAGGGCTCTATTGCCAAAGTTGAAAACCACAAGAAGGGAGAGCAGTGACTGGGGGCTCTAACTGTCCCCAGCCAGGCATAGGCGATGTCCCTTTCCAGGCTGCAGGGGTTTGGGCTTGGGGACCACACGTATCCATGCCGGCGCCCTGGCTGCCCTGCTCTGGTGCTTGGTCTCCTCATCTGCAAAGTGGGAAGGACAGCCCCACGTGAGCCCTCGCCAGAGGGAGGTCCGTCAAGTTAGTGTCACTGTTGTTATTAGTGTTATCTTAAGCTTGTTAAAACAAACTGCAAAAATGTTCTTTACTTTTTGTTAAAAGGAACAAATAGCGAAGGATTTGCTTTCAGGGGAAGAAGAGGAAGAGACACAGTCCTCGGCAGATGACCTCACTCCCTCCGTGACCTCCCACGAGACCTCCGACCTTTTCCCTAGCCAGAGTGGATGTAGGTGTCCTGCCTGCTCCTCCTGTTGGGCTCGGTCGAGCAAGGCTCTAGTGATGCAGACAGAGGGGCCCTGGGCTACTGGGGTCAGAGAACCTTGGCACAAATGTCTGGTGCCTCGGGTACCCCCTATTTTTGACCTGAGCCTCTTTGGGGATCCCATCTCACTGGCCTGTGAGCTGAAACTGAGTGGCTTTGGTTCACATGAGGAGGGAATGTGCCCGTTCCTGTAGCCAAAAGCCCATCAGAATGGGGAAGCACCCTGGCAGCATGAGGTGCTGGGAGCTCATGGCCGGTAGTTAGCAAGCTCCCACTCTTTTGTCCATTGCGAACCCATCATCTGTCCAGGGCCCGAGACATGCTCCTTGTCAGGAGAGGCATGGTATAGGGGTCAGGTGGATGTAGAGTGGGGTGGAGGCTGCAGCAGTGAAGACCCTGGGATCCACTAGCCTGGGGGGCCACCCAGTGCCACAGATGTGTCTCACCTGCTCCCCTTTTCCCAAAGCCCGCTTCCTGACTGGCACAGACAAAGAGCTGGGCTCTTCCACCTCATCTGACACTGAGGAGGACCCCCTTCCTGCCAACAAATGTAAGAAGGTGCGTGGCCCTGACCCTGCAGTATCTTCAGCATGGGCCTCTGCAGAGAAAAATGCATGGCTTCTGAGAGGTGGGCTGCACTGGGACTTGACTGTGGTGTTGGGCCTGTGCTGCTGCGGCATCGGTTGGCCCAGGGATGTGGCCCCAAGGTCCTGTCCTGGGTGCTCTGGGCTGGGCATCAGGACACCAGGATCCTCAGGCCTTACTGCCTTGTCACATGCCTGGACAAGTCAGTGGAGGCACATGGTTGCCCACATACCCACACATACGCAGGTCTCTGCCTCATTCTCATGCCCTAGGACTTGGCGCCTGCGGGAAGATAGCACAGATTAACATAGCCCTGGGCTCTGGGCGGCGGCTGGGCCTCGCATCTGCTCTGACTTTCCTGGGCCTTTGCCTTTGCAGGAGATCATGGTTGGGCCTCAGTTCCAAGCTGACCTCAGCAACCTACATTGCAACCGCCATGGAGAGAAGAGTAAGTGGGGCCTGGATCATGGTGGGGACAGGGAGAAGAAGATACGAAAACTCTGCTCCAGCCAAGGAAGAACTTGGCTGCACATCCAGCCGGAGCCAGTTCCCAAATCCTCAGAGGGAACCTGAGGGACCCAGCTTGGGTCAGGTGCCTACCCTATGCCAGCTATGGGCAGTAGGTTTGCAGAGTGCTCTGTGAGCGGGTGGAGGCAGGGAGACCTGCCTCTTGCCCAGGGCTCTGTACTTGTCCTCTGCGCATTCGTATTCTTCCCCACTTAACCCACAGGCCTCTTCCTTACCTTGTTTGTCCTGTGCCAGAGTCTTCCAGAAGCCAGTGTCCCTCTCCCTGCTCTGTCCTTCAGGGTACTCCCCAACCTGGACTTGATGTTTGTGCGTTGATCCCACCGCAATGTGTAGTGGCCTCTGTTCTTTGAGATAGGAATTGTTATCTCCATTCAGAGCTGAAGAAGACAGGGTGTGAAGTCATCTGCCTATTGAGTCTTGTTTTTCTTGCCCCGAAACCTCTGCATGCCCTGGGCTGGCACTCTCGGCTCAGGAGGCTTTTCCCAGATGATTCTGTCCCCAGGATTGGGGGTGGGGTAGGACAGACAAGGAAGACAGGGACCCTCAGTAAAGAGTAAGGTCTCTGAGGGCCATGCCGGGACCTGGGTGTGATGGGACGTGCTTGCTCTATTGTAAGCAATTTGGGCAAAGGGTGGGAGACAGGAAAGTGAAGCTAAGCTGGGTCACAAGGGACACTCTGGAACCCTCTCCCAGAGAGAGGTGTCTGTGCACACACCTTAGCTACACCCTCAGAGGGGCTGGAGCCTGTCCCAGTCTTGGTCCGGAGCCCAGCCATGAAGTCTGTCCTCCTGCCCTTGTCCTCTCCCCCAAGCCTGCCTTGCATGAAGCAGGTCTTTGGTCCTGTGGGGATGGGAGTTGGCCTCTCACTCATGTTACACTGTGAGATTAGATCCATGCATGTGGCATGTGCCATCTTGTATACTGTTGTGTCACGTTCCCTGTATGGATGTACTATATCGGTCATCCCTTCTGTTGGTCATTACTGCAGTCGTCTGCAGTTGTGATTATGAGTGTCCTCAGGTGTGTCTTAGTGGACACGCACTTGTTCCTGGATTGATGGCTGGGAGGCATATGGTGGCCTATGTTAGGTCTGTGAGTATTGCTTAGGGGGTCCTACCAGCAGCCTGCAGGGCTGCAGGGCTCCGTGTCCTCATCAACACTTGATATGCTCTGTCTTACTGATTTGAGCCCTTCGGCTGGGTTGAGTGATTTCTCATGGTGGCTTTCATTTGCATTTCTCTGATGAGTAATAGTATGTCTACTGGCCATTCGTATATTTCTTGTGAAGAGCCTGCTAAAGGTCCTCCCCCCACTCGTGGTTTTTTTTAATCCTCACCCAAGGTTGCTTTTAGAGACAGACGGACATTGATGTGTGAGAGAAACATCGATCAGTTATCTCCTGTACACGTCCCGACGGGGAATTGAGCCTGCAACCTTTTGGTGTACAGGGTGATGCTCCAGCCAACTGAGCCACCTGGTCAGGACTCCCCATTTTTAAATTGGGTAGTCTTTCTCTTTCTTATTTGTGGGGTTCCACCTGTGTTCTGGATACAAGCCTTTGGTGGGCTCTGTGCACTGCACGTTTTCTCCCAAGTCCAGCTTATCAATCTGTATTTTAACCCACTATGTAGGCTGTGGAAGGAATCTCTGCAAGTCTGGAAGATGCTCTCCTTTACTTTCCCTGTTACATTTAAGGCTGTGATGTGACTTGATTTGATTTTTGTGTTATGGTTGGAGGTTGGGGTCTGGGTCCATTTTTTCCCCTGTGTGAGTATCACTTGCTCTGCCACCACATGTTGAAAGGTCATTTTTCTTCCACCGAATCGCAGTGGTGCCTATGTCGAAAACCAGCTCTTGGTGGTGTGTGCGCTGTTTCTGGGCTTCTGCTTCCAGTTGTCTGGGGTGGTGCTGGTCTGCCAGCCTTGAAGTACCATTGCACATCCCTGTAAGTTTATAAATTAGCTTGTCTGTTGCCATGACACTGCCTGTCATTTTTACTTTGTGATTGTCCTTGCCAGGCTTTGGGGTCATGTATGCTGCTGTCACCAAGTATGCTGGCAAGTGCCTTTTACCAACATCTGGGAGAATTTGTGTGAGATTGTTACCATTTCTTGTTTACATGTTTGGAAGAATTCCTCAGTGAAGCTGTCTGAACATGGGGTTTACTTTGGTTTCATGTTTTTGGAAGATTTTTAATTATAAATTCAGTATATTTAATAATATGGTTCTATCTAGGGTTTCTGTTTGTTTTGATAAGCTGCATTTTTGAGGCATTTATCACATTAGTAAGTTGCTAATTTTATTGTAAAAAAGAATAATCCTTTTATTTTCTTAATTTCTGTAGGATCTAGAGTAACAACCCTTTTTTGAGTCCCAGTATTGCTATTTTGCATTTTTTCCTTTTTATTCCCTCTTGAGCAGTCTTGTTAGGAGTTTGTTACTTTTATTACCCTTTACAAGGAACTAACTTTTGGATTGTTGATTTTTCTCTGTTGTCTGATTGCTATTTAATTGATTTTTACTTTTATCTTTATTTTCTTTCCTCCTCGTTTATTTCATTTTGGTTTGTCATTCTTTTGTTCACATTGTGATAACTTCTCCGACTTAGAAGCTTTCTGTTTCACTTCCAAATGTTGGGGAATTCCTAGTTATCCTACTGTTACTGATTTCTAGTTGAATTCAAGAGAACATACTCTGTAATTTTAGTTCTTTGAAATTAGCCTTGTTTTATGACAGTATTTAGCATGTTGTGTAAATGCTGCGTTCTGTGTTTTTATATTTGAAGTGTATTTTCTGTAACTGGCATATTTTTGGATCTAATTTTTTATCCAGTCTGAGACTATTTTGCCCTTTAATAGAGAATATTTAGCCTAGTTACCTTTTGGACTATTTTTCATGTTATTGTGAAAGCAGTTGGGATAAGTCACCATCTTCTATTTGTTTTCTCCTTCTTTCATCTGTTCTTTTTCCCTTTATTTTCTCCTCTACTTAAAAAAACTTTTTTTTAACCTCACCAAATGACATGCTTATTGATTTTAGAGAGAGAAGAAGGGAGGGGGAGAGAAAAGAAAATATTGATGTGAGGGAGATATTATCAATTGATTGTCTCTTTTGTGCATGCCAGATGGGGACCAAACCCATAACCTTTCGGTTTACAGAATGATGCTCCAACCAACTGAGCCACACTGGCCAGGGGATGCCTTCTTTTTGATTAATTAAGTAGTTTTATTCTATTTTTTTTCCTCCTCTTTGAGATCATAAGTTTTAATTTTCATATTACCTCTCCAGTGATTACCTAGTTTAGATCAGTGATTTTCAACCAGTGTGCCACAAGAAGTTTTAAAACATGCAATACCTAACTATTTAGTCAGGGACACTGACCTCTTTTCCCTTAGATTATCAAATAAAAAAATCACAGTTGTCTTGGCCGGGTGGCTCAGTTGATTGGAATGTCGTGCAGTGCACCAAAAGTTTGTGGGTTTGATCTCCAGCCAGGGCCCAGGTCTGGGCGCATATGGGAGGTAACCAGTCAATGTTTCTCTCTCACATTGATGTTTTTCTCATTTTCTTTCCCTTCTTCTCTTTTTACAATCAATAAATATATGCCCTCAGATGAGGATTTAAGAAAAAAAAAGTGAACACAACAATAGCCATCTGGTGTGAATGAATCAAAATACCTATTTTATTTTTGTCAGATTGGCAAAAATTACATTTTTTGGTGTGCCGCAGAATTTTGATAATTAGTTTGTGTGTGCCATGAGATGAAAAATGGCTGACAATCACTGCTTTAGATAAGTGTACCCTAGTCTCCTCACCTCTCCTGTCTATTGCACTGCTGCCACTTCTGCAGGGACTGCAAGTGCCACAGTGACAATGTTGTGACTTACACAGAAGATGTTCCTCGAGTTCACTCACAGCTGCATTAACAGGGCTGTCCACTCCCTCCAGCTTCCGTTTGGGATCATTTCCTTCCCCTTAGAACTTGTTCTTCAATATTTCTTGTTATGTTGATTAATTCTTTCAGCTTTTGTCTGGAAAGTCCTAACCTTGATTTCACTTTTGAAGAGTATTTTTATGGGTCTAGATTGCCAGATTGGCCAGCTTTTTTCTTCTCACATGTGAACCATTTCATTCCATTATCTTTGGCATCTGCTTCTGTGAAAAAGTCAGATGCCCGTCTTACTGTTCCTGTTGAAATTCTTGTTCACAGTTTCCTTCCCGGCTGATTAAATTTTTCTTTTGTCTTCTAGCATTTCGACCAGCTTTGCCCAGATGTGGTTTTCTTTGTGTCTATCCTGAATTTCTTGGATGTGTAGTTCAGTGACATGCATCAGCTTGGGGACTTCTTGACCATTGTCTCCTCGGATTTCCTTCTGCCCCATTCTTTTCCGTCGCTCAGTTATATATGTGACTGTCTTCCTCATCCCCTGTGTTCTCTATAAATTCAGTTTGATTCCTTCTCTTTGATTTTTATTGAATTCTTTTTTATTTTACTAATCATGTCTTCTGCAAGGCCAAGCTGCCATAGAGCCGTTCAGTGGGTTCATAAATTCATAATTTGTATTTTCCAGTCCTGGGAAACTCACGTGATTCTTTGAAGTCCTGTCTGCTCACTCTGATTTTCAGCCATTTGTGGATTTACTTCTCTCGTTCCACGGTTTTTCTCTCACATTCACATGCTTGGTAGATGGAGGGCTAAGGTTATAGGATGATGTTTGTGTTTTCCAGAGAGGGGCCTCTTGTCTTCTCAGACTAACCACCCTGGTCCAGGCTGGGACTGGTGTCCACGTGGAGGTGATAGGAGGTTGCTGCAGGCCCACGGGGGCTTTTTGCACCAGGGGAGGCCACTGCCTCTGTGGTTCTCAGCACCCATCCAAGAGTTGTTTGTTCCCAGGCAGTTTTCTGACCAGAGAGATTCCAGTGCAGGAGCTGTTTTCCTAAGTGTATTTTTCACTTTCCGGCCACTGCACTGGGTTGGTTTGTATTGTTTGATTTTCAGTCCCTGTGACTCTTCCCTGGATAATTAAGAGGTACCGGTCCTTGGGGCTTCTGAGACCTGGTCCTGAGCTCTCCCTTCTGCCTCTTCCTCATCACATCCCTCCGGAGCTGGAGGCGGCCACCCCCTGCTGTCATGGGACAGGACTCCCCTTCCCTGGGCAAAGTACACTCCTATGTGGCTTGTGCGGTGCTATGGTTGGAGTGGTTGTGGCCTAAGCTAGACCACTGGGACCCAGGTGTCACTGCCATCATCTTGTCCAGCCTGTTTGGTTCCTCGGGACTCTTTCATGGCTTGTAAACTGTGCAAATGGGTTTATTTTCCCTGAACCCGTTATCTACAGCTCCCTCCCCAAAGGCCATGCGCAGAAGTCCCCCTTCCTCAACCAGGCTAGTTGCCGCCTCCTCCTGGAGGCAGCCGTTCTCTGGAGCTGCTGTACCGGCCAGCCTGGTGGGTGCCTGTGGGGGGGGAGTGCGCACTCTTCGAGGTGTGGGCGTGGACCGTGCGCCTGCAGCTGACCTTGGCCGTCCTTCTAAACAGTCTATGAGAACGAGGACCAGCTGTTGTGGGACCCCAACATCCTCCCTGAAAGGGAGGTGGAGGAGTTCCTATACCGGGCAGTCAAGCGGAGATGGCATGAGACGGCTGGGTCTCAGCTCCCAGAGGGAGAAGCAGTGAAAGATAGTGAGCAGGTAAGCAGCATACTGGGTGGCGTGTGTACCCCAGATCCCCACCGTGGTGGTGGTGTGAACACCTCCCCACATCTCACCCCCCCAGTGGCGATGTGAACTCCCCCGTGTCCCTGCCCTGATGGTGGTGGAATAAGTGCACACTGACGCCCCATCCCAATGATGGTGTGAACACCCTCACGCCCTGACCCCGGCAGTGATGTAAACTCCCCCATATCCCCATCTCAGAGGTGGTATATATGTCTCCCATGGCCCCACCTTGATGGTGAGGTAAATGCCCCTTATATTCCCACCCCAGTGGTGGTATAAATGCTCTCGATAGCCCTGCCCTGATGGTGATGTAAATGCCCCTAACGTTCCCACCTCAGCGGGGTAGGTGCCCCCGATATCCCCACCCCGATGGTGGTGTGATGCCCCCCATATCCCCGCCCTGATGGTGGGGTGAATACTCTCAATCTCCCTTCCCCGATGATGAAGTAAATACTTCATCAGGCGCTGTATGAGCTGGTGAAATGCAGTTTCAATGTGGAGGAGGCTCTGCGGAGACTACGGTTCAACGTGAAGGTGATCCGAGGTGAGCTCTCGGCCTGCCTGTCCCACCCTCGCTGTCTGTCCCGGTGCGGGCACTGCTGATGTCACTGCCTCCTCTGGTTGCAGACGGGCTCTGTGCTTGGAGTGAGGAGGAGTGCAGGAACTTCGAGCATGGCTTCCGGGTGCACGGCAAGAACTTCCACCTGATCCAGGCCAACAAGGTGAGGACACAGGCCGCGCCCCCTGCTCCCACTGGCCTGCACTGTGGTCTCCTTGGGGCTGGGAAGGTCTTGGGAGCCTGGGCACATGGCACCCTACGCCCCACAGCACGAGGTCCCAACTCCCGTCTCCAGGCTCGCGAGGCTTCCCTGAGCTGAGGGCTACAGCTCTGGTTTCTGTCTCTCTCGCATGCCTGGCGTCTCATTCCAGTCTCCTTTGCCAAGCCGCTTTCTTCCCCCAAAGAAGGCTCCAGTATGGGAAATAATTGGCCTAAAGGTGAATTGTAGTAGTGGTGCCTGTGTTCACCATCCACCCTCAGCCTTTAGCCATGGGGATCAGGGGTCTCCTAGTTCAATCAAATCAAGGAAATAGGTCTCTCCTGCCGTGCTCATGACCGGGGATGCTGCTGCGTGCCAAGTCCCTGCCCTCCCCAGGCCTGGGTCCACCTTTCTTCCCCTGGACCTGAATTCCCCTGTCCTTAGGCCTAAGGCCATGTGTGCTCCCCTGGGCCTGAGTCCCTGTCTCCCCTAGGCCTAGATCTCTCTCTCCGGGCTTCTGGCTGGGTGTGCCCCCCGAGTCGGTTTCAGAGCCTGGATTTCCCTTTGTCTTTCTCATCGCAGCTGCCCTTCCTCACCCCTTCCAGTGGTTTTTCTGCCCTTCTAGGGAAGCAGCCCTTGTCCCTTCTACTATTCATGACAATACAGCATGTGGGAAAGCAGGGCCTGGTGAGACCTAACCCGGGCTCTGGACCCCTGTCCTCTCTTGGGAGGCTGGAGGCAGTGAGGCGCCTGTGCTGGGCCACTGTAGGGAGAGGGTCGTGCTCAGCCGACCTTCCCAGTGTTGTTGCAGCAGCACTGGATCCTCTAGGTGGGTCAGCTCCCCGTGGCCTGGCGCGGCGCGCTAGTCACCGAATTTCTGCTGCAGCCAGGGCTGCTTCTGTGAGCAAAACTTCATGTGTTGTCTTCCACGTGCCCGCCCCCTGATTGCCACATGCATTCTAAGTTGGTGCCTACCCTGGCCCCAGGGAGCTGTGACACTCTCATTCCCAGTCAGACTCCTGATGCAGGAGAGGATCTTCAGGAAGAGGAGACAGCTGATGTGTGCCCTGCGTGCTCCACTGGTTCCCAAGCCTCCCTGGGCTCTGGTGTCTGTCCCTCATCCTGGGGCTAGCAGTGGTTCTCACACATTGTAGCTGCAGCGCAGCCTTGGCTTTGCTGTGGGGGCCCCTCCAAAGGAAGATGCCCCAAGAGGTTTTGGCGGGTGGCGCCGAGCTCCACTCCGGGCCTTCGTTCACAGTGCATCACCCTTGTCCGTCGAGGGCGCTTGCGTATGTGATCTGAGTCTCGGGTTCGTAGAGCCCCCCAGTGTGTTCTTAACGTAGACAGCTCTCCCTTGGGGCGTTAATGATGTTCCATGGGAAAGCAGGCTTGGCCAGAGTGCACTCTGCCTGCTCTGGGCGGGGGCTCTGTCCCTGGTGTCTATCTTGAGGTGTTAGTGGCACTCTGCTTTGTGGGAAGAGCGGGCACAGTCAGGTTGCATGCTGCTCTTTCTGGGTGGGGGCTCTGTCCCTGGTGTCCGCACTGCTCATTCCCCTGCTGCCGGGCCTGCGACGAATGGGGGATGAGGTGGACACTGCAGTCCTTGGTAGCTCAGCATGGTCGGGATGAGGCGGTGGACACTGGACAGGGCCCAGAGTAAAGAAGGATGGGGCTCTCATGCCAGCAGGTGGTGGATTGGGATCATCATGTTTAGGGCAAGGGGATGATCCCTAGACATGGGAGTGGCTTGTGAGCCTTAGATGGGGGCTGGCAGTGGGTGTAGAGGACATGGGGGGTGTGGGCAGGGTCTTGGAGAGCCATGGTTGCCTTGACCTGTTGCCACTGCCCTGGGAAGTAGAGGTGCTTGGGCATGTGGGGCCCAGATGACACTGCACTGTCCCTCAGGTGCGTACAAGGTCTGTGGGTGAGTGTGTGGAGTACTACTACCTGTGGAAGAAATCTGAGCGCTACGACTACTTCTCCCAGCAGACACGGCTGGGACGGAGGAAGTACGGCCCGTCAGGAACCACGTATGTGCAGCGGGCTTCCAGCAGGACCTGGGTGTGGGGGAGCCCTGGGAGCCCCAGGAGCACCTACCACCTGAGGCACCTATCTCCCTGCAGCCTCCCATGTCGCCCTCTTTTCTCAGGGACACAGACCAGGACCTAGATAGCAGTGACCCTGATGGCCTCACCCGTCCCCGCTCCTCACCGCCCCTGCCCCCCGCCACTGATGGCTTAGGCCCTGAGCAGGATCCCCTGGCACGGATGCAAATAGGTAAGAATGTGGGGTGGACCCCTACCCTTGGGCGGACCCCCGTGAACCCAGCACCCTGACCTGGGCCAGCGGACACTAAGGAGCAGGGGTGTGGGAGCCATCGTCACTCCACCCCATGAGGTGTCACACATGTGAGATGTCATAGGGGTTCGTTGGCTTTCCATGTGGAGGGGAACCGTGTGTGCCCCGCAACCCAAAGTAGTGGGCTCCTCTCTGAGCCGTGGGGGGAAAGGTGGCTCCTCTCTTGGTGCCAGGTGTTTGGGGCCCCTTTTTGGTCCCAAGTCAGGGGGCTTCTCTCTGCGCCCCAGGTTGAGCAGTCTCCTTGCCTAACTCCAAGTTGGGGATTCTTCTCTGGGCCGGGTCGGGGGGCTTCTTTTTGGGCCTAGGTGGTGATTGCTTAGCCCCATCTGCCATGTGGGGGATCTGGGGGTGTCTGAGCTCTCCCCAGTGTCCTGGGCCCAGGACCATAACGGAGCAAAGCAAGGCCTGGTTCGTGACTTCAGTTTCTGAAGGTGACCACAGAGGGAAGGACAAGGACCTTTGGTCTCTGGGTCTGTTGGACCCGGGCTTATATTATCCCCTGGTTCCAGAATGTGGTTGGTTTTGTGGTTTGTCTGGAAGGGCATCCACGTCTACCTGTCCTAAGTTACCGGTCATGCACCTGAGTCCAGAGTTCCACAAATTCTACGTTTACACTGACTTTGCAGCACACTTAAGCACTGTTTTGTTGTTTTGAATCTGTTGTGTTCTGTTTTGAGGAACTGGAGTCAGACCTTTCAAGGCAGGGCCTTAGCCTGGTTGCACAGTTTAGTATAACTAGTTTCTTTATGTTCATGTGTATTTTCTGTATTTGTGTGAAAACATTTGTGAAGAGGGCCCTGTACACTTTGCTGCCCCTGACAGGTTTGGCCAGAGCCTGCATTAGTTGCAGTGTCAAGGCAAAAGTGTGATTTTAAGCGAGTGTACCTTAGCCCGGATTGGTGTGGGTCCTGGGAGGGCTGGGCGTGGGGTGCTGCTGGAGGCCTGGCCTCAGCTCCGTTCTCCCCCCGCAGAGCCGCTGAGTGTGGACAGCATGGCTGGCAGCCTTGGTGAGCCTGAGGAGGGCTCCGACAGCCTCCCGTCCTCGGAGCCAGGGCCCTGTCTGTTCCAGCAGCTGGACGCTCCCCCAACTGTGCCCCTGCCCCAGCGGCCCCCAGCCCTGGCCGAGCCGGCCTTCTGCCCCTCTGCTGCAGCTGCTCCAGAGCCCAGCGCCAGCTCGAGACTGGCTGTGGACTTAGCCCTGCCTGGGGCCCTCCCCGAGGAGCTGCCCCTGGTCTCCAGCCACGTGGATATGGACGGAGAGCCTGAGGAGGCCGTAGCCCCTGCACAGGTGGCCTTGTCGGTCACTGAGTTTGGACTCATTGGCATTGGGGACGTGAATCCTTTCCTGGCTGCCCACCCAGCGTGCCCGGGCCCAGGGCTGCACTCGGAGCCCCTGTCACAGTGAGTGCAGCCCCCACCCTAGGGGCCCCCAGCCTCATGCTAAACTGAGAAGGGCGGGAGGGGTCTGGCCCGAGGGCCTGAGGGCAGCATGGCCCCACGGAGAAGGCTCTGTTTGTTTCTTTAGTTTTATTTTCTACTTTTAATTTGGCTTATTTATTTTTTTGACTAGGTAATACATTCATATGGTTCAAAATCCAAAAAGGTACAAATGGGGCCAGTGCTAGTCTCCTTTCACCCCTGCCCCAACCACCAGCCCTCCCCAGGCACACGTGAAAACACCGTCTGCTGGGGGAGGGGAGGTTGGGAGCCATGTGTTTGGCCCACGGTACTCAAGCCGTGCAGTCCGTGGGACTGGACTGACCCTCTCTCGGTCTCTCTCTCGGTCTCTCCCTTCACTGCAGCTGTAACGTGATGACCTGTTGATTCCTGGCCACAGGCGGGCGTATGTGGCCTAGACTGGACTTGGGGCCACTGTGGGGCCTGCCTCTGTCAGTCTTCCCGACCCTTTTCCTCGTGGGCCTCGGGTAACGCCTTCTCTGCTTCAGAACACTTCAAGGACTGGGGTGAGCAGTGGCAGGGCTGTTAGCCCTGCCCCTCCCCACACACAGACCGGCACCCTCAGCACCTGGCACCACCTCCTGACTCCAGGCTGCCACTCACCGTGGGACCCGTTGGGCAGCTGGGTGCAGAGTGCCGGGTCCCCTCTAGCCAGCAGAGGCGAGGAAAGGCATCCCTGCCTGTCAGGGGGAGACAGGGCAGGATGCCCTCCGCCCCCCCACCAGCAGTCTCCGCCCAGGGAGCCCCCAGCACTCTGCTTGGCTCTGTCTCCCCGCACCTAGCAGGGCCATGGGCTGGCCCAGCCCAGGGGTCGGTGGGCAGCTGCTACTCGGTGCCAAACCCCACGGGGCACAGAGCCATATACCTCGATGTTGGCCCCGCCCCACCCTTGACCTCACCCACTCTGTCCACTTCAGGAAAAACCGCACTTTATGCCCATCTGCCTCCTCTCTCTATCCGCCCCAGGGCCTCTCAGCAGCCTTGTATGGGCGTGGGTTCCAAGAGACAGGTGACTGACACCCCCCTGTTGCCTGCAATGCTGAGGGGCCGGATTCCAGCCTGTTCTGACCCTGCAGGTCGTATTTCTGTTGACGCTCCCCAGCAAGATGGTTTGGGGTCCTGGTCCTTCTTTTCCCCCACCTCCCTTGTTTTATTTATGTTTCTGTTTACAAATTGGAGTGGGGTCCTCCAGGGGGACAGGGCAGCTCTCCCCAGCCCCTGGGTATCACCAGGAGAGTTTTGGCTCGAGCCCATCTGCAGAGTTGGACTCAACCTTTCCTGTCACCCCACCAAGGACCACACTGTGAAGTGATAACTGCCTTGAACCCCTTGCTGTTTTATTTATTAAACTTGATTTGAAGCCCTGTGTGTGCCTTGTGATGGATTGGACAGGGCATGAGGAGGTGCAAGGGAACCACAGGTCATTCCTTGTCACTTAGTTGCCGATAGGAGGGAGGTGGTCAGTCAAATGGAGGGGATGTTTAATCTGGAACCTGAAGGTGAATCACCCTGTTTTGGTGAGGGCCGTGTGAGTCAGGCCAAGGTCACTGCCAGCGCAGAGTTAGGCAGGGCATGAAGGAGGTGGAGGGCGGGAGGGAGAACAGCAGAGGGCAAGGTGGGCAAACCAGTGGGTTTTATCTTGAAGCCCCTAGAGGGGTTAGCCGGGGCTGGATCAAGATGTGGTTTTCAAAGCTTTAGTGGTTACGCAAAGAGGCTGGACAGGGCCGAGGGACACGCTGGGAACGGATGGGCCTGGGTCAAGGGAGGGGAGGCCAAGGGCAGGTGGGTTGAGCTGGTTGTGCTCGGGTGCATGGGAAAGTCAGGTGTCTTCTGGAATTCGGGGCTTAGTCCTTCAGAGCTGGTTGTGCCAGCACTGGGAGCAGGGGCACTTGGGGGTTGGGATGCCAGGGACCGTAGAATGATTTTCACTGGAGTTTTTCATCATCTATTTTTATTTTCTTGAAGCATTTTTAGAGCTCTTGCTCTACTATATTCTGGTTTGCTCTGCTTCCAAAAAAGCTGCCATTGTCCTTATCTTTGTGTGTTTTTACTCTGACTGCTAAGATTTGTATCTTTCTCCCTGGTTTTTTAAAATTTAATTTTTCCGTTACAGTTCTCATTCAGTATTATTTTGTATTAGTTTCAGGTGTACAGTATAGTGGTTTTTCTCCCTGGTTTTGAGCAGTTTGATGTATAGCCTCTTCAGACTGGCTTCTTTCGCTTGGTGATGTGCACCTAAGGTTCCTCCACACCTCGTGGCTCCCTAGCTCATTCTTTTTATCGCTGAGCAACATTGCATCAGATAGATGGACCACAGTTTATTGGCCACTCAGCTGCTGAAGGGATTCCCTGTTGCTTTCAGGTTCGGGCACTTACAGATGAGGCTGCTGTGGATACTGATGCAGGGTTTTGTTTGGACACAAGTTTTCAACTCATTTGGGCAAATACCCAGGAGTCGAATCTTACAGTAGGAGTGCGTTTAGTTTTATCAGAAACCACCAAACTGTCTTCCAAAGAGACTGCACCATTCGGACTCCCAGCAGTGGTGAACGAGAGTCCCTGCGACTGCCGGGCCACGCCAGCCATGTGTGCGACCCTCAGCCTGGCGTTCACCTGCTCTCATAGGCATGTGGTGGTGTCTCATTGTTTTCTGTAACCTGTAGAGATGGGCCCTCATTTCTTCCCACAGGCCAAGAAGATCCTCAAGGATTCCTCTATTTTTGAAACACTTTTTCCTTTTTTTTTGGCAGGATCAGCATTTTAAAATTTTATTTAATTATTTTTAGAGAGAGGGGAAGGGAGGGAGAAAGAGAGAGAGAGAACATGGATGTGAGAAATATTGATCAGTTGCTTCTCTCATGTACCCCAGCCGGGGACCTGGCCCACGACCTGGGCATGTGCCCTAACCGGGAATTGAACCAGCAACCTTTTGCCCCGCGGAACGATGCCCAACCGAGCCACACCGGTCAGGACAGGATCAGCATTTTAAAGATGTTCCGCTGACTCCTGGTTTCTAGTGAGAAACCGCTCATTCTTGTGTTTCCTGAATGAGACATCTTTTTTTCTCTGTAATTTCTTTTTTGTCTGGACAGCAGCATTTGGGTGTGATGTGCTAGGTGTAGATTTCCACATGGAGCTTCCTGGGCCTGAGGACTGCCTTGCATTGGTGTTGGAGCATCTTGGCTATTATTTCTTCAGATGTGTCTGCTGCTACCCCCTTGTCTTCTCCTCCTGGGCCTCCAGTTACACAGGAGGACGTTGGGTATTGTTCTACAGATTTCCTTGTGTTTTCTGTGTTTCTATTTGGATAGTTGCTATTGACCAACCAGCATTTGAGGTCCCTGGTCTCCTTTTCCACAGTTCCAGACTGCCATTCAGCCCATGCCATATCTCCACTGTTTTCTGTTGTTTTCTCCCACTTCTCTGCTGAAATTCTCCATGTTTTTCACCTTTTCTTCTATCCGTTTCAACCTCTCTATAATACCCTATGGTACCATTATTCCTGGGCTGCTGTGAGGAGCACATTGAGGTTGTGGGTGCCTGGCCCATTAGCACCCTGTGAGTGTCTGGAGGTCAGGACCATGTTGTGGCTTTGCCTCACCGTCCAGCAGAGGCTGCTCCTGTCCCACCAGCCTGGAGTAGACTGGATTCTGCAGCCTCTCCTGATCCTGGGGCCCAGTGATGGAGGCTTGGAGTAAAATACCTCAAAATACCACTCCCTCCACCCCGAGCAGCGTGCAGGCAAGATGGGGGTTGTGACTCAGGAACTGGACTCTCCTTGAAGATAGCCCTGTAAAAGGAATGAACAGCTCGTGGCCTTGTCCTGTGAAACCCCAGCCTAGACCGAGCCCCTGGAGCCGCAGTTACTCTAGTGGCCTCAGGACCCAGCACTGTCATTATTAGGTCACTTTTCACTGGTCAAGCATTGATTGAGCACCTCCTACGTGGGGGTCCCTGACCTGGAGCTGACGATGAGCTGATACGCAGACACACAGGCGAAGATGGTGCCAGAGCTTAGGGGAGGCAGCGGGCTTGGGTGAGTGCAGGGCAAGGGGGGCACTGCAGTAGGGGTCAGCCGTGTGAGTTGGTGACTTCATCCAGGACTGAGGGTTCCCAGGATGCCGACTCAGTTGGTGCTGAAACTGGAAAGATGGTCCTGTCCCTGATTCAGGTTGTGCAGTGCTCGGGGACAACAGAGTCCTTGTAGTTGTATGCAGGTCTGGGATTCTGACAGGTGACTCCAGGCATCTACCCCTACTGTGTTCTATTCAGTTAACCTTCCAGTAGTGCTTCCTAGTGGGACTGAGGACCATACGCCCGCTTTGTCTTGCCTGACCAAATATACCCATCACAGCCACCCAGGGTACAGTCTTGACTGCAGGACCCTCAGCAGTGGGTAAACCCTCCAGTCTAGGAGACAATCCCCAGTGTGGTCTTTCTGAGCCCCAAGAGAAGTATAGGAAGAGGTGGGAATGTTGGCTGTACTCAGGTGGCACCTACTGTGAGCCAGGCACCTTCCTGCCAACCTGCCAGGCTTTTTGCATTGAAATATTCCTTTTGGAAAGGAAACTTGGGAGTCCCTCAGTTTCTGCTGAGGCAACAGGGTGATGTGAACTGATAACCTGAGCTCTGAATGTCACTGCTTGGAGAGGCACCACAAAATTCGTGAGATCTCTAGGGTAGATGGGTAAGGCCCCAGTACCTTCAGCCTCCTTCCAGCTTTGCCATCTGCTGGTGAGGGAGGAGCCATCCAGTCCTCACTCCCAGCCCAGGCTCTGCCCCCTGAGGAGGCCTCGCTGGTTCAGTTTCTCTGTAAAAGGCCAGGTGTGAAAACTTCTTGAAGTGTGGGAGACCTAGCAGGTGTAGCAGCCCTGACCCCCAATCTTAACACTGATCCTAATCCGTTTATTTTAATCTTGATCCTGCCGGGATATTTTAAGAACTGGATGAGATTGAGGTCAGTGGGGAGGGGCCAATAGCCACACCAGCTCCAGCCTCATGCCCTCCCTCCAGCCACTCTTCTGGCTCAACAGGGACCAGGCTACGCTCCTTCCCACCCAAGGGCTCTGCATTAGGAGCCTCGCCCTGGAGACCCTCCTGGGTCTGACCTTGCAGCACCCACTCAGGTTGTCTCCACCAGCATGCCCCACTTCGGTGGGTGCCTCACGATTTACCCCCATCCTCGCAGCACACAGTAGGTATTCAGTAAAGAACCCTGAATTTCCTTAATTCCTATACAATATTGCATCTTCTCTACATTAACTTAAAGTGTTGATGGGCTGTCAACGCTGAGCTGTAGTCACCCCATTACAGTAAGGTAAAAGTGAAAAAAATGCAGTAATAATAATGGTGCCAGCTAACATTTAACATTTTTGCCAGGCTTCAGTATTTTAACAGGTAATTCTCTCAATACCCGTAATTTGGTTTGTGTTGCGTGAATAAATGAATGACCGGAGTTACAGCCCGGGACCGGCCTTTCCCTGGGGCCCGCCCCACCCTGTGAATGGCAGCAGGAGCAGCCAATTAATAGAGCCCGAGCATACGCGGGGGTGGGGTCACGCCAGGAGGAGAGGAGTACGCGCTGGAACCAGCTCAGCCAGAAACTGAGCTCTGTGACAGTGCCTCTACCCAGACGCTAGGAGTAACCTCCGGGCAATTAAATCTGATAATCCGGCAGCCGTAGAGGAAGTCTGGGGGCGACTTAAACTTCTCGAGGAGTGCGGTTGGGAAGGGGGGGTCGGTTGCTGGTGACATTCTTCCCACACTGTCTCTGCCACACCGCAGATGGAAAATCCGGTTCAGAAGTTTCCAAGCAGGACCTTGTCATGTCCTGGGGCTGGGCTGAGTTATTTTGAGTGTGTGTGGGGGTAGTAGAGGAGTATCTCTGTTTAAGGAAAGTCGATCCTGGACGCAGGGGACTTAACCCAGAGACACTCGCCAGCCCCCACCCACCCCCACCCCCGCCCTGCCCTCGCCTTCTGGACTATGGCCAAGATGCAGAGGTCTGTTCATCCTTCCAGGAAACAGGGGCGAGGGGGCTCTTGAGTTCAAGTCCCAGCTGCTTGACTTTGGGCCAGGGGCTGCCCCTATGTGAACCTGGCTCCCTGCATGTGTAAAAAGGGCCAAGACCATCCTCTGCAGGATCATTGGAGGTGATGGGGTGGTGAATGTGATTTACAGGTCACGGGCATGGGACCTTGGAGCCATGCCCCCTGGGTTCCTATCCCAGCCCCCTTCCTATTATGTGACCTTGAGGGTGACAGGACCGCTTGCCTGTCAAGTGTTCTGCCAGATCAAGGCAGGCTCTCTGGGAGGTGGTCACACTCCCCAAGGCCTCTCAGGTGGCTCCAGCCAAACGGATCCAGCGTGGGTGTGTGGACACTGAAAGTGGATGTAATAGCCCCTCTGGTCTCAGTTTCCCAGGCTTGGGTGCTCTTGAGCCCCAGGTGCCTCCCAGCTCAGGGCTCCCTGGGACCTGGGTGCAGGGCACAGAACTAAACTAACCATTTCCAGGTGTTGAGCTAGTTTCTACCTCTTGGCACCTCTGCTCCTCAGTCAAGTGGGGACAGTTAAGTGCTACATAGCAACAGTGCCTGGCACAGACTCCAGGGTGGGTGTTGAGGAATCTTTTCTAAACTGCCAAGTGGAAAAACCTCTGCAGTTAAGCTTCGGTAACCCGTCAATTTTTAGGCATTTACCGATTCAGGATATTGAGATGTACATGGCATGAATGCCAGTTTCCAATGGGGAGACCAAGGCTCAAGAGAGTGGCCTGGGGGACATATGCTGCGCTGCCCGAGTTCCTCTACACCCCGCAGTTCTGTTGGGGCAGTCCATTCACCCCTCACTCACTCATTCTTTCCTTGTCACCTCACTCCATCCCGTTCCCTGGACTCAGCCGACCGGATCCTTGAGACCGGGGCATTCCCGGGGCACGGACGCTCTGGGTGACCCAGGACTCGCTGTCCCTGAGCTGTAGCCTCCCGGCCTGATGGTGGTGGGGGGACTGGGCGCTGATGACCCCTACCAACTCAGAGACCCCTCCTCCTCCACGCCCGGGTCCCTAGCCGCCGCTCGCACGCACTCTACAGTCCTGTGCGGCGCGCCGCGGGCGGGGCGGGGGCAGAGTCCGCCCCCTCCCCTGGGGCTGCCCCGCCCCGCCCGTCGCTCCCCTCCCCTCCCTCGCAGGGCCTGGCTCGGCGGCCATGTGACTCTGCGGCCGGGCCTGGACGCGACGGGACGCGCCGGGACGGGCGTCGGGGGTCGCGGGCGCTGCCCGGGGCGGGGGGCGGGGGCGGCATGGAGCGGAGGTGGGTCTTCGTGCTGCTCGACGTGCTGTGCGTGCTGGTCGGTAAGAACCGCGGGACTCCGGGAGTGTAGGGGGGGACCCCTTCTCAGGTGTCTCTGGGGAGGACCCTCGGCGCGCCTTCCCGGGCGTGCGCCCTTCTAGCCTCAGTTTACCCCACCCGCGCCGGGCTCAGGAGTGGGCCATAAACAGTACGCGGGATGGCACCCCCTCCCAGGGCAGCAGGAAGTCGCCGCCGGGGCCGTGTGCGCCCCTACTCCTGCCGCGTCCCCCTTTCCCGCCGCGCCCTAGCGGGGCGGTGATTCACATGGGCGGTGGCCCCAGTCAGGGCGGGCCCGGGCAGGGGTTGCGGTGCGGGCCCCCGCCGGGAGGACCCTCACGCCCCGGGCTCGGCTTTCCCAGAGGGCTCAGGGAGAGCTGAGGCCTGGCCCAGGACGCACAGCTGGTCGGTGGGATTTGAACCCGCGCAAGCGGGTAAACACCGACAGAAAGTTGGGCCCGGGGCTGCGGGGCGGCCCGACCAAACCTGTTGGGCGGCTTTTCGGGCCAGGTTGGTGGAGGGGGCAGCCGAGGCCCTTCCCTTCCGCTCCCCTCCCCTCTCCCAGGGTCCCAGAAACAATGGCCGAGTGTTTGCTCTGGGACTGTGAGGGCAATGGCCTCGGAATTCTACCCCCGGCGGGGGGAGGGGCCTCACCGGCAAAAATTCCCCCTGCCCCCCAATCTGGTTCTTGCCCTTCAGACCAGCACGGAGGGGACCGAGACACCGAGGGATGGAGGGTTCAGGCCTGATGGATGGCAGAGGCCAGCCCCCCGCCCCCCCATGTCCCAGATGAGACCCCTTTTGGGATCGGCTGGGTGGTGGCAGGAAGAAGACCCCTGGGCACCATATTCTGAGCACCTATGTTATTATTTATTTAAATATTTGTGTGGCACTTACTGTATGCTAAGCAACAGGCAAATAATTGAACCTTTCCTCCAAACAGCCTGTGAGGGACCAGCTTTTATAATCCCCAATTTCATCCCGGAGAGGTCACAGGGGAGGCAGAGCTGAGATTAAGTTGTGTACTGCCGCTGGCTGGCTGTCTTTTTGCCAGGAGTTGGTGGCTCAGGCAGATCACACTCCCCATTCTAGAAGATTCAACACAAACAGTTCCATTTTAAATGGTGACAAGGACCTTGAGGGAAGACGGGAAGTCAGGGAGGCTGACCAGAGGGAGGCCCTGATTTTAGTGCACCAAGTTCTTCCCAAATCCCAGGAAAACCCAGCCCCAATTGGGGTACCTGAGTCTCCGGGGGTGGGGTGGGCGGGCAGGGGTAGGGGACAGGAGCTGGGAGGCTGACTTCCCCTTCCAAGCATCCTGTGTGACTTCTTAGCATCCTCCAGCGCTGACCCCCCATTCACATACACGCATCTTTGGGAGTCTCCATTTAGGCCTCCCTGCCTCCAGCCTTGCCTCACTCACAGCAGCAAGAGGGATCCTGTGAAAACAGGCTTCAGTCCTCTGCTTCAGACCCCGTGTGCCTCCTGTCTCGCTCCAGCAAGATTCACATTCTTACAATGTCCCCCATCCCCCAACCCCCAACACAGCCCTTCTTCCCAGTGCTCCAACTCCCCAGGCTGGTCACACCTCCAGACCTTTGTACTGGCTGCTCCCTTGCCCCAGATCTCCCCTGGACTTCCTCATCTCCAGGCCACTTTCTCTGTGGCCTGCTCTACCACCTCTGTTGTCACCTCCCCGATGCCAGTCATCATTTATTTATTCTTCATTTCTAACCCCTCTCGGCTGCCTGAGGCCAACCTCTGTGTTTTCTTGAGTCTTTCTTCAGACTCGGCATCAAAGGTGGTCAACGCCATCACTAGAGTCCCTGGGGCCCTTGAATTTGGCCTGTTGGGAGGAGGTGGCCCTGCTGTCCCCTTCCTCTGGAATTCAGGCCACAGAAGAGCCACACCCCTTTGCTCTTGTCGCCTGTCTTGCCGGGGGCAAAGGACACCCTACTGGAGTTTGTGCACCTACCCCGTAGAGCAGGGAGCCCTCAGTGGGAAGGAGGGAGGGGTTTTGGTTGAGCAGGGCCCCAGTGCCTCGGCAACTTAACCTTTCATAATTTGGTCATGGCTGTGGCTTCCGGACGTGTCTGGACGGAGCTCCCAGGCTTGGTCTGTCTTGGTCACTGCGTGGCCAGCTCAGGGACAAATGAGAATGCACACACCTCAGCTTGGAAAAACAGGAAGCCTTGTCTTTTAACGGATGCTTATTAAATGCCTGCCTAAGCTCCTGGCACTCAGCCTTGAGCACCACAGTCCCCGCTCAGGTGCTCACAGATGCACGGAGGGGATTCAATCAAGTATCAGTGATTACGTAGTTAACCACAAGGACAAGAGACAGAGGAACTGATATTTCCTTCTAGGAGAGTGATTACTTGGGTGGGACAGTTAGGAGGGGGCAGTGAAGTTGAGACTGGAGGGAAGTTAAAGATGTTTTGGGTGGAGAGAACGTGGCACTCTTCCCCAGATCTCCCCTGAACTTCTGCATCTCCAGGCCACCTTCTCTGTGGCCTGCTCTACAACCCCTGTTAGAAGCTGCAACCAGGTCCTGGAGCAAAGGTCCTGGAGCGGGGGCTTTCATGTTTTGTTCAAGGAACAGAAAGGAAGATGGAGGGAAGTGAGGGAAGAGGGTAGGAGATGTGGGGTGGGTTGCACAGTGGGCCTGGGGGGACACCGGTGTTCATGTGAGGATGATGGGGAACCCTGAGAGCGTTTTAATGGTGCGTGTTGAGGGAGGCCGAGGCAGGCGTGCAGACTCCAGAAGGCGGCTGGTCTGGTTGGCCAGGAAGAAGCGTGTGGTGACATGGCTCCTCTCCCCCACTCCCAGCCTCTCTGCCTTTCGCCATCCTGACGCTCGTGAATGCCCCGTACAAGCGAGGGTTCTACTGTGGTGATGACTCCATCCGGTACCCCTACCGTCCAGACACCATCACTCACGGGCTCATGGCCGGGGTCACCATCAGCGCCACCGTCATCCTTGTAAGACAGGAGGGGCTTGTAGGGCGGGACCATCAGGTATCTGCCCTGGGTGGTATTTGTGAGGAAGCGGGGCCCCCTTCGGAGTTCCCAGTTTCCCAGTGGCCTTCAGGGAAGCCAGAAATCCTAAACCCCCTTCAGTGGGAAGGACTCACCCTGAAGCTTCTCGGCCGATCCCTTTGCAGGTCTCAGCTGGCGAGGCCTACATGGTGTACACGGACCGCCTCTATTCCCGCTCCGACTTCAACAACTATGTGGCTGCCGTCTACAAGGTGCTGGGGACATTTTTGTTTGGGGCTGCAGTGAGCCAGTCCCTGACAGACCTGGCCAAGTACATGATCGGCCGGCTGCGGCCCAACTTCCTGGCAGTGTGTGACCCTGATTGGAGCCGTGTCAACTGCTCCATCTATGTACAGGTGGAGAAGGTGTGCAGGGGAAGCCCTGCCAATGTCACTGAGTCCAGGTGGGTGCTAGATTAGCAGCCTTCACTCTGGGCGATGCTGGGGGAGCCCAAGCCATAGACACCCCCACTCCTGGGGGAGAGTGGGGGCTGGAGAAGGGCCTTCAGAAGCTGGATATTGAAGAATGAATTGCCAGATGGAGAGGGGTAAAGAGGTACCTCGGTGGGCAGAGGACAGGGTGGGAGTTGGCCGGGAGGTGCCTGTGGTCCTGGGTCCTACAGACAGGGAGGCAGGGCGGGGCTGGGGGTGCCAGTCCCTGGAGCAGAGCAGTCAGTGTTAGGAGGGGCGGCCTACCTCCCCGAAATTTCAGGCCCCACTCTCATGCTTTTGTTCTGTCCTCTCCTCATCTCTCTCTACTGATAAACTTTTCACTTCATTGACTTCCTTATTTTTCTTTTTAAAAACTTGAAATAAGATTCACATAGCAGAACTTCACTAATTTAACCCTTTTCATGTGTACAATTCATTAATTTTTAGTACATTCACAGTGTTGTACAGTCATCTCCATTATCTTATTCCGGAATATGTCCATCACACCAAAAACAAACTCCATGTCCATTAACCCTCTCCCCCTCCCCCCAGCCCTCAGTAACCACTAACCTATTTTCTGTCTCTATGGATTTACCTATTTTGGGCATTTTATATACATAGAATCATATGCACAGAATCATATACCATGTGGCCTTTCTTGCCTGGCTTCTTTAATGTTTTAAAGGTCACCCATATTGTAGCTTCTGTTAATTTTGCTTCATGTGTTTTGGGGCTCCATTGTTAGGCGCATGTGTCTTAGTCAGTGTTGTATCTTTTTTTTACTATACCTTTTAAATATTTTATTTATTTTATTTTTAGACAGAGGGGAAAGGAGGGAGAAAGGGAGAGAAACATCAATGTGTGATTACCTCTTGCGCACCCCCTACTGGTGACCTGGCCTGCAACCCATGTTGCAGGCATGTGCCCCGACTGGGAATTGAACTGGTGACCCTTTGGTTCGCAGGCTGACACTGAGCTGCACCAGCCAGGGCCATCGTTGCATCTTCTTGATTGATTGACCCTTTTATCACTATGTAATGTCCTTTCTTTCTCCTAAAATTTTTCTGTCTTAATGTCTGTTTTGCCTGACAGTAGTATAGCATAGCCACTCTGGCTGACTTTTGATTACTGTCTGCAATGAATTTTTTTTCATGCTTGTATTTCAACCTATTTGTGCCTTTGAATCTAAAGTGAATCTGGTATGTACATCATAAAATTAGATATTTTTAAAATCCATTCTCCAATCTCTGTCTTTTAGATAATTTAATACATTCACATTAATGTAATTACTGATAAGGAAAAACTCCTGTAATTTGTTATCCATGTATTATATGTATTTTTGTTTTGCTTTTTTAATTTTTCCATTACTGCCTTCTTCTCTGTTAAAATAGGTATTTCTTATGTAAAATGTTTGCAGATGTATAATGATCTATGGCCACATATATGTGCTGTATTGCACACCCACCTTGGGTTTATTATCACAAGTTATATCTTTACACATTTTGTGTTATCAACGTAGATTTATATTTACTGTTTTATGCAGTTCTTTAAATTGAGATATAATAACTCTATATTAGTTTCAGGTGTATGACATAATTAACTGATAGTTGTATTTATAGTGAAATGATCAGCATAGTAAGTCTCATTTACATTGTTAGCATACAGGCAGTTTATTTTTAATCATATAGGAAAAAATAGGAATTATAAATCAAAAATACATTAATGCTGACTTTATATGTTATAATTCCCTTTACTGGTGTCTTTTATGTCTTTCTGTGGATTTGAGTTGCTGTCTAGTGTCCTTCATTTCTCCTTGAGAGACTCCCGTCAGCATTTCTCATAGAGCAGGTGTAGGAGCATCAAATTCTCTGGATCTTTGCTTCTCTTGGATATCTTAATTTCTGCTTAATTTTTAGAGGATAATTTTGTCAGATACAGAATTCATGGTTGACAGTTTTTTTGTTTTAGTTTTTTGAATATGTAATCTAGCACCTTCTGGCCTGCGTGGTTTCTGATAAGAAATCTGCTGCAAATCTTATTGGGGGTCCAATGTCCACAATGAGTCCCTTCTCTCATCCACTTTCAAAAATCTGACTTTTCTTGGCAGTTCGATTATTATGTGTCTCTATGTGGATGTCTTTGAGTTTATCCTACATGCACTTTATTAAGCTTCTTTGGTGTATAGATGAAAGTTTTTCATCATGTTTGGGGGGGTTTTCAGCCCTTATTTCTTCAAATATTCTACCCGTCCCCTTCTCTCTGTCCTCTCCTTTTGGGACTTAATTATGTCTAACACTAGCCATGTTTCCATGTAAAAGCCTCCCTCAGATTGTGGGAAGCTCACGGGACCAGGGAGGTGTTGAAGGCAGAGAGGCTGAGTGAGCTGTCTGGTCTCTTGAGCGCGGGCTCCTGGGCTGTATCCCCTGCACAGCCCTCCTGAAGCTTGCTGCCCTCTCCTTTCTTAGATTATCTTTCTACTCCGGACACTCCTCCTTTGGGATGTACTGCATGATGTTCTTGGCGGTGAGTTAGTTTTTCTGTTTCTTCCTTGGTGTGAAACCATGGCCCCTTTGCTGGGCCTCAGTTTCTGCATCTGTAAAGCAGGGTGGGTGGAGGAGGTGATTGGTCAAGCTAAGTGGTTTGTTCATAAAAACTGTAGACCCTGGGTCTCCTGGTTCTGTACTGTTGGCCTTGGAGCTACCACCCATGCATTGGCCATGGGGTGAGCCTGGCAGCTTCCTGGGCTCATGGCCGCTCTCTGGCCCCCCCAGCTCTATGTGCAGGCGCGGCTCTGCTGGAAGTGGGCACGGCTGCTGCGGCCCACGGTGCAGTTCTTCCTGGTGGCCTTTGCCCTCTATGTGGGCTACACCCGCGTATCTGACCACAAGCACCACTGGAGTGATGTTCTCGTGGGCCTCCTGCAGGGGGCACTGGTTGCCGGCCTCACTGTGAGCTCCTGGGCCCCAACTTTTTGCCCTGGGACCCTCTTACCCTTTCGACCTTTTCCGGGTCCCTAGTCCTCTCTACTCCTGTTTTCCCCCTAAGAACCCAGTGTTTCCATCCCAGGTTCTGCTTTTCTCATTGCCCCCTACCACAATACCCATCTTCTCTTGGGTTCTGTCACCCCTCACCCGCCCACCCCCTTCCCAGGGTTTCCATCCCCACCCCCACCTGGGTCTTACCCCTACTCCTGCTCAGCCAGCTTTTGCCTCCTTTCCTCACCTAGGTTCGCTACATCTCTGACTTCTTCAAAACCCGGCCCCCACAGCGCTGCCTGGAAGAGGAGGAGCTGGAACGGAAGCCCAGCCTGTCACTGACGCTGGCCCTGGGTGAGGCTGACCGCAACCACTATGGGTACCCAGTCTCCAACTCCTGAGGCTGGAAGCCACCCAGGCGGGGCCCATCTGTGCCTCCAGTGGGGACTCAGGCTGTGTGTGGGTCCGTAGTTCTACGGTGCTGGCAGGGGCCTCACCTGGGATGGCGAGGAGGGCTCTGGACAGGCTCCAGGTGCCATGGGGTAGTTCACAGAGGGGTTTCTATTAAACCAGCCTCCTGTGCACAGGACAAGGCCTGGGATTGGCCAGGGTAGCCCTAATGTTTGGATGGGGGACCCTCCATTATGAATAGAGCCCCTTCAGTACCCCTTCTTTTGTTGGGTTAGGGAAGGGACCAAGAGATCTGGATAAAGGCTGTTTTGTAAAACGTAATGTACATGTGGATTTTTAGTAAAATAGGGCATTTGCTTGATAAATGTCATCAGCACCTCCGTTCTTCTGGCCATTCTGAGGACTGCAAAGGGAGAGACCCTCCCTTGTCGGAAGGTCAGCAAAACTGAGTAGGTGTTGGAATAGTTAGTGGAGCCAACAAGCCAAATGAAGTTAACAGCCAAATCTTTTATCAGTCATTTCTTCAAAGGGCTCTGGTTCCTTTTAGTACAGAATGGTACTGAAAACTTCACATCGTATGGGAGCTAAATGTGCTCAGCTGACCATGCAAGGAAATGTATGTGTGTATTCCAACCTATGTATATACACCTAATTATGAAGATTTCCATGTGGAACTGTGTGTATCCATATTAAACTAAAGATGAATTTATACTGTTTCCCCCCCCCCCCCCGCCTGATTTTCTATCACATGGATACTGTAACCTGCTCCCCTTGCTCATCTGTCACTTCTCATTGCAGCAAATGGGAGACCTGGCTCCCACCTGCCGTTTATTTAATTCATTGCTTCATTCCAGATTATATATAGAGCGGTTTCAGAACTGAAAAACTACCCTCAAGGGAAATAACTGTATAAAATAGAGTCCACTGTTTACGTACAGTAATTTTGATTAAGTCTACAGATTCTGTTCATTTTCAGTTACATAGGTCAGTAACTTTTGCCCCCGCCACCTACAGTGAGTTTTTACACATTTTTAATATAGTCACATTCTTTGACACATTCTGTAGTCCATTGTGTGATACTCCCACATGCTAAGTAACTTAATATGGATAGATTATGATTTACTCTTTAGGCTGTAAAAAACTACATGTTTCCATAAATGCACAATGGCAGATATCCTCACTAAAGTATCCTGTGGAACACTTCACACCCCCACACCGTGATTTACCATTGCTGTAGTTTTGCCTTTTCCAGAATGTCACATAAATGAGGTCATACGGTGCATAGCCTCTTCGTACAGGATTCTTTCACTTGGTACTGTATGGGTAAGAGCCATCTATGTCTTTGTATGGCTTCGTTTAATTAAGATCCCAAATGCACCAGAGAACAACAGTTTTGCAGCTTTTATGGAAGGAAGGGGGAATGTAAGGAAGATTAAGTGAAGGTGGGAGGAAGCAAGGCAAGGGTGGGATTACAGGATGGTTAACAAGATTATGTGCTCTGTTGAAGGCAGCTATGCTTATTTCATAGGCGCGTGTTAGCCAGGATGCACAGAAACAATGGGCAGGGCTTGCTTAAGGTGAAGATAAAACCTTTTACTAAAAAATTTGTGCCCTGACTGGGTGGCTCAGTTGTCCTGTACATCAAAAGGTTGCAGGTCAATTTCTGGTCAGGGCACACAGCTAGGTTGCTGGTTTGATCCCCGGTCAGGTCATATACAGGAGGCAACTGATTGATATTTCTCCCTCACATTGATATTTCTCTTTCTCTCTAAAAATCAATAAACATCCACAGGTGAGGATTAAAAAGTAATGATAAAAAATTAAAAAGTTGTATGCCTGAGGCATAACTACCCACCATGACCATCACAGTTAGGAATTTGTGATCAGAAAGTGAGGTTACTTTTTGCAGAACCTGTTTTTCTCCCACAGGTTGATGGTTCATTCCTTTCTGTTGTTGAATTGTATTCCATTGCTTGTGTAGGGGAGGAAAATAATTTCCCTCTATTCTAGGTTTTTCGTTGAGGCTCCCCTGTAATAAAGACAGATTTACAGGAGAAAAACAAGTTTAATAACATGTGTATCTCCCATATAGATACATGAGAGATACTGAGGAAAACTAACTCCCTGAAATAGCCGAAGCCATCACCTTAGATATCATCTTGAGCTAAAAACAAAAGATGTTGGAGGAGAAGGGAAGCCAGTTATGGCAGATTATCCAGCAAAACAGTAAACAAAGATACTGTGGTTATGCCACATTAAGTCGAGTCCTTCTCCAGTGATACGTCCTGAGATTGCCGGTCTCTTCCTGGCACAGAGGGAGACACACACATGGAGATTTTCCTTATAAATGAAAATTTACCTCACAAAAGAGCAACAGATTTTGCTGTTTTCCACTTTCAAAAGAAAAATCAGTTCAAAATAATCCTAATGAAAAAGGCACATTTTGGGGTGGCATGTTCTTTTCTCGTGGATGCACTCCAGGTTGCTCATGCATTCATTTACCGAAGGGCACTCATTCATTTTTAGCCATTATGAATAATGCTGGTGTGCATAATTGCATGCTAGTTTTTGTTTGGACAGGGTTTTTTTTTTTGTCTTTTTTTGTTTGTTTGTTTTTTTAAGGTTTTAGAGAGAGGAAGGGAGGGAGAGAAACATGGACTTGTTTCACTTATTTATGCATTCATTGGTTGCCTCTTGTGTTGGCCAAAGAGTTAGTTTGGTTATTTTCTGTAAGATGGCTCTTGTAGGGCTTAATTGTCTTTAACTTCATCCAAAACAATTTTGTTAGGTTGTCTTGTGACAGCTGTCATATCAGCAGGCATTTAAGAAAAAATCAGAATTGGGAATTTTTATGTAGCCATTTTAATATTGAAGATGGAAGAAAATACACAAAATTTTCAGCATATTATGCTTTATTATTTCAAGAAAGGTGAAAATGCAATGGAAATGCAAAAATATTTGTGCAGTGTGTGGAGAAGGTGCTGTGACTGATAGAACATGTCAAAAGTGGCTTACAAAGTTCTGTGCTGGAGATTTCTTGATAGACGATGCTCCGTGGTTGGGTAGACCAGCTGTGGTTGATAGAGATCTAATCGAGACATCAGTGTTATACCACATGGGAGATAGCCAACATACTCAAAATACCCAAATCAGTAAAGTTATTGGTGAAAATGAAGAATATGTCTTATTTTTACAAAAGAAGCTAAACGAACTTTTTGGCCAACCCAGCATATACTTATGTCCTTACTGGAGGTCGAACTCACAACACTCGAACCACCTGAGCTACCTGGCCAAGGCAATAGGGTACTGGGTTAGGCTGAGGATTAGGATTAGGGTTAGTTTAGGGTTGAGGTTTGGTATAAGGTTAAATTTAAGGTTAGGTTTATGATTAAGGATTGGGTTTGGTTTAGGATAGCATTAGTGTTAGTTTTAGGCTAGCTTTAGGGTAAGGGTTAGAATTAGGGTTGATGTTAGATACAGTTTTAGGCCTAGGGTTAGGGTTAAGATTATGGTTAGGACTGAGGTTATATATAGATTTAGGTTAAGGGTTAGTGTTAGGATTTGCTTTGAGGTAAGGATTAGATTTATATTTAGGTATAAGGTTAGGGTTAGGGTTAGTTTTAGAGTTTAGATTTCGTACAGTGTTAAGATTAGGGTTAGATTTGCAGTTAGACCTAGGTTTAAGGTAGGGTTAATGTAAGGTTTTAGGTTAGTTTTAGGTTAAGGGTTAGAATCAGAATTGATTTTAGATGTAGAGTTAGGTATAATGTTAGGGTTAAAGTTAGCATTAGGGTTGAGGTTAGGGTTAGACATGTTAAGGGTTAGGGTTGAAGTTAGGTATAGTATTAGGCATAGTTTTAGATTTAAGATTAGCATTTGAGTTGATGTAAGTATTAAAGTTAGGGTTAGGATTGAGTTTAGGTATAATGTTAGGTTGAGGGTTGAGGTTATGTATAGTATTAAGATTAATGTTAAGGTTAGGGTTAGGTTTATGGTTAGAGTTAGGTTTGAGGTTATACACTAGGCATAGGGTTACAATAGTGTTAGAGTTAGGTGTAAGTTTTAGGTTAAGATTATGGTTATGATTAGGTTTAAGGTTGTGGTTAGGTACAGAGTTAGGGTTAGGTTTTATGTTAGGATTAGTGCTAAATTAGGTTTAGGAATGAAATTAGTATATGTCTTTAGGTTAGGATTGGTTTTGAGATTAGGATTTTGTCTGGCTTCATTAGTGAAAAGGTAAAGACATTCACACAAAATTGATTTTGAGGTCAGCAATAATCCATAGGTATACAGGCCTTGCTGATGTCTTGGGATAGCTGTCTACCTCTTGATGTCAGTGGCTTCTCATCCTAAAGGAGTCTTTGAGGTCCGTTGTTGGGTGTCAGAGACCAAGGTAGATGTTCATTTGCAGTTAGACATCTGAGGTTCCTTCCGATGATTTTAGAGAATGTCTTTGATTTCCTTTCCAAAAAAACAATACCTAAAGTCTTTGTTTTCTGGGAGTCTTGTGAAAGGAAGTGATTAAGTACCAACTTGGTATTTTCTTAAAGCGACTCTATCAAAACTTACCAATAGTGTAAGATGCCGTCTTTCAATAATGTCAGCTCATAAGTGCCTTCAGGTAATTTCAGGCAACTTAAACGCACTATGATGCAGGAAGGAATGCAAAAACTGAAATTTGGTGAGCCAGGGATCATGAAAGAGCCAAGCAGCTATCTTGGGTTTCTCCTAGTCCTGACTGTTTAACTTACAACCATTGGTTACCCATACAATATACCCTAAACTTTTTATCCTTATTTTACAATGCTCCCCATAAAATTCAACATAAAAGACAAATCTTTTGAGAGGTTCCAGAGGTCCTTCTGGAATACTGCAATGTTATTTCTACATATATTGAGATTTTAACCCTAAAAACTTCAATTTCTAATATAAACTAAGAAGTAAGCAATTGGCATTCTTTATATTGGGCATTTTATAATCTTCAGAAACATTTCATAGACATCAAAGTCAATTATTAACATGGGCTTATTTTTGTAAAACCCGGGTAAAATATAAATATTATATTTAATATCAATGACTCAAAAGACATGTCTGTTCTACTTAAACCAAAAATTTAAACTAACTTTTGCTTACTAAAGATGAATTTTAGGTCATGTAAACTTGAAAAAGCATTTGAGTTAATTTCTGTATTTTAGAATTTCAGAATACACAATCCTTACAAGTGCTTGACTTTAAATTAATTTTAACAATATCATCTGCAGGTAGAAAATTATTTCACATTTATAACATACATATATAAACATAGACACAGAGAGAAAACAATTGGATCCAAAGTTTATTTGGAAGTCATTTTATAATTTATGTATGTTCTTGGCAAGTCAAGTTGAAATGATCTTCCCCCTTTTAAAATAAGGGCAACCATTTATAATACCTCAGAAATTGGGTTGATATCTAAACAACATTATAGGTTGATTCATTTATCTAAATTATCTTTGAAACCTCCAGAGACCAATTAAATGTATTTTCCATTTATATTGCCTAATTTTATAGTCTGCACACAAAAACTAATTTAGAAGTATCAAAAGATCCTTGTTTTGGCCATCTTAGTATTAATGGGAGACTGATTCTTCATGGGACTTGCTGGCCTTGGAGGCATGATTTCCTAATTTTGAGATCGTAGAGTCTGAACAAACATCTAGGGAAAACCAGCCACTGCATGCATGCCTCCAGATGAGCTAAATGTGGTGGGTACCTCTAGAACTGCTTCATACCCCACATGAAATTTTTCCTCAGGCATCCCCACAAAGATGCTTAGCTACCCAAGAATACAGAAGCAAAGTTAGCATTACTCTGATACCAAAACCAGACAAAGACACAACAGAAAGGAAGGGAGGAAGGAAGGAAAGAGAGGGAGAAAGAAAGAAAATTATAGGTCAGCATCCTTGATGAACATGGGTGCAAAAGTCCTTAATATTAGCAAACCAAATTCAACAATACATTAAAAGATCATATACCATGATCAAGTGGGATTTTTCTTAGAATGTACAGTTGGCTCAATATCTGCAAATCAATTAACATGATAAACCATGTAAACAACGCAAAGGATAAAAATAATATGTTTATGTCAATAGATGTAGAAGAGGCATTTGACAAAATCCAACATCCATTTACGATAAAAAGCAAAACAGAACAAAACTCTCAGCAAAGTGGGAATAGAGGAAAAACCTTAATAGAATAAAGGTCATATATGACAAACCCATGGCTACTATCAGAAGAGCTGACACCATTCTTTTTCAATATTAGGAATCATTACAAGGATATCCACTTTTACCTCTTTTATTCAACATAGTAATGGAAGTCCAAGCCACAGCAGTCATGAGAAAAAGAAAAAGCACTCAAACTGGAATGGGAAGAATTATTTGCAGATGACATAATGTGTATAGATAACCCTAAACAGTCCACCAAAAAAGCTAGTATAACTGGTAAATAAATTCAGTAAAGTAATAATACAAAATTAATATTCAGAAGTCAGTTGCAATTTAATATATAAATTATCAAAAAATAATAAAACAATTCCATTTACAAGTGCATCAAAACAATAAAATACCTAGAAATAAATTTAATCAATGAGGTAACATATTTAGAAAATTATAAGACATTGAGGATAGAAATTGAAGAAGGCAAAAATAAAAGGATATACCATGCTCATGGATAGAAAAAAGTAATATAATTAAAATTTCTAAAGCAGTCTCTAGATTTATTGCAATCCCTATCAAAATACCAATGACATTTTTTCACAGAACTAAAACAAATAATCCAAAAATTTATATGAACCACAAAAGTCCCTGAATAGCCAAAGCAATCTTCAGAAAGAACAAAGTCGGAGGTATTACACTACCTGGTATCAAACTATATTACACAGCTATAGTAATCAAAACAGCATTCTACTGGAATAAAAACAGACATGTACATCAGTGGAACAGAATAAAGAGCAGAGAAAAAAACCCCACACCTATAAAGTCAATCTATGACAAAGGAGGTAAGAAAACCCAATACGGTAAAGTGTTTTCAATAATGGGTTGGAAAAACCTTGTTGGGTAAATATATGCAAAAAAATGAAATGAGACCATTTTGTTATATCATATACAAAATATACACTAAAAAATGGGTTAAAAATTTAAATGTAAGATGTAAAATTATAAAACTTCTAGAAGAAAGCAGAGGCAATAAACTCTTTGACATGGGTCTTAACAATATTTTTTGGATATGTCTTCCTGGGCAAAGATGAAAAAAAGCAAAAATAAACAAATGACATTATGTTAAACTAAAAAGCTTTTGCACCGCAAAGGAAACCATCAATAAAACAAAAAGGCAATCTGCTAAATAGGAGAATATATTTGCAAATGATATATCCTATAAGGGTTTAATATAAAAAATATATTTAAAAAACTCATACAGCTCAACATCAAAACACACCTAACCAACCAATCTGATTTAAAAATGGGCAGAATATATGAATGGACATTTCTCTGAAGAGGACTTACAGATGGCCAACAGACACATGAAAAGATACTCACTATCACTAATCAGGAGTAGGAGTTCCACTTAAGATGGCAGAGTAGGTGAATGCTGTGGTCACCTTCTCCCATAACCACATCAAAATTACAACTAAATTATAAAACAACCTGGAGAACCATCTAAAGACTAGCTAAACAGAAGTCCTATAACTAAGGATATAAAGAACAACCTACTCAAGATGTAGGAGGAACAGAGATGCAAAATGGGTTGGCCCCACAACCACGTGTGGCAGTCGAGGATTGGGATATCCCAGTGCCGAGTTCCCTCTGAGGAGCTGGGGGCCCCAGCCCCACACTGTGCTCACCAGCATGGAGCCCAGCTTCAGGAAGAAGAACTTCCACATCTGGCTGTGAAGATCAGCAGGGATTCCCTTCATCCAGATGAGACTGAAGGTTGCTGGAAATCCAGGTGTCCTCTTAAAGTGTCCCGCAAGACATATTCCCTCCCAAGCACTTACCCTGGGCTGCGGTGAAAGGACAGCAGCTCAGGGGGTTCCAGAAACATACAGAGAGAAACAGACTGTGTGGCTTCAGGGCGAGGGCTAGAGGGACAGCTACCATTGTCCCTGTGTTGAGCCATCTTCCCACACAGCTGCCAGGCAGGCACCTTCTTTTCTGTGTTGAGCCCTCCCCCAAAACAGCAAAATCTAAATTTGCATTAGCCTGGAACTGGAACACTGCTTATCAGCAAGAGGATATAACCTTTGTAAACATTTATGCACCCAACATAGGAGCACCATGGTGTCCTCCCAGAACACCTGGATATACCAAACACTGGGATCCACCAGGAAACATTAATTCTGCCACAGATTCCAAGATCCTCAAGGGATCCCAGAATCCATTAGAAACCTGGGGGTCCTTTAGAGAAATTGAGATCTTCCAGGTGTACGTGGATCCTCTAAGGACACTGGGTCTTCTAGGTTCAAAAGGTTGTGAAGGCCACTGGGATTCACTTGGGACACTGGGGTCCACAAGGGACACTTAGATGCATCAGAAATATTGGAATACAGAAGGGACACAGGGTTTCTCAAAGTACACTGTGGTTCACCAGAGACACCAAAATGTACCAGGGAACCCATGTTCCTCCAGGGACTTTAAGGTGTTACAGGGACACTGGGGTCCTCAAGTAACACTTGGATCTACCAGGGACATCAGTGTTTTCCAGAGACACTGGGATCAACAGGGGACACAGTATTTCACAAGGGACATTAGGTTTCACCAGGGATATGGGGATCCTCCAGGAGCAGATCCTTCAGGAACATTGGGATCATCCAGGGCTACCATGCTGTGAGGGATGCTGAGTCTTCCAGAGACAGTTTGATTCACCAAAGACACTGGGATCTATTAGGGACACTAGTGTCTTCTGGGGATACTTGGATCCACCATGGACTGCAGGGTCCATGAGGGAAACCAAAGTTCAAGTGGGACACTTGATCCATCAGGTACACCAAGGGCCACAAGGGACACTGGAGACCTCCAGAGAGTCTAGGATTCACCAGAATCACTCTGGCCCTCTAGGGACACTGTGATATATCCATCAGGACAAGAGGGTCCAACAACTCACTGTGGTCCTCTATGGACACCGGGGTCCACCAGAAACACCATAATCCACAAGGGACACTGGGATCCTCTGAATACAATTGAACATACCAGAGACACCAGGGTCAAGGAGAGATACGGGGGTCCACCAGGGACAGTTTGATGCATAAAAAGATACAGAATCCAACAGGGGCACATGATCCGCCAGGGACACGGGTTCTCCTGGGACACCTGGATTCCCAGGGACATTGGGACCCACTAGGGACTCTTGGATCCACCAGGTATTTTGGTATCTAACAGGAACATCGGCATTGACAAGGGGCACTCTAATCCTCCATGGACAATGGGGAAACTCCAGGGACACATGGATTACACAGGGACACCTAAATCCACCAGAGAAACCAGGATCCACCAGGGACACTGGGGTTCTCCTGTGACCTGTATTCACCTGGAATGGGATCTACCAAGAATACTTGGATCCACCACAGATCCTGGTATCCAAAAGGAACATCAGGATCTCCAAGAGACATGGAAATCTTCCGGGAATACTGGCGGAACTCCAGGGACACTTGTATTATTTAGGGACACTAGGGTCTTCCAAGGTCACCAGGCTGCCCAAAACACCTGGATCTACCAGTGACACTGGTATTCTCCAGGGACATTTAAATATACCAGGAAAATCAGGATCCACCAGGAACACTTGCATCTAATAGGGACAAATGGTTCCACCAGCTACACTGAGGACCACCAGGGACATCAGGGTTCTCCATGGACATGGGATTCATTAGAGAAACAGGCATCCACCAGGGACACCAATATCTAGCAGGAACACAACCATTCTTTGGTAAAACTGGGGTATTCCAAAGACACTTGGATCCTCCAGGGAAACCAGGTTGTGATGATCCTGGGATCCACTCCAGGGACACTGGTATCTACCAGGGACTCTTGGACCCACCAGGGACACCAAAGTCTACAAGGAACACCAGGGTTCTTCAGGGAAACTTGAATCTACCAGAATCACCAGGATCCCTTCTGGGGGTCTACCAGAAACATTGGGGTCCAGCAGGGTCACTTGGATTTACCAGGACACTCATCTAGTCATGGGAGTCAGCTGAGAATTGCAACTGGGAAATGTTGCAGCATTTGCTGGGCTTTTTTCTTTAGAATATAGGGGTTTGTAAATTACTTTTGGCATATTCATCATCTTGAATGTTGGAGGACTATGGGGGATTCACCAGAAGCTCCCATCATATGATGGAGCCCTCATGATGTTGGGAGTCAGGGAGGGGTATGAGACTGGGGTTCCTGTTGTCTCTGGTGCTGGCCACTGCCTCCCTGGAGTTCTTTTTTAAAGTGATGTGGTGACAGGGCTGGGTTTCTAGTGGGCAGTCCTATTGTCTCAAATTTGGGGAGATTAGGGGTGGGTAATTGCATGGGGTTCTACATATTGCTAGTCAGGGGCAGTAGCGGGATCTCTGTATAGCTTTTTACTAGTTTGGGAGGGATTAAAATCGTCCCTTTCTGGGTCTGCCCTTTTACTAGGTAGGTCACTGGGCTGGGGCTCCGTATTCTCTAGTGTTGAGAAGCAGCTGAGGGAGTCACTTGGTGTGGCTGCTGTCATTTCTATAAGTGGAAGTGACTGGGGATTGCTTGCTGGAATTTCCATCACTTTTTATTATTTTTATTTTTTCCTTTTTATTTTTAAATTTATTTATTTTTAAGCTTCATTTTTTACTGTTGACAATTCCCATCATTTTAGTTTAGAGGCAACCCTGTTGCTTCTAGTGTTGGAGGGGACTGACAGTCCCTTGCTAGGGCTTCCGTCAGTTCCACTGTGGGATGTAGAGCGTGAGCATAACTTGCTGGGACCCTGGAGCCTGCAGTCTTGCGGGGAGACTGGGGAAGCCCTTGGAGTGACTTCCATCATTTCTAGTTTTGGGGGATAAGTTAAGTGTTTTTAAGAGAATTTTATTTGGAAAAAGTTTAGACTTACACAAAAGTTGTAAAACTATACAGGGTTGTTTTGTACAGTCAACTTTTATTTATATTGACTGGCATTTTGCTTCCTGCTGATCTTCATTCCTAACTTGTGTGTCTCTACATGAATCATTTTCCTTCAGCCTGGAGAGCTCTGGTTAGTGTTTCTTGAACTGCAGTTCTGTTGATTAATTCTTTCATCTTAAAAAAAAAACAAAACTACTGGGAAACATCTTTGTTTTTATTTTTGATGACTGTTTTTCTTAGGTCATAGAATTTTAGGTTGGCAGTTGTTTTTTATTTCATTCAGCCCTTTAGATGTCAGATGTCATTCACTGTCTTCTCATTTCCATAGGTTTTTTTTTTTTTTAATTACCCATCTTCTTTAAAAGCAATGTGTCCCTTTTTCTTTGGATGCTGTGAAGACTTTCAGTTTGTCTTTCACTTTCTACAATTTGTTTTCTTCATTTTCTGTAACATATTACTCAGCTATTTTGAAGCCCTTGTCTGCTGAGTCCCATATCTGGATTTCCTCTGTTTCTGCTTCCGTTGAGTTTCATATTCATAATGAAGGACATTATCCTGCTGCTCTGCACCACCAGTAATCCTGTGTGCTGGATCTCGTGAATAACACTTTGTAGGGACTCTGAACTGCTTCTTTACTAAAATCCAGTGATTTTCAACCTTTTTCATCTCATGGCACACGCAAACTACTAAAATTCTGCAACACGATGAAAATTATATTTTGCCGATCTTACAAAAAATAGATATAAATTTGATTCATTCACATTGGACGGCTACTGCTGTGTTGGTGGTTGTCATTTTTTTAATTTGATAAACTAAGGGAAAAGAGGTCAGTGCCCCTGACTAAACAGTCAGGCACTGCATGTTTTAAAAATTCTTGCAGCACACTCTGGTTGAAAATTGCTGCTTTACTCTAAAGGTTAGGTTTTGTTACATGGAGGCAGTTATAATACAAATGGATGATCTTGAATCATCAAGGCTAGGTTTTACTCTGTAAGGAAAGCTCTATTTCAGTTTTACGCTGTCTTCAAGATGCGGTCCTTACTCTTACTGCATGGCACTCTTAGGCTGTGACATTTCTAGGGCTATGACTGAAACCCAGATTTTGTTTTGTCTTACCAAGGTTACTCTACTCTAGAGGAGTCTCACAACTGAGCTCCAGTTGCTGGTGTGCATGATCTCTTCTAAGCTTCCTAGAGTTTTTCCCTGGAAATGCACAGCTTAGGGGTTATTCAAGAACCTAAGGAAAAAATTTAGGCAGATTTTTCAGAGCTTACTTTTTGTAAGTATTTATTTTCCATTAGAAGATCCTTCAGGGATGTTTCAGGTTCACATTCTGGTTACCCTGTCCCAGACCTGGAATCTTTCATTTCTCCAAAGAGTCCTGGTTTTGTTTTGTTGGGTTTTTTAAAATGGTATTTTATTATAAACCAAGATCTGGCTGAATGGTAGGTATTCCTATTACTACTAGGCCTTTGGAGTTGACCAGCCTTGAAAATATATAAATGTATATTATCCTATTCATACATACACATCTCTATAGATCTACCTATTTATCCTTTAACCCATCTATCAAAAAGCATAAATTTATACCAATCTCTGATTCCAACCAAACACTACAGTGTTTATTCTAGCCCTCTTTCTTTCCTAGTTTGTAATATTTTTCTTTGACAGCGAAAAACAGGCTCTCATTTCCTACATTACATTTACTGAGTTGCTGAGCCCCACTGCACATGCGGTTTCAGGGTTATTAACCCCTATCATTACGAGGAACACATTTCTGAACTAGGGTACCAGATTTCTGGACAGTTCTTTTTGTCTATAGCCTTACAGTATCCTGTCAAAATATAGTTTCCTAAAGTAAATTTGGTTTCCTTCTCACCCCCTTCATTGTGGGTATGTTATTCATCTGTAATACAGTTGGGTTTATTTGTTATAGCTGGTATTCCATTTGGCATTCTCTCCACTGCCTGGTGGATTATTTTTTAACCTACATTGATATCGACTCTTTGTGGTGTACAATTCTGTAGGTTTTGACAAATGCATGTGGTTGTATATCCATCAACAAGTCACGACTGAACATGATACATGCGTGAACATCAGTACCATCATGATAAACAGTTCCTTCATGTCGGATTCCTTTGTGCTGTTGCTTTGTATTGTGGTCACCCCCCCTCTCTTACTCTTAACCTCTGGAAACCACTGATTTGTTATCTTTGCCTGAAGTTTTAGCCTTTTCCAAAATATCATATAGCAGAATCAAATAATAAATGGCTTTTGGTCTCTGGCTTCCTTATCAAAATGAATCTGACTTAAATTGAGGTATAAGTTAAATACTGTTCAATGTACAGATCTTAAGTGTAGAGTTCAACATATTTTGATGCATACACTTATGTAACCTACACTCCTTTCAAAATATAGAACATTCTCCCCACTCCATAAAGTTCCTTCAATCTTGCTCCTGCCTCACTTCTTCTCCTACAACCTGAGCTTGGCTGGAATCATTGCTCTCAGTTTTGTTCCCTATGACAGATTACTTCAAAAAAAGATTTTATTTATTTCTAGAGAGAGGGGAATGGAGACAGGGAGAGAAACACCGATGTGAGAGAAACATTAATCGGTTGCCCTTAAACACACCCTGACTGAGGACCAAACCCACAATGCGGGCATGTGCCCTGATGGAGAAACGAACAGGAGACCTTCTGCTTTGCGGGACGATGCGCAACCTACTACGCCACACCAGTCAGGGCCTATCACAAATTACTTATTACCTGTCCTTGATATTCATGCAAATAGAATCATACAAATTTACTCCTTTGTATCTTATTTTGCTTGGTATAATCTTATAATAAATTTATGTAATTCATGATAAAAGATGAAATATGTTCCTATATACCAGGAAGTCTCATAAGTGCTTTACATAGATTAATTTACTAAGCTCTCAACACTAATCTATGAAGTAGGCATTTTATACAGGAGAAACCTTGGCACAGAATGTGTTACCTGCCTGAGAAAACTGGTAAAGTCTAGTCTCTCTCCAGAGTGAATACTCTTAATCCCCATGCTGTAGGGCACTACTTCTGTTCCTGGCACAGCGTGCAGCAAAAGATGCACAGTGATGAATCAGTCCTTGCCTTCACGGTGTTTACACCCTATGGTTTGGGATGGAGGCTATTAGTCAAATTAATAAAGAGAGTTGGTCATATAGTAAGTGCTACTGAGCAAAATAATTCCCCATAAAAGCGGTAAGAAACGTGGGCATTGGAGACATTCATTTATTTAGAGACAGGAAAGTGCCGCAGCTCAGAGGACACTTGAGCAGAGGCCTAAGTGAACTGTGAGGGTGGCCCGAGTGGCTCTGCGGGGGAGTGTCAGTCTAGGTAGTACAGAAGCCCTGATGCAGAGCAGTGCTGGCATAATAAAACTACAGCAAGATCCGTGTGAGAGCAGGGGAGGAAGAAAATTGGAGTGTTGGAACATGGGGTCAGCGATGTAGCAGATCCTGCCTGTTTGCGGCCTTCTAGGAAATGGTAAGAACTTTCCGTTACACTCTCAGTGCATTGACATATACTGAATCAGAACAATCCATGTGCATGGGACTAGGGGGCAGGAAAGCCAAAAAGGGATACCGACCTTTCGGTGACTGGAAGAAGAGTGAGGAAGAGGTGAGGTGAAGGACCCATTATTGAAACCTGAGGCCACAGTAGAGAACTGCACTACGAGGGCTCAGAAGAGGTCAAGGGTCGCTTCCAGACTTTAGCCCTCCTGCACTGATATAGACAGCACACGACCTCTCTCTGCTCCATCCTTCTAACCTTCTCCCTGGGCTCCCCACTGACCAACCGACATAGAGGCACTAAGGCAATGGGCCTATTAAAGGAGTCAGTACAGGTTCACCTCTCTAGCCACAGAGCAAGGTGGAAACGAGTGGATCGGGAAGAACAGACGGTACTCAACACTGTCTATTCCCCTTCAGCTTCTTGACATCAGCTCTTGCCCACCTAGTGGTAAGTTCATGTTCTCATACAAGATACAACGGAAGCCCATCAATTGCGTTATTTTAGGATAATGTCAATTTGACCATACTCACACTAGAAACCTGAAATTTATGGTACGCCAGTTTTGTTTTGTTTTGTTTTGACATGAGATAGAGGGAGGAAAGAAGGCCCACAGGGATAAGTGGGAAAAATTAACAATTAACTAAAAATACAGCTGCCTCTGGTTCCTGCTTCTGCACCTGGTCTGGCAGCCTTCCTTCACAACTCATTTCATGTTCCCCCTTGTTTCCACCAGACCCCCATCAGATTGAGGTTCATTACCTGACAGTGTGAGTTTAGGTTTGAGGGAGATTTTTGCTTAATGGTCTTTAATGAGGAGTATCTCTAAAGGAGAGAACTGGGATTGGGAAGGGTAAGCAACTGAATTGCAGTAAGTTAAAAACAGGGTATACTTGATTCCATGGGGAGCTTCAGAGCTGGGGTGGCGCTCCAGGAGTGTCTCAAATTGATGCAAAGGAACTGGGCCTTTGTACCCCTCCCACGAACCAGTCATTGGAAGGGCTTCTGGGGAGTGGCTATAATCTTAGGTATGGCACTTTCCTTTGGTTCAAGGGAGGTCCCAGAGGATGGCAACATGAGTTATTAGCAGCCAACACTTCTGGTGGCTGGGGCAGTAAATGACTTAGCCCTGAAAAAAGAATCTAAGAAATATACCACCGTCTTCACTATAATCTGCCACTTACATCTCTCAGATGCACTTGCCTTTTCATATAAGTGAACACTGCATTGTGGCTGGTCTTGTTGCCTGGAGGAACTTAAGAGAATAGGGTCACTGAGACAAACTGACAGCTCTTGCCAGCAGCTTTTCTCAGTGCTGCAGCTGATCTCTCTCCTCACATGCCTCTACTATCCCATCTCAGGTTCCCTTCATGCTTGGCTAGCACCTCAGCTGCTCTTGGTGGCTTACCAGGAGGGATGATGCAGAAACACCTGGTCACCGTGTCCACCTCAAGAAAGAGCTGCTACACTTGCTCATCACCCAAATTTAGGGGAAGACATCAAGAGACATCCCAGTGGTTCACCAGAGTGCCAAATGTTTCGTCTGTCTTCAATGTGTAACAGAAGTCCTACATCCTCTGGGGGCAGGATTAATTACCCATGGCAGAAGCCATGGCGACTTCTTTTGTGCTTGTCTCACAGCAGTCATAAAATTCAAAGGGACCCTTAATTTGTCTGCTTATGGAAGTGTTTCCCCCCTGGAAACCAGGATCTTCAATTATTATTTTTTAATTAATTATTTTTTTAAATCCTCACCCAAGGAGACTCACCCAGAACAGGCATGGGACCGGGGATCATTTGCGCTAGGACTGGGGATCACATATGCCCAGACCAGGGATCAAACCTGTGACCCAGGCATGCACCCCAACTGGGTATCAAACCCACACCTCTTTGGCTATGGGACCACATTTCAACCGAGCCACATTGGCCAGGGTGGTTATTAGTATTTTTTTTTTTGTAATGCTTTCTTCCCAAAAGCCCCATGACCCATCTTCTGTGAAGGAGGCAACCATTTTAGACTACAGGTAGGAATAGCAACACTTTGGCAACACTCAGAATAGTACAATAGCTGATGGAATTTATGGGCAGGGGTATAAAACTCCCACTCAGGTGATTCACAAGAGTAGATTCCAAGAAGCAACAGGAATAAACATTTCTGGACATCTTCCATTAGCCCCAGTGGACCTCCCTTCCCTATCTGGCTGTACCCATCAGTGGGCTTTCTTACGGCTCCTGGTAGGGTTTGGTCAGTGGAGAGCCTAGGTACTAAATCAAAAGAATGAAAGAAAATGAAGCCTTGCTCTGGCTATTTCTTGCAGAGCAGGGGGGATGGGTGCTACTCCTGATCTCCTCTTAGCTTCTGGAATGCACCTCTCTTATCTCCAGATTTCAATAAATCGCTTCCTCCCCTTGCCCCTTCAGGCTTACAGGTACTAATAGAGCCCTGCCCTTACCAACTACTGTGTACCAGCCACTTTTGTGGCTTCTACAACGCTGTGAATAGCCCCTTTATGAAAACTCTACTCAAACTGTCCTAGTCTGAGTGTGTCACTTGTTTCCTGCTGGGACTCTGACTGATGTGCCAACTTACTGAAAGTATAAGGAAAAGTCCCAACAATGACCCATAAAACCCAGTAAGATAAGAATCTACCACGTCTACCCTGGCTGGTGTGGCTCAGTAGGTTGGGTGCTGGCCTGTGAACCAGGGGGTCTCTGGTTCAATTTCTGGTCAGGGTACCTGCCTGGGTCATGGGCCAGGTCCCTGGTTGGAGAGCTGAGCGATGTTTCTCACACTGATATTTTTCTCCCTCTCTTCTCTCTCTACAAATAAATAAATAGAATCTTAAAAGAAAAAAAAAAAAGAATCTACCAAGTCTGACCACATTACTTCCTACCAACCTTTCAACATCCCCAACTTGTCCTACTCCATTCACAGTGGCCTCTGTGGTCTGGCCTTTCCACGTCAACACTGCTCTTTCCACATGAATTGACATGACTTGCTGTCTCAACTCATTAAAATCTCTGTTCAAGTGCCCCTTAACGAAGAGGCTTTCCTGTCTAATTCTATATAAAATAGCAAGATCCAAAGCTCCCTTAACTATCTTACGGTGCTTTGGTTTCTCATATAACACTTATAATAACAATGTTGTTATATTTTCTTGCTTTTTCTACAATCTGTGTTTCTTCCACTAGGATGTAAGTGTTTCAATGGCAAAACTTGAATTTCATTCATTGTTACAGACACCAGTGCCTCAAACAGTTTGGCATATAGAATATATTCAATAAAGAGGCTAGTGGTTAAGTGCACAGACTGGGTTCAAGTCTGGGCTCTACCACTTACTAGCCACTGAACTCAGGCGAGTAACATAAGTATACCACACCAGTTTTCTTGTATGTAAAACAGGGATATTCATAGTACATACATTGGAAGCTTATATTGAATACTCAATAAGTTGACAGTCATAAGGCATTCAGGAGAGTGTCTAGTATATGGAAAGAGCTATATAAAAGCTTGATCATTTATTAATGTATTGAAATACCTGGTTATCAAAATATGGCCCCTACATAAAAGGAAACAATTCACAAGAAAATAATTACTCCTGTTGCTTAGCTATAGTACATCAAAATATATAAATAAAAATGACAGAATTACAAAAATTAACGTTAATTTATAACCAAAATGAAAGACTTGAATATACATCTATCACTAAATATAAATAAGTTTGAGGAAAAAAACTCTGAATGTGTACACTATATCAAAAAACAATTAACTTGAGTTAATGGGTGTATATATAATCTATGTTTAAAATTTATAGGATGCATAGTTTTCAAACAAACATGGCACATTTATACAATTTGACCAATAGGTTTACCAGTCAGATGCTGAACTCAGCTGGACATTAGCACACCTCCTCAAAAATAAGTTCCCCAAATCACTTTGGCTCCAATCACTCTCAGAGGCTACCTTTAATCACACATGAAGTCTAGGAATAAGCAATCCAGAGTTGATACAGCCAAAGCAGCTTATGGGGAGTCCATATTATTGTGATTTATTAATTAATATTTTTTGTCATCACGATCATAATATAGCTCTCCCAATTCCAGGTCTTGAGCCCACTTTCAAGGGAAAAATTAGTCAAGATGAACAGAATACAGGTAGTGCGAACAAGCCAAATGAGGTTCCCCCCAGTGGCTTCTACCTGCTTCTTATGGTCGGCATGGCAGGTCAACACATCTCTGGGCTTCAGTGAAGCTTTACGTATCTAGTATTTTCAATATTGTTTGACAGCTTGAACAACATTTTTTTTTTCTTTAAGTGAGTAAGTAGGGAAGAATGGGCATTGGGGAAGAAGCTAAAAGTAACTGCAATAATAGAATATAAATATAAAAGTAAATCAGCACCACAAAATCCACTTACTTGACAAAAATGCCATTAAATTAAAAGTGTATAATATATATAATGTAAGTTTGATTATGATAAACTAAATCACTCAGCAGATATTCAGAAATACATTTGTAATATATTGATATCTGAAAAGAGTAAATGATAATAACATATTACATATCGAGCTATGGAACATAACTTCAGGCTTATTTTAGGGTATAGCTATAGACATGAATGTTTGTACTAAAACAAAACTACCGAAAATTAATGAGCTAATGGACCAACCTAAGGATCAGATACTGTTAAAGGTAATACTACACTCATAAGTTTTACATTTTCCATTCCCAGTTGAAATTATTTTGTGGCAACTCAGTGAATAAGTGAGGTTGAGTCATCATCACACTGATTACATTCCTAGGGTCTCCTTCTAGTGTGAGTTCTCACAAGTCAACAAAGACAAGGATCATAGAAAGATCTTCCAAAATTAATACACTGACAGGTTTTGTATCCGGGGAGAATTTCATGATTTTCCTAATGTAAAAGCTAGTAAATGCATTCCCTCAATCTTTATATTCACATGTTTCTTTGCAGTGAGTTCTCAGTTTCCTAAGAATGGGAAAAACGGAAGACTTTCCAGTACTGATGGCATTTAATAGGTCTTCCTCTCCAGAATAAATCCTCACATCTCTCAAAAATTGAGAGGACATTAATGCTTTTCCATTGCATTGAGAGCATCTCACCATCTTTTGCTCAGTAATGTGAATGTTCGTGCTACAGGGTTTTCACATTCCTTACATGAGTGTTTCTCTGCAGTGATTTATCATGCGTGTTCTAAGGGATGAGTGTTCCTGAAGTTTTCTGCATTCTGATACTTACAAGATTTTACCCTTAGTGTGAATTGCCACATGACTCTGTAGAGGTACCACTGAAGGCCTTCCTGTAGCTACCACATTCCTCGGGTTTCTCCCCAGCACATAATGTTTTGTGCACATAAAGGTGATTTTGAGCTGAAAGCTGACCACAAAGATTATATTCATGAGGTTTTTCTCCAGAGTGAATTAACATGAGAGTTAATGAATGATACCTCACATCAAACAGATTGAAAGGCTGAAGGCCTTTCTTCCTTGATTTCATGGCAATCTCCTCAGATGGTTCCCAATGATCTCTCTCTCGTAGTATACATTTCTGTGTAGTCTCCTTCCACAGTGTATCAGGATTGGTCTGTACATCCAACACCATATGGAAGTAATACTATGTCCTTCCAAGGCTAGACCATAAAAGACAACATGGCTTCAGCATTAGCTCTCCTTCAGATCAAATGCTCTGGGGGAACCTGCTGCTATATCGTAACGATACTTAGGCCCTATGGAGAGTCCTACACAGTGAGGAAATTAAGGTTCCCTGCCAACATCGAGCACTAACTTTCCAGGCATGTGAGCAAGCTATTTTGGAAACAAGCTCTTCAGCAGTAAAAACGCAGATAATTGTAGCTCCTGCTTACAATCTTGACTGAGCCCTAGTGAACATCCTGAGCCAGAACTACAACATTAGGCCATTTATGAGCTTCTGACCTACAGAAATTGTGAGATAATAAATGTCTGTTTTTTGAAGCCACTATGTTTTGGAGGGAAATTTGTTAGGCAGCAACAGATAACTCATACACCTCAAATGAGTTACCACAAATTGTCTGAGGGATAAGAAATCAATGAATACTTTCCCAGTTACTGTATTCAAATCCATCTATTATGTATTCTCTTATGCACAGAAAGGTAAGAGTTAGTGGTGAAAGATTTTCCACAATGATTACATTCATAGGGTTTTTCTCCAGTGTGAGTTCTCACATGTTTCTTAACAGCTGAGAGATTATTAAAAGCCTTCCCACAGTTACTGCATTCATAGGGTTTCTCGCCAGTATGAATCCTCCTGTGCACAGTAAGAGAAAAGCTACTGCTGAAGGATTTGCCACACTGATTACACATATAGGGTTTTTCTCCAGTATGAGTTCTCATATGCTGTGTCAGATATGAGCTCTTCCTAAAGGTTTTCCCACAATCATGGCACTCATAAGGTTTCTCCCCTGTATGAATACTATTGTGCCCAGTAAGGGAGGACCTCGTGCTGAAGGCCTTTCCACACTGATTACATTCATGATGATTCTCTCTCGTATGAATTCTCTTGTGGCTTTTGAGGTTACAACTAGTACGGAAAACATGAAAACACTGGTTACATTCATAAGGTTTTTCTCCAGTATGAATTCTTACATGCAGTCTGAGGGATGAGGGATCATTGAAGGCTTTCCCACAGTCATTGCATTCATAGGGTTTCTCCCCATTATGTATTCTCTTATGAATAGTAAGATAAGATCTACTGCTAAAGGATTTTCCACATTGATTACAGTCATAGGGCTTTTCTCCAGTATGAATTCTCTTGTGCTGAGTAAGGTTAGATTTTGTGCTGAAAACTTTAAAACACTGATTACATTCATTGAGTTTCACTCCAACATGATTTCTTTCCTGTTGATAAAGAGATGAATGATAACTATAATTTATAATATTTTTAATATTTAGTGTTGTCATATAAATTATCTCTCCCAGGAATTATATTACATTATTATAAATTGATGTTTTCACTATTTTTAGTGCTCATACATGACTTCGGCCCAGTTTGAGCGCTTAGAAGTTCAAAACAATACATGCTTTGTCACAAGTCCTTTTACTCACAGGGCATTTCTTGATTCATTTAAGACCACTTTATGATTCAACAGACAATATCTTAGTCACATTTAAGGAAATATTTCCTTGTGGAAACTCTCAGTGAAAAAGTCTGGACCTAACATAATTTTCTCCAAATTCACAATTTTTTCACAGCATCTCTCTAGAAACAATATTTTCTCCTGTGTAAAATGATACTCAATACTTTCTTTTAATGACTCTCCTCATTATTTTTTGGCTTTTCTAACTTTTAGAATTCTCCTACTGTGAACCAAGAATCACACATTTCAGTCTTACCGCTTTTACACCACTAGAGCGTTTTTTTCTAAAAACATGCTTCTTAGGAGTTAACCATTTGGCTTTAAGTATAGTCTCCAAATCTGAAACAGATTGAAAAGAAATTTAAATTGATGGAGAAAAGAAATAGTAAAGTACATACATGAGGGATAGTACCTATCCTCAAAGGGATTAGGGTTTTTGAGGAGGTCTGCAGTGAAAGGGATATGAATATGCAATTGTAGGTTTTAAAAAAGGATTCTAGAAGGATTAAGATTTATCAGAGATTTACAAAAGAAGGAATTATCAGGGATGCAAAGTATAAAGAAATGGGACAAAAAGCTCATATGAGACTTACATTAAAAAAAAGAAAAAGAGATGTCTTTTTTCTTTTTTTTTAACTTCTGAGTCCAAAGTAAAGTATGAGATGTTGAACAGAAAGTTAAAAGGAAAAAAAGAAAGTTCACAAGGAAGCTCATACCAAATATTCTTGACCATCTCTGTCAGAAAAAAAGGACATTTTACAAAGTTCTGTAATAGTTACTAGTGTAATAACCTCAGATCCCAAGTCACCGGCCACAGCTATTCCTCATGAGGACTCATATCCATCTGGTGCTCACCTGGACAAATGTCTGGGAGAAATCCTCTCCCCTCTGTCATCACCTTGTCTTCTTGCTCCAACTGAGAGATTAGGCTGAGTTTATCACCATGATACCCTAATCATGGAGAAAAGACATGATGAAGGGGGACTGTGCAGGTGACAAGCAACTCCATGAAACTGAAGCCAACAATTCTAAAGATGGCCAAGTGTGACTTTTGGAGCAGTGACTAATTTATACCTAAATTCTAATGAATATTATAACTCTCAAGGAACAAAAATACAAGCATTCTCACTCAATATCCAGGTGACAGGGCATAATACTGTTGACCCTGTCACCTGGATGAGGGGTTTATGGGTGCTGACCACCTGTACAGTCAAAAATCTACATTTAATTTGACTCCTCCAAAACTTTAGTTGTCCCTTGGTATCCAAGGGAGATTGGGTCAAGGATCTCCTGTGGATATGAAAATCCACAGGTGCTCAAGTTCTTTATATAAAATGGTATGGAACAGTGCTTATAGTTGGCTGTCTACATTCACAAATTGCCACTCATGGGTCGAATATACTGTTTTTGATCTGTGGTTGGCTGACTCTTCAGATGTGAAGCCTGGGATATGAAGGGCCAACTGTATATTTGTTGAAAAAAATCCACATACAAGTGGATCCATGCAGCTCAAACCTGTATTATTCAAGGGTCGATTTAGTCACAAAGCCCATGGCAAAGTTTAAGTACACACTTCCGAAGCTCTAAAGCTTTTAACCATGGAGATATAAAGACAGGGTAAGAAACAGATATATTCAGTTCACAGGGGAGGCATCAGTTAGCAAGCTCTGCAAGGGTGGAGAGCATGTCTGTCTCATTCATCACTACGTTCCAAAACCTAGCACAGACCCAGGAACACAGAAGTTCTTAAGGAAGACTTGTGAGAAGTAATGATCGAAAATTAGGAATATTAAATTCTAAAAGCCCATCCTGCTACAAAAACTGAATAAACTGGTGAAGAGTCTTTAGTGGCTATACACAACAAATTCAGACATTATAAAACTAGTTCAGAACTATCACTAAACATATACAACACCAACTACAATAAGGAATGACAAGAAACCCTGGGAATGGAAAAATATTATTCTAGAATTACCATATTAATTACCAGAATAAAATTTATTAGAACTCTGGAAACTTATCAAAGACTACAGCAACCAGGAAAGTGCTTAATCAAGAAAAAAAAAGCCACAATTGACATTTTAACTGATCTTTGACTCATCCTCTATTCCCTGCTTTGTCTGTGACCTTGAAGACAACATGCCACATTCCTAGTACTAGAGGGAGCAGAATGGATCATTACCTCAAGGAATGTGATTGTTTTGACCTTTCTGAAGGTTTGGCTCAAAGGGCTTGATTTCATTTATCTAATCCCAAACTCTACATGGGCTGAGCTGGCTACCTGGTGGGTATGTGCTAAACACATTTAAAGGCAAAAACATCAGCCACCACCACCTGAAGCAAGGGAAAACATAGAAGAAAACAAAACACTAACCAAAAACTTGGAAGGAAAAGTGTGGAGTAAGATATTTTGGGGAATTTTTGAAAAGCTCATTCATATTCCTTTTATGGATGAAAAAGGCGTGCTGTAATAAATAATAAATTCCTGACTGGGCAAGTCATGGTGGTTAGTAGTCACATAACAATTTCTTTAATGAAAAGTTTTTTAAGTAAGTCCTGCCCATCAGTCTTGGGTACATACGTTAGCACACTTTTGAAATTCCAGAAGAAATGCTCCTGGAAGGCACAACCATCCTCCAGAGAACACAAGCTTAACTATCCTGTAATCTGATCCACACCTTGCTTTTTTCCACCTTTCTGTGATCTTCCTTGTGATCCCCCCTTAATTTCGAATACATAAAAGAAATTGCAAAACTGTCATTCTCTGAATCATTTGAGATCATAATTCCCAACAACTGCCATCAGCTTTGTTTAAATAAACTCTTACAAAATTTCTTTATAGGTTTTGGAGGTTTTGTACATTGGCACTTTTAATTTAGTACCTTCATGCATTTCCAAGTTTTGGCACATGCTCAGAAAAGACCTGAAAAGTCATGTAAAGACCTGAAAACGCACTAACTCTTCAACTCTGGCCGAACTTTAAGCTCTACATGAGCAGGAAATGAAGGCTATGGCAGGGTATAAACCCCCTTTATATATCCAGAGCCCCTCTGCAGAGATGGAGTTTTTTGTTTGTTTGCTTGTTTGTTTTTGTTTTGGGCATTCAAGGAGATCTCTTAACATAGAAGAGTCTTCAGTGGCTGTGCACAACAAATTCAGACATTATAAAACTAGTTCAGAACTATCATTAAACATATATACAATACCAGTTACAATAAGGAATGACAAGAAGCCCTGGGAATGGAAAAATATTATTCTAGAATTACCATATTACAGTATTCCAAGTGTTGAGCTTTCAGCAAATGAAATTATGAGTCAGGCGAAGAAATAAATGTATCGCCCATTATAGGAAAAAAAATTAGAAACAGTCCCTGAGGAAATGTAAATATTAAACTTATTAGATAAAAAATTTAAACTATTTTAAATATGGTTAAAGACCTAAAGGAAACCATGTACAAAGAACTAAAGGAAACAATAAGTACAAATTTTGATTAAGTAGAAAACATTTCAGAGACAGAAATTATTTTTAAAAAACTACATAGATATTTTGCAGCTGAAAAGTACAATAATACAAATGAAAAATTCCACAAGAGGAGTTCAATAGCAGATCTGAGTAGGCAGAATAAGGAATTAATGACTATGAGATAGGTAAATTTATATCATCTAGTCTGAAAAACAGAAAGAAAAAAAGGAATGAAAAAAATATGAACAGAGCCAAAGGGACCTGTGAGATATCATCAAACATACATTAAACACATAATGGAGGTTCCTTAAGTAGAGAAGAGAATGAAATAAAAAAATACATATTTGAAGATAAAATGGATAAAAACAACGAATTTTTATGAAAAACACAAACGTATACAATCAAGAAGCTTAAGAAACCCCAAACAGTTTAAACTGAAAGAGACAGAGATCACCAGTATATCTACCCTACAAGAAATACTAATGGGAAACTTTCAGACTGAAATAAAAGGACAATGGATATTAACTCAGGTCCACAAAAAGAAATAAAGAACACTGATAATGGAAAATACATAGGTAAATATAAATGTCAATAACAATTGATTTTTTTTTTTTGGTTTGTAACTTTTTTCCTATATGACTTAATAGAAAAGTGCCTAAACCAACAATTACAAATCCATGTTAATGCTCACACAATGTATAAAGATGCAATGGGTGATAAAGCAATACGAAGCAGGATGCGGGGCATGCAGGGATATATCTACCTAGGAACAAAACTTCTGTATGCTACTGAACAAAGCCGATGTTAAATAAAAATAGATTATTATAAATTAAAATGTTCTTGCAATCCCCAGGACAGCCACTAAAAAAAATGAAAAAACCTAAAAAAACAAAATATGAGAAGGGAATTAAAATGGTCCACTAGAAAATATAGAAAACAAAAGTAAATAATAATGGAGGAATTGGGGAACAAATAGAAAACAAATAACAAAATGGCATAAATAGGTCCTTCTTTATCAATAATTACCGTAAATTTTAAAAAGGCAGATTTTGGCACAGTGGATAAAAAAAATCCAATTACATATTGTCTGTAAGAGACTCATTTTATATCTAAAGATATTGGTTGAAAGTCAACTGCTGGGAAAAGATATTCCATGAAAACAGCAGCTAAAAGAGATTGTGTAGTTATATTAATTTCAGCAAAACAGACTTCAAGACAAAAATTGTTATAAGACACAAAGAAAGATGCTACTTAATCATAAAAAGGGACAAGACATGGATGTCCACTTTAACCACCCTATTCAACATAGTACTGGAAGTCCTAGCCATAGCAATCAGATAAGAAGAAATAAAAGGCATCCATATTGTAACGGAAGAAATAAAGCTATCATTTGCAGATGACATAATATGGTATATAGAGAACCCTAAAGATTCCACCAAAAAACTACTAGAACTGATAAATGAATTCACTAAAGTAGCAGGATACAAAATAAATATCCAGAAATCAGTTTCATTTTTATAGTCCAATAATGGACAATCAGAAAGGGAAACTAAGAAAACAGTCTCATTTACAATTTTATCAAAAAACAATACCTACAAATAAATTTAACCAAGGAGGGAAAAGACCTGTACCAAGAAAACTGTAAGATACTAAAGAAAGAAACTGAAGAAGATATAAATAAATGGAAGCATACATCTGCTCACAGAGGGAAAGAATGGTTAAAATGCCCATGCTACCTAAAGCAATCCATAGATTCAACACAATTCTTATCAAAATACCAATGGCATATTTCACAGAACTACAACAAATAATCCAAGAATTTATATAAAACCACAAAAGACCCCAAATAGTGACAGTAATCTTGAGAAAGAACAAAGTTAAAGGTACCATACCACCTGATATCAAACTATACTACAAGGCTATACAGTAATCAAAAGAGCATGGTACTGGCATAAAATCAGATACATTGATAAATGGAATAGAAGAGAGAGCCCAGAAATAAGCCCACACCTATATGGTCAATTAATATTTGGCAAAGGAGACATGAACATACAATGGGGTAAAGACGGTCTATTCAATACATGGTGTTGGGAAAATTGGACAAATACATACCAAAAAAAAAAAAAAAGAAACTAGAACCTCCTTACACCATACACAAGAATAAACTCAACATGGATTAAAGACAAATGTAAGCCATGAAACCATAAAAATTTGGAAGAAAACAGAGGCAGTAAAATCTCAGACATTTCTCACAGCAACATTTTTTCTGATATATCTCCTAGGGCAAAGGAAACAAAAGAAAAAAAAATAATGGGACTAAATCAAACTAAGAACGTTTTGCACGGCAATGGAAACCATCAACGGATGAAAAGACAACCCACCAAATGGGAGAACATCTTCGCCAGTGATACATCTGGTAAGGGGTTAACATCCAAAATCGATAAACAACTCACACAATCCAACACCAAAAAAACCAAACAATCCAATTCAAAAATGGGCAAAGGACCTAAGTAGATACACTTCTCCTCTTAGGACAGACAGATGGCCAATAGACATATGAAAAGGTGCTCAACATCATGAATCGTTAGAGAAATGCAAATTAAAACCACAATGAGACATTACCTCATACCTGTCAGAATGGCTATAATCAATAAATCAAACAAGTGTTGGTGAGGATGTGGGTAAAAGGGAACCCTTGTGTGCTTGGTGGGAATGCAGATCAACGCAGCTCCTATGGACAACAGTATGGAGATTCCTCAAACAACTAAAGTAGATGTACCATGTAACCCAGAAACTCCACTTCTGTGTATTTACCCAAAGAAAAAAAAACACTGATCTATGCACCCTTATGTTTATTACATGTTTATTACAGCATTATTTATAATAGCCAAGATATGGAAGCAACCTAGGTGTCCATCAACAGATGAGTGAATAACGACGAGGTATATATGTACAATAGAATACTATGCAGCAATAAAAAAAAGTGAAATCTTGCCATCTGTGACAACATGGATGGATCCAGAAGGTACCATGTTAAATTAAATACATCAGGCAGAGAAAGGCAAATACTGTACAGTTACACTTATGTGTGGAATCTAAAAAACAAAACAAAGGAGCAAACAAATAAAACAAAAATAGGTTCAAAGAAACAAAGACCAAAGGGATGGTTACCAGAATGGAGGGGATGGGGAAATGGATGAAAAAGGGCAATACAGTCAATAATATTGTGACAGGTTTGCACAGTGACAGATGATTACTAGAATTAGTGGGGTGCTCACACTGTAAGCTACAGAAATGTAAAATCATTATATTGTACATCTGAAACTAATATAACCAATATAATATTGTATACCAACTATACTTAAGTTTAAAAAACTAAATTAAAAAATAAAATGGAAAGATACCACAGAATCGGAGAAATTATTTGCAAATCATATTTTGAATAAAGGTACAATATTCAGAATATATAATTAACTTTCATAACCCAAGAACAAAAAGATAAACAACCAAATTAAAAAAATGGGCAAAGGACTTAAATAGACATTTCTTCAAAGATATACAAATGCCCTACAAGTACACAGAAAAATGCTCAAGGTAGCCCTGGCTGGTGTGGTTCAGTGGATTGAGTGCCGGCCTGCGAACTGAAAGGTCACTGGTTCTATTCCCAATCAGGGCACATGCCTGGGTTATGGGCTGGGTCCCCAGTTGGGGGTGTGGGAGAGGCAACCGATCCATGTATCTCTAACACATCAATGTTTCTCTCTTTCTCTTTCTCCCTCCCTTCCACCCTCTCTATAAATAAATAAATAAACAAATAAATAAATAAAATCTTTTAAAAAATGAAGTCGGGGGACTCTCTCAACTTTATTTTAAAAAAATGCTCAAGGTCATTAGTCATGACAAAAATGCAAACCAAAACAATGAGATACCACTTCATAACCACAGGAACACCTATGCTGAGAAAAACAAATACTGGGGAAGCTGTGGAAGAATCTGAACCCTCCCTCATACAATGGTGAAAATGCTGGGCAAAACAGTGTAAATGTTTCTTAAAAAGCTAAACATAGTAGTATATGGCCCAGCATTCCATTCCTAGATATACACCCAAGAGAACTAAAAGTATAGGTTTAATGAAAACTTGTATGCAAAAATGCATAGCAGCATTATTGATAACAGCCTCTATGTGGAAACAACTCAAATGTTTATCAACCACTGAATGGGTAAGCAAAAAGTGGCATATTCATAAAATGAAATATTATTCAGTCATAAAAAGGAATAAAGAACTGAGATACATGCTATAACACAGCTAAACCTTTATACCTTATATTGCCTGAAAGAAGTCAGACACAAAAGATTACATATTTTATGATTCAATAACATGAACTGTTCTAAATAGGTAAATTCAGAAATGGAAAGCAAATTAGTGGTTGCCAGCAGTTAGAAGGGAGTGGGGAATGTAATGGGTAATAACCACTCCATGGTGATGACGATGTTTGAAACTGGATAGTGTTGATGGTTGCGCAACACCGTGAATACATCAAAGTCACTGAATTGTATACTTTGAAATGGTTAAGACAGTAAATTTTATGTTATGTGAATGTTACTTCAATTTAAAAAAAAAAGAAGGAAAGACTTGTTACCTGAGTCATTAAATAAATGCAGGAATGATGTCAGGCTTACCAAGTGATGCCAGGTTCCTGCAGTTCTCCAGCATCACATCTTTGTACAGTGTTTTTTGAGAAGGGTCCAGCAATGCCCACTCTTCCTGGGTAAACTCTACAGACACATCCTCAAAGGTCACCATGTCCTAAAACCATGAAAACCAGTAAGGCTTAGCCAAGGACCACCCCCACTGAGGCGCTATAGGAAAAGGGCCAAGGATGACAAGAGTGGGGACAGGGAATCCAAAGCAGAAGGTGTACTTTTGTACATCAGAGTTCTGGGCTCAACTCACATTTGCTTCTGGTTTTAGCCCACAATCTCAAAGGTTAAGCATAGGCCTGGGACATTGCAGAAATCAGGAAATGCTTGGTAAATGTATAAATGATTTCCTAATGGACACCATCAAGTGCTTGAGTTTAGGAAACAGTCATGTCTTTCCTTAGCATCCCCTTAAAAACTATCAGCAGAACATGATGTAGACAGTGACCCTGCAGGAAACTTTGCAATGTAGTAAATTTTGACATCTATTGACCTTGTTTGGGCAGCTCCTCAACTCTCCATCAGACAGACGCCAGAGATCCTGGGATGCCCAGAGACCTGGTCTGGCTGTGAGGCTCCAGGTCATTGAAAGATAACAAGTTCAGCTTTGGGTCAAAAAAATTAATGATTTGGAAAAAGGAAAATCTGACTCACCGGTAACCAGCTTGTTAGGAAGCCATTAACAAACCCTTCCTCCTCTGTGCAGCGTTTTTGAGGAGATGTTGGGTACAGGGGAGGCTGATCTGGAGAAGAAGAAATGAGTCATAAATGAGTCACAAGAATCCAGCACTCACAAATTCCCCTTCTCCCCGAGGGTAAACATCCCCCAACACACACGCCCGCACACCCACCCTTTCGTTAAGAAACCAGAGCAGAGCCCCGTCTCATCACGGCCAGAAAACAGGGCTCAGGAGTCACAGTGCACGTGAGGAAAAGATTATTCCTATTTCAAAGATGAGGAAACTGAAAATCCAAGGGACAACACTGTTATTCTATCAATTCTGTAAAAAAAATTAGAGGTAAAATAAAAAAAACTCCTGCACATTTACCATTCAGGTGACATCTCCCCTGACACTCAAACCACTACAGTCCCAAATAGCCAACATAAAATGAGGTATCAGACCTCTGGGCTCCACTTCCGCCTCATTTGCTCAGCCCCCTCCCCCACCTGCTCTGTGGTACAGGAGCTTTTAACACCTGGACTCTGAGAGCCTCTAGGACCCCACAACTTACCACAGGTGGGGAACAAAACCATGGCCATGATCCTCTGACTCAGACAGTAAATTTTCCTGAACAACAGGGCAGTGGGAGAACCAGGGCACTCCTCCACGGATTCCCACAACGCTCTCTGGAATAAATGAGAAAATAATAAACATTCATAGCCTCTCTCCCTCTCCAGGTTACTGAGGACAACTCTACCTTAGGCTGCCCATCCCGTCCTCCTTCAAAATGCAATGTCTTTGTTGCTGGGCCTTTATTTTGCCTAGCAGTTAACGGACCCAGGGCCGTGTGATGGCAAAACTAGTCTTCGGTCTACCATGGTATGATCGATATGTTACAGCTCCACTCCGTTTTAAATCCTCAGCTTCACTGAGCCTCAGGGCACATTCTTCCCATTCATGTGGTTGCCACAGTCACATTCCCAACCTCAATCCCTATTCCCTCGAGACTTTGGCACCTGTCTTCCCTTATTCCTTCAAACTCCAGGTCCACCTCACTCAGATGACAGCAGACCTCACTGTGTGATGAGTTCGCCTCGCTCCACCTTGGCCACACACTTCCATTGGCACCACCTCAGTCTTAGTCATCACCCAATACTGTTTCACTATCCAGAACAATAGTTTAGAAATTTCCCTCTCTTTGAACAAAACTTCCCAAACTTCTACTTTGTTCACTTTTTTTTTCTTTTACTACATGTGTTCTTCTACCACATAAAGAACTATCCACCTACTCTACTTTCTTGCTACTCACCAGTCACCTTCTCTCCTCATTTCATACTTACTCAGCTTGGATTACAACGTCCCTCATTTCCACAAATTTCTTTACCCGTCCCCCTCACCTTCACAGCGCTCCGGCAGCACTCCAACCAGGCGACTGACTAGCCATCTGACTGCTCTGCAGCAGCGCCTAAGCAGACCAGCCTGTACGAGAGCTGAGCTACTGTCACCTCTAGATAAACATGGTCACCAACATACAAAGAACCCTCAATCGTGCAGGACAATCCTGTAAGTCGATAGAGCTTTCTACTCATCACACCTTCTCTAATCTCTTTAAATCTCATACATTCTTACCTTCTGCCCCTATGGTAATTAGCTTCCTGTGCAGACAATGATTCAAGCCTCCTGATATTCACACATGCATGTAATTAGTGCTGAGCTGTGTGACTGATAAATATTGTGGACTCTAAGGCTGGGTCCTAACAGGCTCTGCAGCTTCCATCTGGGTCTCTTGTGCTGCTTGCTCTGGGGGAAGCCACGCTGCAAGGACACTCACTCAGTCCTATGGAGAAAGCTATTTGGAGAGGAGGCGATGCCTCTCTCCGACAGCCAGCACAGGATGCCAGCACGTGAGTGAAACATTTTGGAAGTAGATCCTTCAGCATCAGTAAAGCTGTCAGGTGACTGTGGTCTCAGTTGATATCTGGCTAAGAGATCACAAAAGTCCCTGAGCCAGAACCTTGACGCGAAGATGAATTACTGAACTACAGAAACTGTAAGAGACAGGAAATGTTTGTTGTTTTAAGAGACTGTTTGTTGTTTTATCTGTTAGCAGCAACAGATAAAAAATACACCCTCACTTTTAGCAGATGATCCTGCACCCTACTTCTCAAAGTGATCATGATGAGAGGAATCTACCTTCCTGTCTTGCCGCCAAAATGACAATCTGAACATGGTATCCTCCGTCTCTTCTGTTCCAAACCGGGAGCTGTCTCCCCTTCTCTATAAGGCCAGGCTCTGCAGCCTTGTTCTGCATCCCATCCCACGGGCCTTTGGGAGCTGTACGCCATCGGGGATCTCTGGTTTACCCTTCCCTTCAAGTTCTCCCACTCTACCACACTCTCCCTCACATCATTTAAACATAATGCAGTATTTTTAGTAGTGAAATAAGTCTATCCTAATAGTAGTTTTCTTTCCAGTTATTGTCCAGTCTTGCCCACTCACCACAGCCAGTATTTTCACTCTGCCTCATTTCCTCATGTCCCACTTACTCCTCTACAAAGTATAATTTGTTTCCACCATTACCGATTCAATTGGTAGAACTGTCAATAACCTTATTCATAGAGATGCAGGCTGCAACTACACTGACACCAGTTCTTATCAGTCAGATCGACACAGACATGGTGGACTCTCATACCCTGCTGGGGTACAACTCCTATGGAAGGAATTGGTCAATGTTAAGGGAAGTGCAAAAGACATTTACTTCCTCACTGTCAACAGAATGGGTGAGTGCATCGTAAGCCCTGACATTTGTTGCGGTTGTCTTTTTTCCCTTTTAGGCAATGTGAATGCCCGACTTAAGCTTTGATTGCCAAGACAACGTCCATTTCAAAGACGCATGCAGTTCAAATACAGCTATCTCTCATAAGCATATCTGGCAACCTTAGGGCTGGAAAAAGAGGCCAGGTCGCCTGCCCCACTGAGGTTCTTTATTTTGGAGATCTTGGCTGATTTCAACAACTGATCATTTGGACTACCTGTGTGTTTTGTCTTCCTGCACTTTAAATTCATGTTTTAAATTCACCAATAAAGAGTGAACCCAGGAAACCTTAGGCCTCTACCCTACACCCAATAAAAGGAGAACCCCAGGCCCATGCATTCTTTCTACCTGTGACCTCCCTATGTGGCTCAATGTGTGCTTTCCAGGTCTTGTAAGCAATAAACCTATGTCTTTTCAGTTTCCTGATGGTTGCTGGTAAAAGGCATCTTGCAATCATAATCGAAACCACAAGGGCTGGTCTAGCCACATCCGTTATTAATAGACTGAGATCACAAAACAGTGAGAGTGTTCATTGGGCTTTGATATTATTTATAATATCAAAGGGTTAGAACCAACACAAATTACCATCAATAGGAAATTAGTTCAATAAACTATGGGATACCCACATCATGAAGAAACAAGCAGCCAAAACAAAGAAAAATATGATTTGTAGGTATTGATAGATTCTTAGATCCAATAAATTTAAGTGGAAAAAAAATTAAGGTACCAAGTGCCATATATAGAATATTTCCTTTTTATGAGAAGGGAACACCCACTTTCCCTGTAGTTACAAAATAAAATGTAATCCATAAAACTAGCTTCTTGAGGTCTTTGTGTGTGTCCTCCCGACACCTAAAAGATGATAGCAATAGAGGGTGTGCATGTGCGCAGGGAGGGGCACATTAGACACCAAGAGTGACTCCAGGCCACGTGGAAAAGAGTCGTAGGGAGTCACTGACTCCTGGGCTTGTGCGATACTCAGATTGGTGCCCCTGCTTCAAAGATGTCCATGGTTTACTCAGAACTTGTGAATGTGCTACCTTATATGGCAAAGGGTTTTGCAGATGTGATTAAAGTAAGGATACTGAGATGGGGAGATGACCCTGGATTATCCAGGTGGGCCTAATGTCACCACACAGGTCCTTATAAAAGGGAAGCAGGAAGGTCAGGGTCAGCAAAGGAGATGTGATGATGAAAGCAGGGATCAGGGAGTGAGAGAGAGGTCGGGGGACGCCACGCTGCTAGCTCTGACATTGAAAAGAGGGGCACTAAGACGAGGAATGAATGCAGGAGGCCTCTACAAGAAGGACAAGGGGAGGGAATGGATTCTCCCCCTAGAGATTCCAGGAGGAATGCAGCCCTGCCAACCCATTTAGGACTTCTCAACTCCAGAGCCACAGGAAAATAAATCTGCAATACTTTAAGCCACGAAGTTCATGATAATTTGTTGCAGCGCTATAGGAAACTAATATAGCTTCTCATACCCAACCCTCCCTGATCTTGGGGAAAGTCCTGTAGGCCCATACAAATGTGGCAGAATTTCCCTTCCTGTTGCAGGTGGAGGAGGATGGCTCGTTTCCCCCAACCAGGGACCCGATTTGCACTTAGGAATAGTCATAGTCACTGAGCTGAGGACAGAGAAGAGCTGGGATCCAGCCAGCTCACATGGCCCCATGAGGAAAGGAAGCTAACTATGTGCCTGGGCCTTTTAGACCCCAAGTACCCCTTCAAGGTGTTTTGGCAGCTAAAGTCTCACATGAGGAGAGAAGGGAGTTCTGTTTGGTTTACGGATTCAGAGACTCCTGTACCCTTTTGGATATGTTGGTGCTGGGAGGGTCACAAAGAAAGGGCCTCCCAATACCACTGTTGCCCCATAGAACTGTCAGTGATGACAGAATTGTTCTGTAATTCTGCTGTGTTCAATATGGCAGCCCGCTAGCCATAGGTGGCTACTGAGTGCTTGAAAAGTGGCCATTGGGACTGAGAAAATGAATTTTTAATGGTATTTTTCATTGGTTTAATTGAAATGGCTACATGTGGCTAGTGGCCACCGTGGTGGGCAGAGAAGCCGTAGACATTGTTAGGCATGACTTTCTTTAGGATGTGGAGGAGGGGCCTGTGAGTGGCAGAGTGGGGTGAAAACACAGACCGGGTTGAGGGCGACTGCCTGCAGGTTTGCACGGACAGGAGCTAGGAGCACAGTAAGGGTTCTGTGCCATCTGACAAATGACGCATGAATGGAAGCTTCATTACATTCTCTTAGTTCTAAACTCTAAGGTCTCTTTTTTAGACTTCTTTCCTCCTCCACAGCCATTATCCAGGCCTAGGGAACAACCCGTCTTAATCCTAAACTTCTTCCTAATACTTCCTATCTTCCCTCTTAAGTCCTCATTTTTAATTCCGAAGTCCATTTTAACCCACGTGCAAAAACCAACGGCGAATCACACATCCTCTTCAGTGCCCACTCACCGGCCTCAGGACAGAGTCCAGAGCAATGCCTGGTCTGCTCCTGCCTGCCCAACTGTCTGGCTCGGCTCGTCCTCCTTCCCTACGTTGTCATCTTGACTTTAGTCATCGCCCCAGTTCATGGGGCACACCAGGCTCTCCTGCTTTGGGCACTGTTTTCATGCAGCTCTCTCTGCCTCAGCGCTCTCTTAAATGTACTCTCACACCTTCACTCCAGTCTGGTCCTATGGCTAGTCAAACCCAGTCCCACCTTCAGCTCTCAAGCTAAATATCAGTCCTTCTCAAGAAGGCTGGCTTCCCCGTTCCCTCAGGTTGAGTCCTCTGAGCCAAGCTTCCACATCAGTTACGCAATTAATTATTTAGAATGTAAACTCCATAGAGGGAAGACAAGGCCTGTTTGGTTCTCCCTACGCATCTGGCCCAGGGTCTGGCTCATGGAGATGATGAGCCACCCTGGTTTGCCATGATTGTACTGATTTGAACACTAAATGTCCTTTTTCTTGGCAAATCCCTTAGCACTGAGAAAATGAGGATGGCTGGTCACACCATCTATTACATAACAAGCAAATATTCCCCTCAAGAATATTATAGGAAAGCTACTGAAAAAGACATGTGCGGGAGCACAAACACACACACAGTATTAGTGAAGCCCAACAATTGAGTATAAAATTATGTAACATGCTTCTCTGCAATATGAATCACCAGACTGTTATTCCAGAAAAGTTTTAAGAAACCAAGTTAATTTAGAAGGAAAGTTGTGGAGGACAGTCTTTGGAAACTGGGGTCCTACCTGTCAAATCTTGGTCCTCCAAATACCTTCAAGTCTCATTAAGAAAAAAAAAATGCACTTGCTCAAAATGTATCTGGTTGCTGGTCAATTTAAATTTCTTCTATGGGGTGGCGCTGGATGCAGGGGAGAGATTGATAAAAAAAAGAGAGGAGGAACTCATGGATATGGACAACAGTGTGGTAACTGCAGGGCAGAGGGAGGGAGACGAGGGAGAGGAGGTGGGAGGAGGTCGAGGAGGGTGAAGGGAGGGTATATGGTGATGGATCAAGACTTGACTCAGGGTGGTGAGCACAAAACACAGTGTACAGATGGTGTGTTCTAAAATTGTGCACCTGAAGCCTGTATAATTTTGTTAATCAGTGTCACCCCAATACATTCAATAAAAGGGAAAAAGTATAAATTTCTGTTAGTAATATAAGGAAGTTCAAATCATTTTTCTCCCCAACATCCCCATATGTGAGTGAATCTTTGTGGAATATTCATAGAGCTTTAGAAGTCAAATTCAACAGGCCTGAGGAATGTTGCTAAGAAGTCACACTACTTTTTAGTTGGATGACCTGTCATGCTTGATATACGCGTAAAAATTATATATTTATACTTATGTATAATACCCTAACATTTTTAATATTATGTAAGTAAATACATATTTCTAAAGTTACACATTTTATTTACATGTTTGCTTAATGTATACTGATTTATTTGCACATAACTGTATTTACTGAATTATTTACACACACATACCCATGCACACCTTACTATGATTCCCTTGAATATACTCCATCAAACATAAATAATTTTTCTTAAGATTCTCTCACTCTTAGCGACTCCCTGCATTTACAATCTGAGCTCAAGAAAGCCCATTAGCAGCTCTGCACAGTGGAGGCAGCTGGAACCTGTTGTCACAAGTTTCACACAGCCCTCACCTGGTCACAGAGAAATCTTCAATCAGTGAGGAAAGGTGAGACTTGAGGCTGGTTTCATCTCACCCCTGAGCTCTACTGGTGCTTTTCTCGTCTGGGGAGAAAAGAAAAAGCACAAAGGTTGCTCTTGAGGCCTTTTATTGGGTATAATACGGTTGTTGAATGGAAAAGCCATCCCATTCACTATTCTTTTCCTTGTTTACTGATTAACGTGTAATTGTGGGCTGTGACTGGATTTTCCCGATTCCCATCCAGCCCATCTGCTCCCCAAGTGGCAGAAAGCGGGTTCATGCTGTGTGCCATTGACTTGCTCAACTCATTTGGCTGGAGAGTTAGTTTTTGGTGACTCCAGACACTTTAAATATGGCTTGTCACTTGGGGGTCCCTATAAGTGACTCGGCTGACTTGTAAAGAATTTCCACAGTTCATTTAGGGCCTCAGAGATAAGGCCCTAGGGCAGCGTTTCCGAACCTCAGCCCTACTGACATTTGGGGCTGGATAATTCTTTGTTGCGAAGGCTGTGCGCTGGAGGTCGCTGAGCGGCCTCCCTGGCCTCCACCCTCTAGATGCCATTAGCACCCCCGCCCCCACGGCATTCGTAATAACCCAAACAATGCCACCGGACACAGCTAAGAGTCCCCTGGGCGGCCAAAATCACAGCCGGCGAGGGTGCTGATGGTCGCGGGAAGCTCTGAAGGAGGGACAGCGGCGTCCAGAGGTAGAAGGTAACAGCAGCTTCCGGCCGACCCGAAGCACCAGCCCAGAGGAGGAAACGGTCCCGGGAGGGGCGGGGAGTCCCCGGGCCGTGATGGAGGTGCCGTTAGCCCATGTCCCTCCCTGCACTGCCCCGGACTACCCGCAGCTCACCTAGTCCTCCCCTCGCACTGCGGCCAAATGTGCCACGTGAACGCCGTCCCACCCAGAGCAGACAGAACACACACGGCTCAGCAGGCCACCCACGACTGCGTCCACGGCGCCTCCCTGGGCTGCTACTTCCGGCCTCGGGCTGGCGGCTCCACACGGAAGTTTCCGGTCACGGGCTGGCCGCCGCGGAGAGCGAGCTTACCGGGGTCTAGGCGCCGAGGCGGTGATCAGAGCGAGCGGGGGCGACAAGCGACCCCTGGGCGGTTTGTGAGCGGAGACGAGCTTCTGGCGTCCGGGACTGGGCTCTGGGCGACGCCAGACCCAGGCGGCATGGCTGTGGCCTGAGGCCAGTTCTTGGGGTGCGAGTGGGTAGCGACCGGGCTGCGGGTGGCACCAGGCCCGGAGGGCGTGGCCGTGGGTGGAGACCGTTTCTATCCGCGGTGCTGCAGAGGGGACCAGGATGTAGGCGGTACAAGGCTCAGCGGCCCGGGTTATGGGTGGGGAGCCAGATTCAGGGTTAAGACTGGGTGTGGGTACCAGACCTGGGGGCGAGGCTGGAGTAGAAGGGCGGGTGGTGAAGAAGACCAATTCTAGGGGTGGGAGTGAGGCAGGGATGGGGCTGGAATAGAGTAGGCGGGCTGGACAGTGGGCAGAAATCAGCTCTAGGGGCGAGGCCGATGGTGGGGCTTTTCCAGGAACCCTAGAGTATCCAGGTAACACAAACGGTAACAACAAATTTTCCCTCAATTTTTCCACCGCATTCACACAGTCTTACAAAACCTAATAGAGCGACAAGCGCATGGTTAGGATTTTAAATTTTGTGCGTAGTTTTGTTCTTAATTTCTTTGTAAAAGTGGATCATATATTCACATTCCTCTACAACTTGCTGTCCCAAACGAATGGAAAGGGATCTAACACTGTAGCTGTTCAATTTAAAAGAAAATTATTATTTTTTGCGGGAAGGGACTACATCATAGATAAACATATAGGAACACTTCAAAAATGGGCACAAAGTCAGTAAAATATTCTCACTCCCACCACTGTCTCCCAGTCCTTTTACCCAGTGTTAGGGGGAAACCCCAAAAGTAAATTCAGGATGGATTCCAAAGAACTGACACAGAACCTTATTCAAATTAATAAGAGCTTTATTATTCAAATTCATAACAGCTTTAATAGGAGAATCTTACACAGGCAAAGCAGCTGCTTGTTCCCAGTGGTGGCTGCTGGGAATAAATCCACCCCGCTCCCAGGACAAGGTCTCCTTTTTATAGGGAGTTAATAGGAAAACCATACGGTGGGTAGTCACTGTAGACCACCAGAAAGAACAACGAATGTATTTCTGTTAACAGATAACATCAAGCAGTTATCCAAGCTCAGTACATTCATTAACCTCCTTCCTAGGGCCTGGGTGGCATTCTGGCTCTCTGGGTAGTCAGCTAAACCTGGGGCTACAGAGAATTAAATAGTCAGAGAAGGTTAAACACAGAGAGTCCAACCTTTCCTAGACGCCTTTACTGCTGGAGACATATGCATCTCTGAATGAACTCCCCTACACCCAGGTATAAACATAATTTTCTCCTCTGTCCTTCCAGATATAGTGTGTTTGTGAATATATATATATATATTCAAGCCTAAAGAGGGTGTCCCTGAGAAAAAAACTGAAGCTGGTAAATTGTCTCATGCATCTGAATCCACTGAAAATGGATTTGTATTTCTGGTGCAGAGAGATGAACCAGTGATGAATTGATAGCAAGGAAACAAAGAAACAAGGGAAGTTTACCATTTCAAAGGTCAAAAGAAAAAATTAGAAAGCAAATGTATTCATATCATCCTACATGGCACTTCTCTGCATACGATTCATGTCATAAAATGGTAAATGTTTATGTAATAAGACAATAGACATTGAATTTTGATTTATTAAAAAATTTTAAATAATTATACTGGGCAAGATAAGTCATGTTTTAAATTATGTAAGAGAAGTACATGCTAAATTTTTTCAGAGAAGAAAGTCATGAGAAAAAGTTAAAAAGCTGAAAGATGAAAAAGATGTATAAGTAGCTAATGTAGAAATACAGGGTTACAACCAGAAAAATGAAGTTGTTTCTAGAAGTCCAAGTAAATAGTGGAGAAGGTAGATTTTCATGATAAGGCTTGAGGTATTATTTGAGAAATATGTGGGAGAAATATGTTTGAGAAAAAGAGAGAGAGGCCCAAAGTTGTATTTCAAAGGGATCATCAAATCTAAGAGGAATTTATAAAAATGATTCGCTTTGCCACAATGGAATGTATCTTGAAAATGGCACAATTCAAGACTAAAAATTAAAAAGCTATGATCATTTTAGTGGAAAAAATGAATGGGCATTACTTTCCAATGTACACGACAATAACCATTTTACATATGTTATTACTAAGTTTTTTCATTGCAACTCATAAGAGGCTATTACCTATCCGGTTCTATGGATGAGGAAATTGATGGTGGCATATTGCTAAAATGTTCATATTACATAGAACTTCTCAGAAGATATTTTAAAATTGTTTATTGAATTATTTTTATTAACAACATAATGTACACCATTCTAACACATAAGCAAAGAGTATGTAAAAAACAATTTAATAAAACTACAGTTTTCTCATGACATTGTTAAATGCATCAATCACTTTATTATTTTACTGCTGTCTGCTTTATATCTAGGAAGATACTTCCTACCCTAAAGGTTTACTAAAAGGCTCTACTAAATGTTCCAGAATCAGGGTATCCCCAAATGCGAAAACTTCCTGAACACACACGCAAATGCCACTACAAGCCAAAATATTTGATGCAATAATCTTAAATTATTAATGAGCTGATATCAATGAAAATCATAATTAGGATAATTTTAGAAATTTAGAAAGGTAATTTATTTAATTAATTAGTGGATATAGAAAGTTTTTTTCAATTTCATTAAATGCTAGGAAAACATTTGGGAAAATGCATCGCAGCATTATTCACAATAGCCAAGAGTTGGAAACAACTTAAATGTATGCTGATGGGTAAAAGGATAAGGAAAAGTTCTGTATTTTATCACACACACACACACACGCACACACACAAAATTAACTATTACTCAGCCTTAAAAAGGAAGGGAATCTTGTATGTTGTAATAGGCATGTACCTTGAGAGTATTATGCTAAGTGAAATCAGCCAGCCACAAAAGGACAAATACTGAATGATTCTCTTAGATGAGATAACAAAAGTAGTTAAACAATGTAGACCGGTGGTTGCCAACAGGTGGGGGCAGAGGAGGTGGGGAGCTGTTCAATGTGTGCAGGTGGAGTGCTAGTCATTCAGGGTGCGGCGTGGTTCTGAGAATCTGTTGCACAACCATGTGCATGTGGTTGACAGTATTGTAACGTGCAGTTGGAAATTGTTGGCAGGGTGAATTTTATGTTTTGTGTGTTTTTTTGCCATAGTAAAAAGTTAAAAAATACAACACCCATTTCTAATACATAATTCACAGAATGAAAAGACATTCCTTAATTCATAAATGTTAGAAGGTCCTTAAACCTTATTAGTTTGCTAGGGCTGCCATTACAAAGGTGACAAGTGCAGGCTTAAAAAACAGACATGGGCAAATTCCCAGAAACATAACCTACCAAAACTGAATCATGAAGAAATAGAAAACCTGAATATTCCTATAACTAGTAAGATGATTGAATCAGTAATCAAAAACTTTCCAATAAAGAAAAGTTCTGGACCACACAACTTCACTGTTGAATTCTGTCAAACATATAAAAAATGGTTAACACTAATTCTTCTCAAGTCTTCCAAAAATTGAAGAGGAGGAAACACTTTCTATTCTGTGAAGCTAGTATTACCCTAATACCAAAGTCTAACAAAGACAATACAAGAAAAGAAAGCTATAGACCAATATCCTTTATGAATATTCATTAATATTTTTTATTCTCAGAAAAGCTAGTAAACAAATTTAGTAGCCTCTGTAAAGGATTATACACCCGTAGCCAAATGGGATTGATTGTTGGAATCCAAGGATGGTCCAACATATGAAAATTGATCAAAGTAACATACCACATTGACAAAATGATGGGGGGCGAGCACATGTTCATCTCCATTGATAGGAAAAAGCATCTGAAAAAAGTTCAACACCCTTTTATTATAAAAACACTCAACAAAGTAGGAATAGAAGCAAATTTCCTCAATATAATAAGAGCCATATGTGAAAAGCCCACAGCTATCCTCATACTCAATGGTAAACATCTGAAAACTTTTCCCTTAAGATCAGGAACAAGAGAAGAATATCTGCTTTTGCCACTTGTAGTCAGCATAGCATTAGAAGTCCTAGCCAAAACAATTAGGAAAAAAAAGAAAAGAAATAAAGAGGCATCCAAATTGGAAAGGAGAAAGTAAAACTTTGTGTTTGCAGATGAATGATCTTATATGCAGAAATTTGTAAAGATTGTACACACATGCATGTGCACACACAAACACATGTATGCACACAAATGTATACACACAACAACTAATCAATGAATTCAGCACAGTTGCAGACACAAGGTCAAAGTGGAAACATTATTTGTGTTTCTATACACTAACAATGAACAAATCAAAAAAGAAATTAAAAAAATAATTCTATTTACAGTAGCGTTGGAAAGAATAAAATTATTAGGAGTAAACTTAACCAATGAGGCAAAAGACTTGTACTCTGAAAACTACACAATAATGCTGAAAGAAATTAAAGGAAACATAAATAAATGGGAAGACATTCCATGTTATCGGTTGGAAGACAGTATTGTAGTAATGAAAATACTACATAATGTGATCTACAGATTCAATGCAATGTGTAAAATTCAATGACCTTTTTAGAGAAATATTTTAAAAATCTATCCTAAAATTCATATTGAATCCGAAGGCACTCTGCATACCTAAAGGAAACAAATATGAAATGGTCAGTGAAAGGTCATTATACATACCAGCTATTAAAAGGGAATGGCTATAAAACATGGATTTGATTGTTATGAGTATTTCTTTATTCTGTTTTAAACAAGAGTGTGATGTATATAATTTATTTATTTAAAAAATATTTTATTTATATTCAGAGAGAACGAAAGGGAGGGAGAAAGAGAGGTCAATGTGTGAGATTGGTTGCCTCTCTTGCGTGCCCCCGGCTGGGACCTGGCCGTGTACCCTGACCAGGAATATGAACTGGCAACGTTTTGGTTTGCAGGCGGCATTTAATCCACTGAGCCACACCAGCCAGGGCTGTGTGATATATATAATTTATATTGAAATTTTTAAAAAGCCAGGTGAGATAGACCCTTAACGCAAATGTGGGCCCTTTCTTGTTGACTATCTGTGCACTTTTGGCTATTGGATGACTAAAGTTGCCACACATTGTCCCTCAGCTGCTATAATTTGTACTCACAAGACTTATTGAGTGTTGTTACATGTGGGGTCTGCTCTCAGAGGCCTCATGGCTCTGCAGGAGAAACCTTTCAGACACCTTTTTCAGGCCCTGGATGAGCCCTGGGTCCTGGCACTTCCCTTTCTCTTTAAAGGGAAAGTGAAATCTTACCAGAATTTCCTTTAACAATTCATTTACCTGGGTATCTGTGCCCTGTTCGAAAGGGCCTTGGCTACCAGAAAGAAGGATTGATGCTCAGTCCCTGGCTATACTGAAAAGACCTCCCTTGCAGAGCCTGCTGTGTTTTCTGGGTGACAAGTGCAGGCATCAAAAAGGAGGGGTGTAGCTCAGAAGTGCCAAGCAATTCATCTTGGCCCTTGCTTTTATAGCATGTTTCTAGCAGTAATGTTCCAAATGCCAGGTGGTAACCCTTTAGCTCCGGATCGTGGGGTGCGTACTTGTAGTGAGCTCAGAGCAGTGACTGTTTACCACTCAGATGGGAAACATTTCAGATTTTTAATTGGTAAGCCTGTTTCCATGCGTGCCTATGGACCATCAGTTTGCTGACATTCTCCTGCTGGACCATTGCCTCATCCTTCAAAGATTTAAATACGAAATGGTCACACCTCATGACATAACCACAGCGCAAGACTGTGAAGAAGAACACACTCTTCTTCCCTCTCAATACGTAACTAAACACAGGTCCAGCTGCCTGCCTCAGTGAAAGCAAACTTGTGAGGCAGGTGCTGATGAAAAGGAAAGTGGTTTATTTCAGATGCCAGCAACCTGGGAGATGGCGGCTCTTGTCCCAAAGCCCAGTTTAATATCTCAGTACAGGCAGAGGTCTTCCTAAAGAGGGAGAGCAGAGCAAAGAGATCAGGGGGAGAAGCTGTGGACATGCAGGCAGTGCCCTGGCTGGTCCTGACATGGATCTTTAACGTCAGCATCCTGGAGCTGGTCAGTACCAGCCAAATTATTGCAGTTGGGCGATCTGTATCAACTGAAGTCGTGGTCACGGCTGTTTCTTGTGCAAGCAGGGACCAGAACTGCTGATGCCTGCAATATGCTTATAAAAAAAGTGCCAGTATATGAGTTCTTTTTATCACTTTCTCTGTACATTTTATTCTAATTCTATTTCATAGTAAGTCAGAGTAGTATAAAGTTTTTATTCCCTGTTATAAATGGTCTAGACCCAGCTGCCCCTTTAGGATGAGTCAGTAAAAACATAACTGACCCTGTACATTGATGATTGACCAAGACCATGGAACTCAGGACCACACAGGTCCAGAAGTCACTTGGGCTGCAAGGGAGAGTGTGTAGGATCATCACTGGTCAGGATACCATCCTGTTACATTGGCATCCAGAGTTCATCTGAGGTCCATCAGAGCTTAGCCAGTAGGGAGGAGCCACAATGTACACAAAGCACCTGATAGGCTGGGAGCTTCCAGGGAATTTCTCCCTTAAAGAGGACTGTATAAGAAAGTGCAAGGGGACAGTAAAACCTAGCTCACAGGAAGAAGTGATTTATGTGGGGCGAGGCCCAGATGTAGACTTAAAAGCTTCATCACAAATCTTTTCCCTGATAGAAAACCATAAGAAAGAGAAATTTGAAGGTCATGGCAAGGTTCCCAGGAGGATTCGAATCTAGGTAAAGGCCTGTCATGGAACTCCTAGAGGGGCCTGAGGGTGGGAAGTCCTAAAGTCTGCCCTCCTTTAGTACATCTGCAAATTATCTGTCTTTGGCCGTGTCCCCTCCACATGCATGTTTGATCTTTTTACAGTGTTGTGCCACTCAGTGCTGATGTAATTTACAGATTGAAATAGAAAAACACAAGTTCCTAATATTTGGTCAAAAGAAACCTTAACATGAGAAGCTGAAAATGTTTGCTATGAATCCAAAGCTGTAGAGAGGCAATGACTGTCCTGGGACAGGACATGGTCGTGGCACATGCTTTAAAAATTTTTTTTTTGATACAATTTATATTCAATATTATTTTGTATTAGTTTCAGTGTACAGCATGTTGGTGAGTCAGTCATATACTTTACAAGGTGCTCCCCCTGATATTTTCAGTACCCACCTGGCACCATACAGAGTTATTACAATGTTATTGACTGTATTCCCTATGCTATATTTTATATCCCCATGACTATTTTAATAACTGCTAATTTATACTTTTTATTTTTCCTTTGTATTTATTTTTGACACTGTTACAGATGTCCCCATTCCCCCCCTCTCCCTTTGTCTGCCTCTACCCAGGCCCCATTCCCCCTTCCCTCCGGCCATCACTGCCCTGTTGTCTGTTTGTATGAGTCATGCATATGTGTTCTTTGGCTGAGCCCTTCACCTTCTTTTATCCAGTTCCCTCTCTCTCCTCCCCTCTGACAACTGTCAGTTTGTTCCATGTGTCCATATCTCTGTTTCTATTTTATTTGTCAGTTTATTTTGTTCTTTAGATTCTACATATAAGTGAGATCATATATTATTCGTCTTTCTCTGACTAAGTTATTTCACTTAGCATAATAATCTCCAGGTTCATTCATGCTGTCACAAAAGGTAAGGTTTTTTATTCTTTTATGGCCACATAGTATTCCAATGTAGCATTTTTTATCCACTTATCTACTAATGGGCACATTGACTGTTTCCATATCTTGGCTATTGTAAATAATGCTGCTATGAACACAGGGGTGCATATAGTCTTTCAAATTGGTGTTTTGGGATTCTTAGGATATATTCCCAAAAATGGGATAGCTGGGTCAAAAGGCAATTCCATTTTCAATTTTTGAGGACACTCCACATGGTTTTCCACAGTGGCTGCACCAGTCTGCATTCTCACCAAAAGTGCACGAGGGTTCCCTTTTCTCCACATCCTCGCCAGCACTTGTTGTTTGTTGATTTATTGATGGTAGCCATTCTGGCAGGTATGAGATGATATCTTATTGTGGTTTTAATTTGCATCTCTCTGATGATTATTGATGTTGAGCATTTTTTCATATGTCTATTGGTCATCTGTATGTCTTTTTTGGAGAAGTGTCTATTCAGGTCCTTTGCCCATTTTTTAATTGGATTGTTTGTCTTCCTGGTATTGAGTTGTTTATGTTCTTGATGTATTTTGAAAATTAACTCTTTATCAGATATATCATGACAAATACGTTTTCCCATATAGTGGGTTCCCTTTTCATATTGTTCGTGGTTTCTTTTGCTGTACGGAAGTGTTTTAGTTTGATGTAGTCCCATTTGTTTATTTTTCTTTCTTTGTCTTGCCCTAGGAAACATGTTGGCAAAAATATTGCTACGAGAGATGTCTGACATTTTACCGCCTAGGATTACTGCCTGAGATTTTTTCTTCTAGGGTTTTTATAATTTTGTGACTTACATTTAAGTTTTTTATCCATTTTGAGTTTATTCTTGTGTATGGTGTAAGTTGGTGGCCTAGTTTCCTTTTTTTTTTTTGCATGTACCTGTCCAGTTCTCCCAACACCATTTATTGAACAAACTGCCTTTACTCCATTGTATGCTCTTTCCTCCTTTGTCAAATATTAATTGACCATTTAAGTGTGGGTTGATTTCTGGGCGCTCTGTTCTGTTCCATTGATCTATTTGCCTGTTCTTATGCCAGCACCAGGATGTTTGGTTACAGCGGCCTTGTGATATAGTTTGATATCAGGTACTGTGATCCCTCCAGCATTTTTTCCCCCAAGATTGCTGAGGCTATTCAGGGCCTTTTTTGGTTCCATATAAAGTTTTGGAATATTCGTTCTAGATCTGTGAAATATACCATAGCTATTTTTTTAATCGAGAGACAACCTTTATTAATAACATTTTGGTGTCTGTCTTCCCAGAGTTTTTATGATTAATAAATATCCTTATGAATTAAAACTCTTTAAGTCAATAGACTAGGCATCCTACCTTATATAAAGTTTTATACATATATTATTTTTTAAGTTTTTAAAATTTAATTTATTTTTATATTGTGATATATTTGACATATAATATTACATTAGTTTCAGATGTATGACATAATGATTGGATATTTGTATATGTTGCAAAAGATCATCACAATGAGCCTAGTTAACGCCTGTCACCTTACATAGTTACAAAAATATTTGTTTCCTGAGGACTTTTAGGATCTACTCTCTTAGCACCTTGCAAATATGCAGTACAGTATTATTAACTATATTCACCATGCTGTACATTACATCCCCAAGACTTATGTATTTATAAATGGAGGTTTGTACCTGATGACCATGGAAAATTATTCTTTTCATATGGGTTTAAAAAATTATTGTTAGGGATATGCAGCATTATTTACTATAATGTAGATTATTTTGTTTTTGTGAGTTATATGTTCACCTTTCACTGGCTTTTTCTGTACAATGTTATAATATTTTCTTATCTATTCAACAGTGTTCTTTGAAGTCTGTGAATTAAATATGTATAGGTAATACACAAATATTTCATTAAATAATTTGACCAAGTTATGATTTGTTTTAATTTATGAGAATTGACATAAGAAAATTTTCTTACTTTCATTTTTTTGAAGTTAAATCTAGTTTACTGTTTTCATTGTTGTTACAATGTTTTATGTGCCTTAAGAATACATACATACCCACATTGACATCTGATCTGGTTATCATTTCATTTTTATTTATGCTACTCAACCCTGCTAGAACATAGTGTATATAAAATAGAGCACTAATTTGATTTGTTTTACAATGACCTATCAGTTATATCAATCCTGCATCTTTTCCTGACTGATATATTTTGTCACTATCTTAAAGTCACGCCCCATCCCCCAACGTCCAGTAGTTTGATCAGGGCAGTGTTCAGGGCTAGGGAATTGCTGGAAAAAAATATATATCAATGTCTCTGACATCTTTATTTTTAAAGCTGTATTCACCACTGAAAACATTTTAATATTAGTGCAAGGAAAGCCTATGTTTTGCTGTGTGTAATCTTCTGGAATTGCATGTTGTACCTTGTCGTAATTAAAGTGCCTGAAAATTAAAGTCGGGCTGAAGTTAGATGTGCAAGAGAGGAATCAAAACAAAGATAAACTGCAGCGCTCAGTGCCTCTGGTGGTTATTTAGTCTAGGAAGACATAGATGAGAAGCTGAAACTTTACATTACTCCTTAGACTCTGAGTTGCTTTTACCCTTGAGAAAAATCAGAGTCACAGATTGCTTCTTCCTATTACTTTTCTCCCTAAGACTATCTCATTCTTCATTCTGGTGCACTCCCCCTGACTCGGGGGGGCATTTCACAAGTCTGAGGCAGGCGGTTTTAGAAAGGTTTATTGCAAAATTTGGGTGATACCATACCATACTCAACTTATTCTTCCTCCAAGCCTTTCTGACCTACTTCCTTGCTCGACCCAGGCTTTTTGTGCGGACTATAAACTTTCCCTTCCTTTAACTATACCCACACCAACACGTTGGTGCCTCTTGCTGGTGCCACTGCATAAAGTATTATTTGACTTGTAAATAAATGTGTAAATGAGTTATTTCCCTTTACCCTTTATGCCTCTTTTGCCCATTAACTCATTTTAGAACATTGACCTATCTCTTTTGAGTCCAGCGTGGGGGCTGGGCTTTCTAAGGCTTTAAATATTGTACACATACACCCCAGATTCCAAAATCATGAAGAGACAGCCATCGCCCTGGCCTGAATAAGTTGCTTGAGTCAAAATGACACACTTCCCCTTTCTTTCCCACAGGAGTTACTCCTGAAGGGCACGACTTAATCTTTATTTCTAATACTATCTCTTCTGTATAGGTTGAACTACAGAAACTATTGTCCTGTCCTGGTCTTTCTTTTCGCATTTGAGGAGATCGACAGGAGCCCCCATCTGCTCCCCAAGGTCTCTCTGGGTTTCCATCTCGACAGTGCTTTCCACAGTGATGTCAGGACCTTGGAGAGTGCTCTGCTGTGGCTATCAGGAGGGAGCCCGAAGATCCCTAGTTACACCTGCCAGACACAGATCAAGAACGTGGCTGTCCTTGTAGGAACCACTTCAGTATTCTCTGTCCAGACTGGGACACTGTTGGAGCTGCACAGCACACTGCAAGAATGGGCGTGGTATGGGGGTGGGGGGCAGGAATCGGCGGGGGGATGAAAGTTTTCTTCCTGGTGAAATTCTTTGGCTACTCAAGTGGAAGGAAGTAGATTTGCACATCTCTCCAAGGGGAAAATACTTAATAACACAGGTAGCTCCTGATGTGGTGGATTTGTTATTTTGGGGTGTGAAGTTGGGCACACTCACAGTGTTATTGCTAAGGATATAACCCTGGTTTCCTGGTCCTACGTGTTTTGCTGTAAACTCTATTTCTTATTTCGCTTCCAGAGAATTCAGTATGGAACACATTTTTCCCTTTTGTTTCAGGTAGCCTATGGAGCATTTGATCCTTTACTGGAAAATCAGGACCAGTTCTCCTCTTTCTATCAGATGGCCCCCAAGGACACTTCTCTAGCCTTCGGGATGGTCTCGTTATTGGTACATTTTGGTTGGACCTGGGTAGGAAGCATAGTGTCAGATGATATAAAATGTGAGCATTTCCTCTGGAATCTTAGACATGACCATCAAAGATATCTGTGTGGCACTTATGGAAAAAATACCTGTGGGTAAAAGCATATGCGCTTCAAAAGCTTGGACCTTCATGGCCAGAATCACAGGACCATCAGCCGATGTGTTTATCATTTATGGTGGTACCAGCACGTTAATAACTGTGCACATTGCAAGAAACTATCGTTTAACCACCCGGACGGTGTGGACCACTGCACTGCAATGGGGTGCTTCCTTTCCCCCATTTCTACTTCTTAGATACTTATCATGGGAGTCTTTCTTTTGCATAACATAATTGTCAGATACCTGGCATCAAACACTTTCTCAGGACAGTCAACCCCTCTACATATCCAGAAGGATTCTTTTCCTTACCAAACTCTGGCTGGATATACTCAATTGCTCCCTTGTAGGAACTGTATGTGGAAAAATCTTGGTGTTTGCACTGAATGCCTCCCTGGAGCCTCTTCCTAAGGAAAAACTAGGCATGACTGTGTCTGAACCCAACTATTACATCTATAATGCTGTGCATGTGGTGGCCAGAGCCCTCCATGAAATGCTTCTTATAAGGTCAGAAATGGATATAATGGGTGCAGGCCAGCTCACGTTGCTCCCTTGGCAGGTAAAACTTCCCCCTCAAATATGGTTTCCATTCATGGCTTCTTAGCATCAGTGGGTTATTTTATTTGGGTAGAGAATTATGATTATGATACTCTCACAAGTGTGGCAGTGACTTGACCATAATAGGTTGCATCTCTTTCTTACTGGTTACCAGTAAACCTTTAATGATGTTAGGGTCTAATTGGCAATGGCTTCAACCCTTGTAACCAGAAATAATCAGCTGAAACCTTTTGTCTCTGATCGGTTAGCTCATTTGATTAGAGCATTGTCCTGATACACCAAAGTTGCAGGTTCGATCCCCACTCAGGGCACATAGAAGAATCAACCAATGAATACATAAATAAGTGGAAAAACAGATCAGTGTTTCTCTCTCTCTCTCTCATCAATAAAAAAATACTTTTATTGTGAAAGTTATGTTTGTAAGATGAGACAATGAAAATCCATCCTAGAGAATATAAAAATTCAAGGATTTGAAAAATCTAGTTCTGGTCCTAACTCATGATGTCCTAAATGCCTCTGGGAAAAGAATACTTTATTCGAATTTCCTGTATTTTGCTAGGAAGGCTCCAGATAGCTAATTAAGATTTCTCACTTAAATTTAAAACAATTTTTAGAAGCAAAGAGTTTGATCTCCTTTTCACAGAGAAGGACCCCAATACTTGAACTATATTTTAATACCCCAGTCCTTGCTGATTATATTTAGATAAATTTGTATGTCAATCTAGATTTTTATAAATCCATAAACCTATGAGTAATGTGTCTTGAAACTTGCTCTCAAGTACAAAGAAGTGGATGCAGTTATTAAACTTATTGGTCATATATTTAATGTTAGAAGACTATACACTAAAGACTTGAATAATTTAATATTACATCTTAAGGGATGGCTTTCAAGTCTGAGCCTGAAGGGCAAACCTGAAGAAGAAGAGGAACACAGTTTCTGCAAAAGCAGTAGGAATCTTTTTTCCTGGCGTCAGTTTTTCTGAAAGAATGTATAAAGGTGAGAAGAAGAGATGGTAATGTAGGGAGTACTTATAAAATATTAAACATTATACAACTTGATGTGAGTTCTTTTGATGCAAATTAAAGAGAATAAATTTGTTTTCTGGAAGAAAAACAAATGACCAAAGACAATTTGAGTTGTATCTGAAAGTCATCAAAATTCTAAGTCACCAGAATCTGTTATATCTTTGAGGCAAAAGGCATACCAAGAAATAAATTTGCCACTACACAAGACTGATGCTTCTTATCAGTTTATACGAGCACTTAAATAATCAAAATATTTTATCAGCTCATTCTATCAAGCTGTTAGACTCCCTGCCCTGCTGCAATAAATAAGACATTTCAAAATTTGGCACTGCCTCCTTAATGAAAGGTATCCTTTCAGTATCCCTTGAATGGTAAAAAATATTACATTAATAAATGAGGATTTTGTTATGAGTTCATTTCACAAATATCCTCCAGTAGATTCTCTGTTTTGTGATGTTTTATGAAGAGTTAATCCAACGTTGAATTGTCTGCAGCCGTTTTGAATCCCGCAGCCCAGTCTGTCAGCTCCTCCTGTGTGATCAAGCCTTGCCCAGGTGGTTCCTGGGGAACAAGCTCCCCTACTTCCGCATGAAGGTTAAAACCCTCGGGAAAATTCAAAAAGTTCAGAATTCATCCTGCGACGCAGTGTTCCTGCCCTCATCCAGTGACACGTGGGCTCCAGCGCTGTTTTTAAACTGCACGTTGTTTAGGAATGGGTGGAGCTAAAAAGGAGACACAATCGGGAGGTCAAATGAGCATAGAAATTGGAAGCAGAAGATCCAGGTATGAACTGTGGGGGACATTAGTTGCCTAATAATGAACCTCTCTTCCCCTTCCTCCTCCCAGTCCTCTGAATGAGTTCCATCTGGCAGGAGTTCACTATTCTGCATGCTCAAGCAAGGGGGCAATCTTGCCTGCCCCCAGAGAGCACATGGAGATTTGTTTAAACCCTTCTTAAAGAGCCCATGCCCAGTGAGTGACACAGGGCTTGGCATGAGCTGCAGCGCTGACCATCAAGGTCCTGGGATATTACCTTGAACTCAAGAAGAGACGAAAAAAAAAATCAACTTCCTTCTTATTACCTTTCACTGAAATATTTTATTAACTGAGAATAAAAGAAAGCTTATAGCAAAGGAATATTCATGCTTAATCGATAAATTTATATCTAAAAATATAAATAATATTTATTCAATACACAAGTATGTATATATACACATACATATATATTCACAATATATGCCTGTATTTAAATATGTACAATTAGGCTAGTCAAGGAATTATCATGTGAATGTACTGTGTAAGTTAAAATGGTATTTACTATTAAAATAAACCACCCAGGTACCCCATATTCAGAACCACATTCAGCAACAACAAATGTCGTCCACCATCATATGCCCCATTCCTCAAACACACAAAGGTCCTAGTCATTAGGATGGAAAATGTTGAAATTACATGTATCTTCATGCTGGGAACTCTTTTCTGCAGATCGGCCTTGACTTTATTTTGCTTTCCCTGTGTGCATCAATCATGTCAAACCTTATAGGTGATCTCTAAGATAATAATTTTTGAGATTCCTTAAACAATATTATTATTTGCTATAGCTACATAAGAATGTATTATTATCTAATTATGTAATATTGCCCAAGAATTACCAATAATTTTCTTCTTTTAGACTCCCCGCTCTGTGTTTAGCAAGAGTTGCCACCCAGGAGTCAAGAAGATCCCTTAGGAAGGGAAGGCTGCCTGCTGCTTTGATTGTGTTTTGTGCCCAGAAAAAGAAATATCTAATCAGACGGGTATGAACTGGTAAAATTACTTGATCAGTTTCTTTTCATCTGTTTTTCATCTGTTATTATCTCCAGGTAAAATGGAAAGAATCTGGGTTTAACCAATATGGTCACATTTCTTTACTTTTTTTTTTTTTTTTTAGAAAACAAGGCAGGATTGGATTACAAAAGGGTTAAGATTATGTCCTTTTTTAAAAAAAGATTTTATTTATTTATTTTTAGAGAGAGGGGAAGGGAGGGAGAAAGAGAGGGAGAGAAACATCAATATGAGTAATCTCACATGTGCTCTTACCAGGACCAAACTCTCAACCCAGGTATGTGCCTGGCCTGGGAATTGAACTGGTGACCTTTCACTTTGCAGGGTGATGGCCAGCCGGCTGAGCCCCATCAGTCAGGACCTTTACTATTTTTCATTCGTTCACTCACTCATTCAATACATTCATTTAGGTGGTCAATATAACACTCCCGTGTTGGGCATGACCTTGGTCTGGTCTCTTTATACTCACCTTAGGTTCTGCTGAAGCTTCTTTTCTCAAGGGAACACATTCTTTAATGCCGCATGTTGTGTTAGGCATACACTCCTAGGGCTTTGTATACTGACACCGTATACTCACCGTGGCCACAGAATAAAACACATGAAGTTGTAATGAAAATAAAATGTGACTGCCTTGAAGGCATGCTCCTATTCATATTTTTACGCCCAAGGTAGCAAGCACTATGCCTTACACATAGTAGGGGCACAAAAACCCAAACTAATGATTCATTAAATGAGTGGGTAGAGTGTACTATTACTCTAATATATGATAGAAACATTGCTCTGCAATAAAGAAGAATAAATCCTGACATTGTCAACAACGTGGATGGACCTGGAGGTAAAAGTAAAATTTGCTATTATGTTAGGTAAAACAAATCAGACAGAGGCAAATACTGTATGACTTCCCTAATGTGTGGACCTGAAGGAAATAAAATGAACAAACAGAACAGGAAAAATATACCACAGACACAGAGAACGAACTGGTGGTTGTCAGAGCAGAGGAGGTCCTGGGTGACAGGCGGAGAAGGTGAAGGGGAATAAGAGACTCCGGTTACAAAATCAACAAGCCAGGGACATGTGGTGTGCGGCACAGGGCTGCACAGTCAGCAATATCTTTTTTTAAATTGAAGTTATTGGGGTTATTTTAGTGGTTAATAAAATGATATAGGTTTAAAGTATACAATTCACAGTCAGTAATATAATACCTAAGTATGGTAGCCATGGTTACTAGACTCACCGTGGTGATCACATCGTAAGGTACATAAATGTTGAATCATATGTTATATTATACATCCGAAATTAATATACCAGTGTAAGTCAACTACACGTACTATTTAAAAATATATATATAAACAGTGAACTGAGCATGCAGATTTGAGTTCTATAAAGGCCCTGCCCTCCGGAATCCGCAGTGAGGAAATGTATAGTAATAATAACAGGGCAATTGGAAAGGTGCCAGAATAAAGTGATGTAGAGGTTAGCAAAGTAAACAAAAGTGGGTGTATAGTGTTATGTGGGTAAAGCAGATAATTCTTTATGGAAAGATGATATTTGAGCTGGGCTTTTAAAAAATAAGTGGGGATTTTTCAGTTAAAATGCAGAGGGAATTTTTGCCAATGGAAGTTGAAACAACAAAAGTTTTGTAAGATGAGTGAGTCCTGGAGGTCTCCGGTACAACAGGGACTTGCAGTTAACAGCCCTGTATTGTGTACTTGAAAATTTGCTAAGAGGGTGGGTCTTAGGTTAAGTGTTCCTAGCACAAAAGAAAAAAATTAAATAAAATTAAAGTATATAAAAAAAAGAGGGCAGGAGAAAACTTTTGGAGGTGGTGAACAGGTTTAAGGATTTGACTGCAGTGGTGGTTTTACTGGTATGTACTTATCTCCAAACACATCAAGTTGTATATGTTAAATATGTACAACTTTTTGTTTATCAATCAGAACTCAGTAAAGTGGTTTAAAAATACTTCTGTGAGGCATACCCAGAGATTTGTAATGAAATTAATGTTGCTGGAATGAGATGTCAAAAGACGGATCCTGGATGATGACGGAACAGATAAATAATGACAAAAACCTTATCATATTTACAGTATAATCCTCCAGTCTTACCAAATAAAAAAGTGAGCAATTCATGCCTGCTTATTACCAGAGTTATTTATTTACATTACTAAATGTTCTGCCAGTGAAATAGTATGTTACAGAAGTGAATGATGGACTGGAAGGGAGAAAATATTTATAAATTATGCTTATTTTTAGGATGCTTCCAGACAAGTATATAAAACCAAACTGAGTATGTTTTTAAAAAAATAAAAACCGTTTATTATCTCCCATCAGAAAGACCAGAACAACTGACTACAAGGATTCTCTGTGCTGGGAAAAAATGCACAGTTGTTGCATTATAAAGATGGAGGAGGAAATGCATTTCATTCTGCTACTTACTTGGTGAATATTGTCCTATCAGCAGGAACTTTACAAAAGAAAAAGTGAAACAAAAACAAACAGCCAAAAAAATAAATAAATAAAATAACCCCCCAAAACCCAAAACCAAACAACCAGAGATAGGATGTCTCCAGGATTAGAGTTCAGCACCTGAGCTCAAAAATATAATGTATTTTGCTCTGTCATCTTGGGGTCTCAGCTTTGTCTGCAAGTTGGTTTCCCAATGGTCTCAAAGGCTTAGCTATTTGAAACATCACATCATAGCAAGTAAACAGAATGATGAAAAAGTATATGCACTAGTTGTTATGGCTTTATGAGGGTCCCACCAAAAGACATCTTCGAAGTGGGTCCAGCCATGATTGGTTTAGACCTGTCAGCTTCCCCTCAGGCATATGGCTATGTGGAAGAAGTTGAATGTCTGAGCACAACTTCCTGCTGGTTAGGTAGGAGATAGAATGGCTGTTCAGTAGGCAACCAGTGGGATCTGCTGCTGTGTTTACTTACATAATGCAAAAAATAGTTTAAATGGGAGTACAAAGATAGCTAATACATTCATGGGATATAAAAATAACAGATCAACAGTAATGATTTTCTTACATATCAATAAAGTGTTTGATAAAATGTTAAACCAAATTCTTGGCCACAAAACATGAAAATGTAATGAACAAAGTTCTTCAGTTGTATTCAGCTGAAAAGTGGTAGAGAACCTGACAGTAGCTAAAATCATGGCATTTGTTATTGTTACAAGGATTCCAAAAATAGATAAAGGGCTTTTTTTCTTTTCTCAACCTATTGATAACAAAGACCAAGGCTCTATATAGTTTTTGTTTAATATAGTGTGTGGGACTGTGTACAAGCATCTGACACTGCACACCATCCACATTCAAGGCAGGAAGGGAGGTGAAAGAGTCAGCTCTAGCATTTTATTACATGAAGATTTCTTTAGTGCAGGGAAAGGACACACAATCGACTTGCCCCGATCTAGGTCACATGACTCATCAACCCGCAAGGGAGGCAAAGTGCACTGTGACGAAAAGTAGCTTGTATCTGTCACAGTTTGCTTTGATCAATCAAAATGAGGGTTCTAATAGCTAGGTAAAAGAAAGGAAGGATATTGAGCAGGCAGTTTGTGTTTATTATGCAAAGAATAATTTTAATTTTGACTGAAATTGTGTTTCAGAAATGTAAAAGAAAATAAGGCAACATAGCTGTATTAATTTTCTAAAGTGAAATGTCTGAAAATTCTAAAAGCCTATATTCTTTTGTTAACCAAAGAAGAGGTTCAGGCTGTAATAAAGAACAGAAGACATTTATTTGAGCAAAAAAAGAAAACGTTGCAACCTGGGAAACACGGATTCAGGTAGCCGCTACACAGAGGCCAGAGAGAGAACTGCAGGGTTTGTAAAGGCAAACACGGAGGAGGAGAATTCCTTCCTGCCAGTGAGAGGTTGCTGGCTAGGTAACAAGGGCTTGGCTAGCTTCAACATGTAAACAAGAGGGTGAAATCTACAAGGAGGAGGCTAGGCCCACACGTGTCCAGACAACAGTTATTTCAGGATGGTTATGGCTCAGCATTGAGCTGAGGTTAGCAGCAGGTTAGCAACTTAATAGCAGCTCTGTAAACTGAGGCACAAGACCTGCAAACAGCTCCATTTCCCTAATAGCCTCTGGTCTCCATTTTAAGTCTCTCTCTTAGCAATGCTTGTAGCATTTTATTTTTTTCCATCACCACTTTCCGAAATAATTTTTCACTTTAATGCAATTCCAACCATTTTTTCAAAGAAACTTACTTTCAAAGTAAACATGTTACTAAGAAAAGAAAATCCAGTTAGGCCAATCAAAGAACAGGATTTCTACAGAAAAACAATTCAAAAAGAAAAGCTACAGTTACGGTATGGGTTATTTTAACGTTATTTTTAGAAATAAGAATGAGAAAAGCTTGCCTATTTTCAACAGCAACAGTGGCTGCTTTGTGCTCCAAGGTCAGAGTTGAGTAGTTCAGGCAGAGACCATGGAACCCGCAAAGACTAAAATATTTATTCTTTGTCCCTTTACAGAAAAAGTGTGAGAAATGCTGGCTCAGAGAATTCAGATCCCTGGGCACAGCCCTTGAATGGCAGCTGGTGGGGGTCACTGCGCTACATGGCAGCTGCCTCCCTCTTAGCCGAGATGACTCTGAGGAATGTGTTCTTCCCGGCTCACAAGAGTCCCCCCAGTCCATTAAGCTCTAGTTGGCAAGACTGGCTCAATGCCTGGTATCCATGACGTGCCGCCTTCCTTTCCCCGTCTTTTCCCCACTCCATTATTGGTGTGTTGCAAAACTGCCTGCCACAGAAATTATTTGCTCTTGAACCCTCAAGTTTCTAGAAAAATACAGCTAACACACCAACCAAATATTGGACTTTTCAAAGTCGAATTATCTCTTACTTGAAACTAAATGTATTCTGACATAAAACTATATTGTTTTAATGTGAATATTTATTAATGTAAGGTGTCTGATAATCACAGCAGTAGGAAACTTGTATTTGTGTGTGTGTGTGTGTGTGTGTGTGTGTGTGTGTGTGGTGTTGGGAAGAGGGAAGAGCAACTAAAACTGAAACACTGAGACCTTTTCTTTTCAGATAGCAATCAATGCATGGAGTGTCCAGCAAGCCAGTATCCAAACAATGAGAGAAATCACTGCTTGCCGAAAGTTGTGACATGCCTGGCATTTGAAGATTCCTTACGGATGACTCTGGCTTGCACAGCTGTTTGCTTCTCTGCTGTCACAGGTGTGGTTCTTGGGGTCTTTGTGAAGCACTGAGGCACTCCCATTGTCAAGGCCAATAATGGGACTCTCAGCTATGTCCCGCTCATCTCTTTTAAGGTATGTGATCTTATAATGGCAGTTTTGTTTCTCGTTGTCCATTTTTTATCCCTCAATTTCCCTTGCTGTTTACCACACAGAGGTGGGTAAAGGGATTCAGCGTAAGTGAGCATTAGGATGAAGAAACAGAGCTTGGCTCATGGACCGACAACACTGCCAGGTTGTCACTCAAAACCAGACAGGGCCTATCACGGTCACAGGTCTCTTTCCAGTCTGCTATTTGAGATCAAAATGAACTTGCAACTCTTTTTTCTTTTTGAGGGTAGAAAAGGAGATTGGAGGAGGAAAGGTGTTTTTTTTCCTGGTTTTTTAGAACATGTAATGTCTTCACTTTAGATGTTACTTAGAAGCTGCTTTCCAGGCCAGTCCTATGAAGATGAGGTTATATAATCACTGAGTTAATCTCTTGTAGGTTGCGGGCCAAGTTCATGAGATGCCCTATCTCATACCATGCCCTTTCTCTTTGCGCTCACCTCTCTGCTTCCAGAGGCCCCAGTGGCATCTTCCTCATGCTGTACTCATCCTCTGAGTCCTCCACTCCCTCAAGGAGCAGCTCAAACCCTTTCATTCATATAAACTATTTCTATTTTCTTTTATTTTAAATTAATTTTTTGACATACAAAAAGCTGTACATAATTACTGTATGCAACTTGGTGAGTTTGGAGAGAAGTGAACACCAGTGAAATTGTCCTCAAAATCTATGCCATAAACCTACGCATCACCTCCAAAAGTTTCCTCCTGTTTATTAATATATTATATTTATTGTTTTTATTTATTTTTTTATGATAAAGATACAACGTAAGACCCACCCTCACAGCAAATATTTAAATATACAACACTTAATTGATACAGCACTTTATGGTGACAATACCTTACACAATGTTTTATTGTTAACCACAAGCCCCATGTTGTTCAGTAGCTTTCTTGGACATATTCGCCTTATGTAACCAAAGTTTTGTACCATTTGACTAATTCCATTCTGTCTATTTCTATTTCCTTTTTAAAAATTTGTTATTAAATTTATTTACGTTTCCTGAACCAAGGTTAACCGTGAAATGTCACAGGAAGGGCATGAAGAGCCAAACGCATCCTCTATGAGGGCTGCACACACAGTTGCTCTGTTTCTGAGCTACCCGCCTGGGCCCTCCCCCGCCGCTAGGCCCCTCACTTCCTCTAGACACAGAATAGCACTGGGCTTCTGGTGTCTTCAGTGCTCTAATACACAAGCACATGAAGGCAGAGAAGAGTGGGAAGAGCCTAAGGACCAAATGTGATTTTTTAAAAAGTGGCCAAAGAATTGATAGCACACTTATCTCTGTCTCCAAACCTGCCTCTGCCACTCTGGGTAGGTGGCTGGGCCTGAGGAGGGAGAGCATAGCTGACAGGGGTACCCCGAAGCGCTCCGGTCATAGCCAAGAGGAAAGGAAGCCAGGCCAGGGCTCCCGCTGCCCTACCTATCCCTCCCGTGCCAGCCGTGCCTCCGCCTCCTGGTCCGCGCAGCTGGCCATGGCTGGATAAACCCATCGTCGATTGCTGCCTGGCCAAGAACATGGCTGGAGGGTGGAGTGGGAGGAGACAGCCCCCAGCCCAGGTGGATAGGAGGACTGGCTCTGTTGACCCACTGAGCTTGTCATGACGAGAGTTACTCGCTTAGACATCAAAACCATCTGCTCTGAGGACAGACAGAACTTCTCTAGATAGACTTCTTGCTTCTGCCATTCTGGAACCCACATTCTGTCCAAGCAGCCCAAGGCCACCTGCCCTTGACCATGGACCACTTTTTCTCATCACTTGAACCACATCTTTCCCTGCAGGTGTGGGGCACTCAGCGAGACGGGGGGAAAATCAGAGAAAATACTCCCTTCCCCTCAGAGGTGGATGAACGTCAGTTGAGGCCCTGGGCGCAGAAGAAAATATTTAAACATACTATCAGGTTTTACCTCCAATTGTAAACTTGTATGTAATTAAAATTGCACGTATGAAACCAAACTTGGTATCATTAAAAAAAAGTGTAAAGTTGGGGTTTTGCAGGGCCCTTCAGAAGTCGGAGCCCAGTGTACCCGCCGTTAAATCTGCGTCTGCCTCCCCAAGACCTAGCCATCTGGGGATTCCCCTTGGAAGTCCACCTTTACCTCCTTTAAACATCACAGATGACTCAGTCATTTCCCAAAGTCCAGCAGCATTTTGATTTTAGTGGGTAAAACAGTAACCGTCTCGACACGTTGGCTGTGCCGTTTACCGCTCTTTGGACTCAGTGACAACGGGGTGTGGAACGCAAGAAAGAAAAAAACTAAGGAAACATTACATGTTGATGGTTCTGAGGAAATGTTTAGTCTATTAATATGAGGAGAGATAGTGAGCATTTGAAGAGACACATTTTAGAATCTTGTTTTATCCCAATGTAAATGTTGCAGGGTTTCAATCCACTTTGGAAATGACCAATTGTATCAGACATTTCTGGGTAGCTGTCTGCTGAAATCTTTAGGGAAGAAGAGGAGAGGTCAAAGGTGAAAAGGCAGGAGGCAGCTCAAAGCCCACATCACCCATTTGATGGGATAACTTGGGGTGAGTTGCCTGTCAGCTCAGAAATAGGTTTTGGGCTCATTAAGGAAAGTGGCACCTGCTTCAGTGGGTCACTGAAAAGATTGATGAACTAATATGATGCAGCCGATGCTACTGACCTTGAGTGGGGAGGACGGGGATGCTGCTCAGCGTCCTACAATGCATCCAAGAGCTGGTTCTTCAAAAAGAGAAACAAGATGGACAAACCTTTGGCCAGACTCATCGAGAAAAAAAAAAAAGAGAGAGAGAGGACCCAAATAAATAAAATCAGAACTAAAAGAGGAGCAGTAACAACTGATGCCAAAGGTCCCTAAAGCTATCCTCCTTTTTAAAAATTCTTTTTTTTTCTTTTTGCTGCTCCGATTGGGTGTTTTTCCTGCCCTGCTTCCCAAATCACTGATTCGATCTTCTGCTTCATTTAATCTATCGTTTGTTCCTTTCAGTGTGTTCTTTATTTCAGATATTGCATTCTTCATTTCTGACTCTTCCTTATTTACAGTTTCTATGTCCTTTTTCATGCTGTTGAACATCCTTATAATCATAATGTTGAACTTTATATCTGATAATAGCTTGCCCCCATTTCATTTAGCTCTTCTTTTGGAGAATTCTCTCGTTCTTTCATTTGGGGCCTGTTTCTTTGTCTCCCCATTTTGGCTGCCTCTTTGTGTTCGTTTCTATGTATTAAGTAGATCTGCTATGACTCCCACTTTTGGTATAGTGGCCTTATGTAGTAGTTGTCCTGTGGGACACAGTGGCTCAGTCTCCTTGATCACCTGAGCTGGTAACTCTAGGAATGTCCCTTGTGCATGTTATGTGGGCCCTCCTATTGTAATTGAGTCCTGATTGCTATTGGCTCATTCATGCATGGCGTCGACCCTTAAGCTGGCGGACTGCGGCGCTCAGCCCCAACACAGTGCGCAAGCTGCTGTGCAGGTGTGATGACATGAAGTGGAATTTGGCTCAGCGGGTTTGGTGCCTGCCGAGATCTCCCTGTGGGTATGCTGCTTGTGGAGCTTATTGGACCCTCTTCTGTTATTATCCGAAGCTGGCTACTGGGTGTGTTGGTTCCGGGCCTCTTCGGAAAGACTCTGGTTCAGACCCCTGACAGATGCTGTCTGTGACTGGCCCTGGGCAACCTGTTTGGAGCTATCGGCAGTCCACAGCCTGTGGCTCCTTCTGCTGGGCTTGGGTGCATGCGGAAAGGACTAAACTGTGCTCCAAGGCTGGCTTTTACCAGCCCTGGGCCTAGGGGCAGGTCAGCAAAAGTCTCAAAGCACCTAGAGATCCACCTTCACCTGGAGGCTGCCTGTTAGGCTTAGTCACTGAAAGATCCTCCGGCTGTACTCCTAAGCAGGGCTTCAGCTCCACAGCTTGGGGCAAGGAGGATTCCTGCAGATGGGGCTCTTGCTTCCCCCGAGGCTGATGCTGCATGGAAGAGATTGCTCTGCCTGAGAAAGATGCTTCTGCAGTCTTTGGGGAAATGACTCAGCACGGGAATCCTGGCAGCTGATCCTTCAACTCTCTCCCCAGAGCCACCAACCCAGACCTTCCTCATGCGGTTCTAGTCTGTTCTGACCTCCCTTCACTAGAGGGTAGGGTAAGTGACTGCAAATAAAATTTTGTGCATTGGCCCTTTAAGAGGGTGGTTGCATCTCTAGCTGTCTCTCCCTGGCAGACGGAAACCCTGCTGCTTTTCAAAGCTGGATGTCATGTGGACACCTTTCCTGGTTCTGGTGCTCTAGGCTGGGAAGCCCAGCTTTGGGCTTAGACCTCTCACTTCTCAAGGGGAAGCCCCTACAGCTGAGATATCCCTCTAGAACTTCAGCTGCCGCCCACGGGAGCCCGGCCAGCCTTCTTGTACCTCTGCATTTCCTACTAGTTGCGATGTGGCTTCTTCTGTGAATCCTTGGTTATAAGGCCTCTCTCCAGCTAGTCTTCAGTTGTTTATTTGGGACGATTTTTCTATAAATCAGTTGTAATTCCAGTTTGCTCCTGGCAGGACGTTAGTATAGCTTCCAGCTAATCTGCCACCATCTTGGATCTTTAAGAATTAGCATTTATTGAGCCTCCACAATGCACTAAGCCTTTGCTGGGCCTGTGCCACAGAAAAGAACTCAACGCTTGTTGGTCAGATCTACATAAACGTACCAAATTTTAATTGAACCCATTCTTAATAGAATATTCATTAACATCTTAGGAACAAAATGAGGATACTGTTAATGAGTATTATAAGTGTTAATGAATATTCTACTAAAATGGGTTCAATTGTCATATGACATTTTGGAAATAAAACTGGGCTTTGCATAGATTTTAATATGCTGGTATGTTGTGGACCTCTGAGTCCAGTAGTGTACAGCCTTCACCAAACCTGTTAGACCAGGTTATCTTTCTTAATAGAGTATTTTTATAAAGAACACATTGAGACATTCTGATGATGAGGAGAAAACAAATATGGGAATGTCTAAATCCAATGTGGAATAAGATAAACATGTTAAAAGAAGTAATTTCTGTTACTCTTGACCACCCCCACCCCCGCAAGTTACAGCCGGTAAGTCACAGAACACAGAAAGAATAGTGATCAGTGAAGTTTGTACAGCCTTAGGGGATTTTCATGACCTTGCAGTGCCAGCCATTATCATCAAAGGAAGCAATCTGATAGTTTAGACACTGGCTCTTACAAAAGCATAAACATCCTCCATCACCATAGCAACCTGGCCCTAATTACCAAAGTGCGGAGCTCTGGCTTAGCAACCTCTGCTTTTGCAAAACTGTTGCTCAAGAGCCCAGAGTGAAACCAGCAAGAGCCAAGAGCACCCCCTGGTGACTAATCCTCTCTCCTGCATGTTCCAGACCGGTTTGAGATGCAAGGCCGTACCGCAAGTACCTTCCCGACTTCCAAGAAGAAATGTACCCTGATCACACAGAATTTGCACAGTAATAAACTCCCGTTCTTATCTCAATGGAAAAAAGTCCCAAACCCCGTGGGACTTAACTATGAATTTTTTGTTGAATTCTCAAAACATAATAGAAAGCCAAGGCAGAAAAGTAGAAACTACAATATGGAAATTAAATCACATTTGGTCTTTAAGTGAATTTCTATGAAGTAAGTCTCCCATAGACTCTTTTCTGAAGACCTACCTTAACTGCATTCAGTACTGTCAATGAGAAATGAGTAAATAAATAAATGAATGTTCTCTTTAAAATGAATGTGTAGCTCAGTGCCACAAACAAACAAGCAAAAAGCTTAAAGTGACTATAGAAATGTCTTAGGGTAGACAGTTATTAAACAGCAGTATATAGACAAGCAGCCAAAAGCATTCTGGGCCCTCCCTGTTACGTGAGCCCATGAATTCCCTTTAATGCTTACATTTGAGATACATTTCTATGATCTGTACCAAAAGAATATAGATTAATACATTGCATGTTCTATTTATTGTTCACTTTAAATTTTTTATTTCTCTTTTTTTCTATGCATTCTGGGAGAAAATTTTAAGCTTGTATTACAGTTGGCTTAAATTATCTACAGTGAGTTATTTACTTATTTTTCTTACCAGTTTTAGTACATGTCCTAATTGTGGTATGCATTTTTATTTTCCTTCAATACTTCCCAGTATCATAGGCACCTCCATTTTTCTTCCTTTCTCTTCTCAGTCCATTTCGTGTGACTGTTTTCTTATCATTTTTTAAATCTTTGATTTGGTTCATAACTTCTTGAATTTTACTGAGGGACAAAGGAGATGCTATTTATTTACTTATTAAAGATTTTATTTGTTTATTTTTAGAGAGGGGAAGGGAGGGAGAGAGGGCGAAAAACATCAATGTGTGGTTGCCTCTCGCATGCCCTACTGGGGACCTGGCCTGCAACCCAGGCATGTGTCCTGACCAGGAATCAAACTGGCGATCCTTTGGTTTGCAGGTCGGCACTCAAGCCACTGGGCCACACCAGCCAGGGAAGGAGATGCTGTTTAAATTTTATTTCTCTATTCCATGTTAATAAATATTTCTCAAAATGAAACCAAGCATTCTTATACATGTCAATATTTTCATCCTTTTACTTTAAACCTTTTTAGGTCTTTATATTTAAAGTGTGTTTCTTATAGGCAGCATACAGGAGGAACAGAGAAATAACTGAATATTTTTCTAAGAATAACAGAAAACATCAAACTGCAGATTCAAGATCAGAGAACCTAAGTAGATAAATAAAAGAAGAAATTCTTGAAGGCAGCCAGAGAAAAAAGACACATACAATAGCCCTCCCTCATCATATAACTAGTGTGCTTCATTTTAAGGTTTCCAGAAGCATCTCCTTGGGAATTTGAAGTGTGACTTAGGAGAGCGATGTCAGCATCATGGTGGAGTGACAAAGTATAACTTAGTTTACCTCATGAAGGCTGCACAACATGCCCAAGTTCTCTCAGCCTATGAAAGGCAGAGCCATTCCTGACTGATGTGGCTCAGTGGGTTGGGCATCCTCCCACAAAGTGAAAGGTCACGGGTTCTGTTCCCAGTCAGGACACATGCCTGGGTTGTGGCCTGCTCCCCTGTTGGGGCACGTGCCAGAGGCAACAGATCAGTGTTTCTTTCACACATCAATGTTTCTCTCTCTTTCTGCCTCCCGTCCCCTCTCTCTAAAAATAAATAAATAAAATCTTTAAGAAAGACAGAGCTAGAATATTCTTGGTGTTTTGGAAAGAACATAGGTTCTGTTGTCAACCTGTTTAGAATTCAAATCTTGGTTCTGCCACTGAGAAAGAGCCTGGGCTCTACCCTGTCTCTGAGGCCCTCAGCTCGCTCTGTCAAATGGGTGCGTGATGCCTCCCTCATAGGGTCACAGCGATGAGTAAACCAAGTCAGGTAATGGGGGCAAAATGCCAGCCACATAACAGGCACGTGGTAGGCACCTCAAGTCTGTTTTCTTCTCCTGAAATACAGTTTTAAGATTATAAAATTTCCCTTCAATATTTATAAAGAGAGAATCTGAAATTAAATAAATGCCACATATAATATTTCTAGAAGCTCAATCATATAAAAAAATTTAAGAAAAATATATTTAACATCTAGTGCCATTAACCTTCAGAGAAGCTACAAAAATATAGAACAAGGAAGGAAGGGTGAAGATCTCATTACAAATAAATTTACAGAGTTTTTTCTTTTCCTAAGACAGTAAATGTACCATGGTCTTAATTAAACTTTTCAAAATTCCTCTTGATTCTTCCTTCCATTCCCTGAAATCTTTTCTGGTGCAAGTGTTCAGGCTTTCTTCTCTCCTTATGTATCACTGGAGCATCCACTGAACACGCACACATATACACATTCTCTCCTTCTCTGTCTGTCTGTTTCCTTGTCTGTTTGTATGTTTCCCTGCCTCCCTCCTTTCCTTCCTCCAACTCCCACCTCTTGCCCCTGAAATTGTTTGAGTCTCTTGGAAAAAACTTTTAATGATATTGTATTTCTGCAGGGAGTCCCTTGCTATTTTTTTGGCCACAGAATAATATTCTGAGTATGGAACAGTGTGATCATGTCTGACAGGCTGCGAATAGACTTATCTTTGCAGATCGTTTGATGGCTTTTAATTACCTGTAGGTCACGGCCAAATTCCTTAGTTTGATCATCAGAGCCCTTGCAAATGACCCAATCACTCCAGGCTCATCTCCTGTCAGTCCCATTGCATATGGTGCTCTGGTCACTCTGGGTAACGTACTGTCCTCCAAACACACTGGCCTTCCAGGGAACACTGCCTAGAAGTTGTACACGCCATTGCCTTACCCACGCTGTGTGGTCCTTGGGGTGCCCTCTCCTCGCACCCCTTCCATACCTGGCAATATGGTCTTTATGCTGAGGATTCACCTTAAATGTCACTCTCACTCAGCCGGGGCTAATGGCTCCCTCTTCCATGCCCCCTGCGAACAACAATGGAAACTATCACCTGTGGTTTTGCTTGGTGAGTTATGCTTCATCCCCCAGAGAACGCAAGTTTCACAGTCCTTCTATTTGTATCCATTACTCCAGTGCTTTTGGTGTATTATAATCTCAGGGTATGGGTAGGACAAAAATTTTATGTAAATTTTACTATTGAAAACAGGAATATCCAATATGATTAGATTCAATTGTGACTGACAGAAAAAAATTCTCAAAAGCAGGATTTATTTTTCTTTTCTGCATCTGAAGTAGGTTTGGTGCCTGCAGTGTGAAGGATCCAGGGTTCTGCTACCCTGTCATGCCCTCAAGCATACTTCTTATCTTCACTTCAGGATTCAAATGGGCTACCACAGCTCCATACATCACACCAACATGCGACCCAACAAGAGACAGGAAGGGGAAGAAAAAGGGCACACTCCTCCAGTTAAAAAAACTTCCGGGACACCACAGGTGTTATTTCCATTTCTTAACCAGAAATTAGTAAACTGACAACACCTAGCAACAGGGGAGGGTGGGAAGTGTAGAGTCTTTATCTAAAGTTTCATTATGCAAACAAAACACATAGTCATGAAACAGACTCCCTGCCACTGCAATGACTTATGATAATTTGAAGTTATGTTCCAGGCAAATTAATGCTAAAATACATTTAGCATTAATTACTCTAATCCAAGCATATATGTTCATATGCATTATAGCTAGGACTTAAATTTAACTCACTCATGTGTCAGTATATTATTGCAGTTACTGCCTCTGAGGTTGCCCATGTCTACTTGTAGCAGGATTGCTCTGCCCAGCGGGGGTTATTAAACACAGAGCCCCTTTACTTCCTAATGGTGTTAATGAAAAACAGCTCAAGAGCAAGTTACGTAACTTAATTGTAGTCAAGAAGTCAGCTTGGTTACATTATTTAAAGAAATCACATCTTAAATTTAATGACCCAGACCTGGCTGGTGTGGCTCAGTGGATTGAGTGCTGGCTTGCGGACTGAAAGATCACCGGTTCGATTCCCAGTCAAGGCACATTGCCTGGGTGTGGGCCAGGTCCCTAGTCGGGGGTATGTGAGAGGCAACCGATCGATGTTCCCCTCTCACATCGATGTTCCCCCCTCCCTCCCTTCTCTTCTCTAAATAAATAAGCAAATAAACAAAGGAAGGGAATACTGTCATGTTACAATATGGATGAACCTTGATGATATTATGTAAGTGAAATAAATCAGTCATAAAAGGTACTATAATGTTATATGAGTCCAGCAATATGATTTACTTAGAGTAGTCAAACTCAGAAACAGAAAGTGGAATGGTGGTTGCCAGGAGCTCGGGAGAAGGGGAAAGGGGGGTTGTCATTTAATGGGTGTAGAATCTCGGTTTTGCAAGATGAAAAAGTTCTGTAAATCTGTTTCACAACAATGTGAAATATAATTAACTCTATGAACTGTATATACTTAAAATGATAAAGATGGTAAATTTTGTCATATCTTTTTACTACAATAAAATAAATCTAGGTAATTTTTGTATTGTGTTTGATTTTTATATTATCATAACAATGTTTCCCTCTGACTCTTCAATGAAAATGATCCTCTAAGAAGATGTACAATTTTATCTTCTAACTTTGCATATCCCTGAATATCAGGTGCCCCATTTTGAGAAGCATGGCTCTGTATTACACATCCGAGGAAGCCAAACTCAACGTTATGCACGTGGTACTATAGTTTTTATATCTTCATCCAGAGGAACAGTGTGCTATTTTCTTTCTGTTTTTCATTTCATTGATTTCTGCTTTAATCTTTATGTTTTCATTCTGACTACTTTGGGCTTAATTTGTTTTTTCTTTTCTAAATCCTTCCATTACTGATCTGACATCTTCCTTCTTTTCTAATATAGGTATTTAAAGATACAAACTTCTAAATTTTCTTTTAGTTGCAGCCTATAATTTTTGATATATTGCATTTTTTTCATTCAACTCAAAATATTTCTAATTTTTCTTGTGATTTATGCTTTCACCCATGGTTTTGTTTAGGTTGTGTTGCTTAATTCCCAAACAGTTGGGGATTTTTCAGATATCTTTCTGTTATTAACTTCTAGCTTACTTCCTTCATGGTGAGAAAACTTGTTTTGCATGATTTCCATCCTCTTTAAGTTTTTTGACATTTGTTTTATGGCCCAGATTACAGTCCATCTTGATGAATTCCAGGTGCACTTGAGAAAGAATATATATCCTGCTGTTGTAGTTGTAACAACTAGAACATTATATCTAACATTTTAATAGTTGGTCAACTATTTCTTCTTTCAGTTCTATCATTTTGCCTTATGTATTCCAAGTTCTGTTATTAGATGCACATATATTTAGAATTCATGTTTTCTTTTGATAAATTGACCCCGTTATCATTATATATTGTCCCCCTTTATACCTGATAATAACCTTTGTTCTGAAATCTATTTTGCCCAATATGAATATGACACTCTGGCTTTCTTTTGATTAGTGCTTGCATGAAATATCTTTATTCATTCTTTTACTTTTAACCTCTTGTTGTATTTACATCTAAAGTGGGCAACTTCTAACTAGCACATAACTGGGTCTTGCTTTTTTGCTCAATATAACAGTCTATGACTTTAAAAAAAAGATTTTATTTATTTATTTTTAGAGAGAGGGGAAGGGAGAGAGAGAGAGGGAGAGAAACAGCAATGTGTGGTTGCCTCTCGCTCGCTCCCTACTGGGGCCCTGGTCTGCAACCCAGGCATGTACTCTGACTGGGGATCACACCACTGACCCTTTGGTTTGCAGGCCAGCACTCAGTCCACTGAGCCACTCCAGCCAGGACAACTGTCTATGCCTTTTAATTGGCGTGTTTAGACCATTTAAATTTAATGTAATTACCAATATGGTATTAAAAGGTTTTAAGGAAGTAAATCTTGAAGTTCTCATCATAAGGAAAAAACCTTTTTTTGTCTCTATATGAGATGATGGATGTTAATGAAACTTACTGCGGTGATCATGAGTCAAGTCAGTATGGTGTACACCTTTTATAGAGCTGCATGTCAGTTTTACCTAAATAAAACTGGAAAAATATCAATATGGTTAGATGTAACTGTACCATTTGCAATTTGTTTTACGTTTGTCTCATTGATTCTTTGATCCTTTTCTCCTGTCTTATTTTTGGATTGGGTTTTTAAAAATATTCCACTTATCTCCCGTCTTGGCTTATCAACTACACCTGTTTGTTTTTGTAGTTGTCATCTTCCTTGTTGTCATTGCTATTTTAAGTGTTGCCCTCAGACTTAGAATTACATCTTCAACTTATCCCAGCCTATTTTCAAACAACATCATACCACGGTAGCTGTAGTGTAAGACCCTTACAATAGTGCATTTCCATTTTACATCTCTAGTCTTTTGTGCCTTGTTATATTACATTTCCCTTTTCCGTGTTATAAACCGGCTGAGCCTGCCCCTTGTGTTAATCGAAAGAGCTGCCGTGCATATCCTAAATGCCGTATAGAGGGCGGTACTGCCCCTATTGAGAACCACAGGTTTGGGATCTTAGGATATAAAACACACCTGTCTTTCACTCTGCCCATCCTTGGCCCACACCTTCTTGTTGCATCTTCAGGAGAATGCCAAGAGCCCTTTTTTTGTATGCTCTTCCTGGATGATGAATTCGTGCACTTCTGTGGCTGCAGCTACTGCCCAATGCTCTTAGCTCCCAACCCATCTCCAGCCCACCCTCCTGCTCCTGCCTCTTCTGCTGCTCAAAGTCCTTAAAGGCTCAGATCCGGTGCTGCCCAATCCATGAAGTCTTCTCCAATTACTACTCTTCCTCTTGCCCTTGGAGATGCTGCCTATGGTTTAGGTCTTAATTGTACAGAACTCCTCAAACTGTAGTCAGGATTGGCCCTTAAGAACCTGGAGGAGAGCTCGTTAAAAAGTAGGTTTCAAGCAACCTCCACAAAAAATAATGTTTCAACCAGTAAGTCTGGGCAATTGTTTTCATTTATAAATACCCAAAGGAAAGAAATGTACATTTTAAAAACTCCCAGAATTTTGATAGAAATGGAAAATTTAAGAACCAATGCCTTAGACATTTCATTTCATGTGTTTTCCAACTGGTGTGTAAACTCTGTCCATGTAGGAGCTGCTTTTTAATTTTGGGAGCTAGCCCCATGCTGAGCATGTTGCTGGAGTTTTCAGTTTTCAGGGTCAGGCATTTGGGGATTAGTGGGACTCAGGGGTTGTCTTGGTGGTGGGTTGTAGTCTCTGGCATGATCTGGATCAATCACCTCCATTTTTTAAAAAGACTTTATTTATATATGTTTAGAGAGAGGGGAAGGGAGGGAGGAAGAGAGGGAGAGAAACATTAATGTATGGTTGCCTCTCACATGTGCCCTACTGGGGACCTGACCTACAACCCAGGCATGTGCCCTGCCTGGGAATCGAACTGGTGACCTTTGGTTTTGCAGTCTGGTGCTCAATCCTCTGAGCCACACGTGCCAGAGCCCATTTTTTGATATGTGTGATTGATGGTGCTTTCGGGGTCTTATACACAGGGTGTCAATAAAGAGCTACACAAATGAAGCTTTAAGAGAAGTACTCTGGGCTTTCTTTCAACCAGATTGCTGTTCCTAATGCCTTCCTACATGCAAATTATGGGGCAGCCGCAGCCTGGGACACAAAGATTAATAAAGCTGGTTCCTGCTGGTAGGGAACTTCAAGTCTAATAGATGAGAGATAGGTGAACAAATAATTACATGGTAATCAACGCATGCAAGAGGTACAAAAGGCCTTGCCCAGTGTAGTTCAGTTGGTTGGGCATCATTCCCACAAAGCAAAAGGTTGCTGGTTCAATTCCAGGTCAGGGCACATGCCTAGATTGTGGGTTTGGTCCCCAGTCAGGGCATGTGCGAGAGACAGATGATAGATGTTTCTCTTTCTCATTGATGTTTCTCTCCCTCTCTTTTCCTCTCCTGTCCCCCTCTCTAAAAATAAATCTAAATCTTAAAAAAAAAAAAAAAAGAGGTCAAAAGTATTGGCCAAGTCAGGGAACTTGGTAACTGAGAGGAGTTTAAAGGAATGCATAGGAACGAATTCAACCAGGCTTGGAAGAGAAACCCACGCAAGGGAACTGCATGTGCAAAGGATCGCGGTTTGCATTAATACAGTTAATCAGAGAGTGATTGGTAAGCGCAAGAGTTTGGTGAAAGAGAATGGTGGAAATGGACCTTCACCGTGACCTTGGCTATTCCACTGGCAGTGGGGAGGCTCTGATGGGGTAAATTTGTGGGACTGCACCCCTCAGGACATTAGTATCTCCTTTTACCCAGGAGCAGATAGTTCTTGACGGCATGGCCACAGCTTCTCCCTTCCTCACGCGCAGCAGCTTCCGGAAGCCCCTGGGGCTGCAGCTCTGGCCCCCACACATTCTAACGCACCGACTTTCAAAGGGTTTTGATCGCAGCCCCAGGAAGAAATATATTTTGTGCTGTGACCTAGAACTTACATATACAAATATAAAACTGAAACACAATTTTCATAAAATAATGCTTTTCATTATTGCCTGTGATCACTTTGATATTTTGTTTTCTACTCTATTCCATTAAAAAAAATAAAGTTGGGTGGCACCCACTAAGTTATTTCACAATGCAATGAGTCACAGCTCATGGTTTGAGAAACACTGTCCTGGGAAACATACCCTAGTTTGGGAGCGTCAAGACCCAGCACAGTGCAGTGACTAAGAACTCACGCGCTGGGGACACTGCCGCAGATGAAGTCCTCCTTCTCTCACTTACCATCTGTGTGGCTGTGGGCAAGGTACTGAACCTTTCTATGCCTCAGTTTCCTTGTCATCAAAATGGGAGAATAACAGTGCCTACCTTGTAGGGTCGTTAAGATTAAATGTATAATTGCCAGGCATCAGTAAGTGCTTCCTAAGTGTCCACTGCCATTATTGTTATTCATCATTATTTTTATCATGATCTTTGACCCCTCCTGTTATCCCATCCTAAAATGAAACTAAGCTGCAGTACCTCTGGTGGGGGGAACAACAATACCACACAGTTTATTTCTAAAACTGTACAAAACTACAGTGTGTGGGGTAAGGTGGGGAGATGCGCTGGGACCCCGCCCACACAGGCTGCATCCCACCCCACTCTGTAACGCCTGCTTTACAGGGGAGAGGAGGAGGAAACTTCTTTACCAGCCACGCTTGGTGTTCGGCATAAGGTGGCTGCTGGGTCTTCAATGACACCCCGCCCCCGCCCACGCTTTCCACTAACAAACATTTTATTTCCTCACCTTTTGTGACCACCTATAATCCCACACCCCCAAGTGAGGAGAACGTCCTCATTACTATGCATATCGGGAGCCATATGAGAATGCCAATCCATAGAAACAAAGATTGAGTTTCTTTTCTTATCAATTCGGTGCACTGAATCCAACAAGGGACAGCGAACAAAAAGGAGAAGGAGGAGGGGGAGAGGTTTAGGGAGGGAGAAGGGGAGGGGGAAGAGCAGCAACCAACTTTCCCATTATGCCAAAGGCTGTCCGGTTTCAACCCACCTCAGCGTCTCAGATGCTCTGATGGTCAAACTAAGGACCAAAAGGGGCATCTGCCGCCCGGTGGGTGGGAGCCAAATTCATGAACATTCTGTCAATCACCCAAAGGACCAATTCAGGAAATAAAGAACTGGAGACTTGGAATAAATGTTTCATTGGTCATGATGATCAAAAGATGATGGTTAACACACACACACACTCAGACCTCATCCCACCGATTGCAGGGCTGAAGCGACACCTCCAGGCCCCCCACCCCCTCGCTGGGCTCCTCCAGCCACACCCTGCAGCCACTGCCCCACCCAGAACTCTGTCCTTCACTCGGGACTTCTGCTCCATTTTCAGCTTCTTTCAACATGGTGCCTGGACGCTCACGGTCAAGAAAGAAAAGTCGAGGACTTGACCTGAGTCTGCGGTGGGCAGGGTTGCAGCGTCCATGAGTCCTTCTCCATCTCCCTCTCCCCGCTTCTCTCCTCTCCCCTCTCCCACCCCATCATTGTTCCCCAGAAACAAATAGGATGGCTTCACCGGTCAATTCTTTACATGTACAAACACCAAAAGCAGAGGGAACACCCCTGGCCACCCCCCTCCCCCCAAACCCCAGTGCTGCGAGAGCAGCCAGCGGTGGGTGAGGCTGCCTCGGGAACTGCGGAGCTGCTGCAGCTGTCCGGCTGTTCTGGAAACTTCTTTGGCCTCTGGGCTTTACCTAGAGGCCTCTTCCTTCAGCTCCTTGTTTTTCCGCACCTCTTCCGCGTGCTTGTCCTGGAAAGGAAGGGAGGGAAAAGGGCAGGTCACACCTGGGGGGTAAAGGGAGGGGTGAGAGGACCGGAAGAATGGCCATCACCGGAAGTGAAGAACAGGGTCTCAAGGAGTCCTGAGAAGGGACAGAAGGTGGCAGGTGAGACTGGTAGGAGGCAGGTGAGTGTGTCTGTTGATGTGGTCCCAGGGTGCTCACTGACTGCGGCCAACCTCCCGGGGGACCCACCTCACAGTGACCTCAGTGCCCACCAGCCTCTCCGTTCCTCACCTGGCCATCCTGGGGTTTGCACTGAATACACTACTTGGCTTACCGTAAGGGGCCACTCAGTGTAGCTGCCAGAGGAACAGGCAGAGCAGGCCTCGCTGCAGGTGTCCCCCCGACACACGTGCTACTTGACTGCCACTGTTATCTCTTGCCTGTCTCCTTATGAGAGTTGTCTAACCCCCTTGGTCAAAGATGAGGGCTCTTAACGTATAAATGGACTGAAGAATTTTTGGAAAGGTTGTGCAACCCCAAATGGTGAGCTTTCTTGTAAGCGTATGAAGAGAACCTTCTTTTGTTTCACATCAAACCAAATGGTAAGATCTGACTTCAAAGACCCATTAGCTGTATGACCTTGACCAACTTACTTCACTGGTCAGGCCTCAGTTCTTTGGTCTTGAAAGAGTGGGGCATGCATGCAAAGCTCGTTTTCTTCTAGAATTTGTCAGGTTTAGTGTTCTCCCCTGGGACTTATCATTACAACTCCTTCATTGTGTACAGATCCAGGTCCTCTACTGGGCGACTTTCTTGTGGGCAGGGAGCATGCCTTACTCTTTTCCGTATCTCCCAGTTTCTCCTATGGCACTGTGCCCATTGTAGGTGCTCAATAAATATTGTTGCTGCCAGACCCCGGCATCCATCCAGCTATCGTCACACCCAGAGATCAAGAATCAGCCCGGAGCAGGCACACCGAGGCAGCCCAGGTTCCCAGGATGCACCACCTTAAACTATAAATCTGCCCCTCAGAGGTCCTAGAACTTTTCATGGTCCTGGGGAAAGTATGGGGAGCGGTGTATCTAAGGCAGCGGTTTTCAGCCTTGCCACAGCTGTCACCGTGACCTAGGAAGTTTGTTGAGCTGCAGGCCCTCAGGCACCATCCCTAGACAGCCAGCATGAGTAGGTCTAGGACAGGATCCACGTTCTCGGTAGTGTTAAACTTGACACCACATGACTCTGGTGCAGGTGGTCAATGACCCACACAGGTATTGACACAGGCATCATTGAAAGTGTCCCTGGCCTGAGCCAGGGCAGAAACCTCATACCCATCTCCTGCTTCACTGGTGGGCAAGGGTGCACAGGGGGCAAGGTCACAGAAGAGCGAGGCCCACTTGAATGTCTGCTCCAACATCTTCCTTCTTTGAGTGATATCTGACCTCCAAAGCTGTTACCCCAGAGTCTGGGTCTTCCCAGTCTCTCGGACTCTACCTCCATGCCCAGGTGAGTTCACTGGGGAGAACCCTAGGTTTCTGGACTCCCTTTCCTTGGCCTGCAATGGCCTCCTCTCTAGCCAAAGGCCAGCAGGGTAACTGGGGGCTGGTCTCCCTGAAACAAGTGTTGAAAGAGCCACCTGAACATGTAGCCAAAGGACTGGGTTCTAGTCCCAGCTCCACCGCTTAGTGGCTGTGTGACCCTGGGCATTTGACCTTCCCTGATATGGTTTCCTCATTGGCACAATAAGGACAACACCTGCCTTCTTGCCTCATGCACTGGTTGTGAGGATAGGGGTATGATGAAAGAGGAGGGCTGGGCACTCTTTCAAATACCACATCATGCTCTAGACCCAATGATTTCTTCTGGGTTTGGCCTGAGAGCCCATGCCCCATCCTATTCCAGTCCCAGATTTTTTCCTGCGAGAGTTTGCTCCTAGCCATCGCTCAATAATTGGGGAAGCCTGACATTAGACAAGATCACTTCCCTCCTATCTGGTACATGGTGGAGGCCTTGCTGCCCCCAGAAGGATGGAGTAAAAGAGCGGAGCGGCTGTCACATGCTGGCCAGCTGCAGGGACTATGCAACATTCAGATGCCCCATCTTTCTAGTAGCTGTTGTGAAGGGCCCGAGACTCTAGGTCGATGGGCAGGAAGGAGCGGGGACCACGCTGCTCACCATGGGACGAGGCCACCGATCGGGTCCAGGGAGTCACCGCGCAGCAGGCGGCTCCTGGAAATAAAACACAGAGCTAGAGCTCTCTCAGGAGCTGCAGGAGAAACTGGGGCAGCCTTGAGACTCAGGAAACGAGGCCAGCATGTCCTCAGCAGGACGCACTGTTACTCCGCTCACACGTGGGACCAACCCCAGCCTCTCTCGTTTCTCATATTTAGGTGACACCATTTGGTTTATTGACAAAAGGCAGCATATTGGAAAGACCCGTGACTGCCTCGGTCCATATCAGGAGAGTTGGAAAGAATCACGTTTCCTGCTTAATGGGCAGCTCAGGTCATCATGCCCTTGGCTTAGAACCAAGAGCTCAAGTCAACATCTTTCATTGAGTCGAACTGGTCCATTCCAGGATGAAGCCAGAAGTGCGCTGCTGTCCGTTAATCCCTCCTCCCTTGCATTCGGTGGGCGTCCTCTAGATGGTAAGAGGCCTAATCTCCCTGAGACAATGAGAAATTTCGACTGTGTAGCTGTGCAGCCCTCCCCCACGGAATTCCAAAGCTCCGTTTGTGTTTCTTGCCTATGGCTTCCCACATCTTCCCTTGGAACTCGTTAAGGACCCAGCCTAACAGAAATATCCCCATTCCTGCCTGAGGCTGCTTGCTCCCTGGAGTGGTGTATAGGTTCATCACACTTGCCACAGGAAGAAAGAGAGTATCCCCGGGGTCTCCTTTCTGATTCCAGACCACTTACCTTCTCTTGCAGCCGTTCCAACATAGCGGCAAGGTGGGCCTCTCGGTTCTCCTTGTTGGATTCCATCTTCTGGGCCAGTTTTTCTTTAGCCATCTTGATGAAGTTGTTGTTTTCCTCAATGGCTTTTTGGATCACCTCCCGCTCGTGTTCTCTTTTCTCCGCCAGGTGCTTCAGGAGCTCAGCTTCCTGATACTAGGGATGCACAAAGGAAGAAGAGACACTTGAGGGCGAGCATGCCGGGGATGTTTTCATCATCATGACTTAAAAGCTCCCCGCCCAGAACAGATGACTCCCTAAGCCTGGTTCTGGGCGAAAGCAGAACACTTCCTGGACTCTCCCACCATATCCTCAATCCTCGTTTCCTTGTGACCATCATGCATTCATTCATTCATTCACTCACTCGCTCACTCACTTACAAATATGAAATGACCATGTGGTATATGCCAGGCACTCTTTTAGAAACTTGGAAAAGAAAAAAGTCTGTTAGAAGTAAGATATGCATAAATAACTTGAACCCAGACTAGCATGTGACATTTGCCTTAACAGGAAGAGGGGACATGCTGTAGGAATTCAAGGGAGGAAAGGATTATTTTCTGCTTGAAAGATGAGGAAAAACTTACACAAAAATGACATCAGAGTTGGGCCATAAGAATCGACAGGAAACACAGCAGGCACACCAGGGGGTGGAAGCACACGGAGTCATGACCTTTGTCCTCCTCCCAAATTAAGGAGCCCCCCCTTTTTTACTTGTCTAGTCTTTTCCTAAATCCTTAGTGTTTGTCCGTGTCTTACTCTTGTTGCTGTGAATACATGGCTACCTCTTGGGTACGTAATGCAGTGCCTTGTTCCCCTGACCAGACCGTAAGCTCCTGGAGACCACGGACTTGGACTTTGTTTCCCTCAATGATGCCTCCTTCTCTGCCCTGCGTGTAGGAAGTGCTGCCCAAATATTTTTAGGTTGCTGGTGACTTGATCCCAGCTCAGAGTCACCACCTGTCTTCTCGAGCTCCTTCCCCTCCTACTGAGATGGAGGAGACAAGGGACAGCACTTACCTTCCTTCGCTCTTCAGCTGCTTCCAGTTTCTTCTGTATCTCTTCCAGCGACGGGTCTCTCCGCCTGGGTAGGGAGGCATTGAACTCGGGCACCCCATCGAAGGAGGGCGGCTTCAGGATGACTTCAAAGGACTGGCCTGAGGTGCATTTGTTCAGTTCGATAACTTCCATGTCAGAAATTACACACCAGTTCAGGTCCACCGTATCTGCTGCAGAGAGAAGAAAAGAGGCTGCTCACCCCTTGGAGATGGCACAGGCACCCATAAACCATACACACATGCACACGTATGTGGGATGCCTGAGTGCCCGAGGCAAAACAATGACCAGGGCTCTGGGTCTGTCTCCAACATAGCACCTAAGTTCAATGGGTTCTGATGGGCTGGAGGAGTTGATAGCCACAGTGAGATCTCAGGTTCCCAGGATATGTGAGTTCTAATAATGGCTGTAGCAACTGCTTTTGCTCCTGCCACAGGGCTCCTCCCATCGTTGAGCTCTTGCTCAAATTGTCATCTATGGTGGCCCGCAGTGGTGCACTTGCCCCCCACCCACCACCCAGCCACTCCTCCACTCCTCGTGCCACTACCAATCTGATGGCTCGGCCTGTTGACACCTCTCCCCTTCTCCCTCCTACCCTGCTCTCTTCTTTCTCTCCAGTCAGCACTGTCTTTCCGCTGGCTTTGATCTTTTCTCCTACACTGTCTCCCACACCAGCCTAAACAACAGAAAAAAACAATCTCAGGTAACCCAAACACCCCCATCTCTCATTTCCAGACCAAACCCATCCCTTTCTTTTAACCCCCATGAAATGAAGAGGTGACCTGCGCCCTGACCGCCCCCAGTCAGGACGTGGCCATCCAGTGCTCCGCGCCAGCATCCTGGGACACGGGGTCCTGGGACACGGGGTCCTGGGACCCTTCAGCATGGCTATCACGGAGCCTCCTTGGGTGTCTGCAGGCGACAGTCTCCTCCCGAGCTCTGGACTCTCTCAGAGTGTTCTCTACCCTTCCTGGAGACTTGGCAACCATGGATTCTAATGATTTACACCTGTCTTGCCTCCTCTCTGGCCTAGGTGTCCCCGGGGGCCCAGTCTCTGCTTCGCCTCTGCCTCATCCCCAGCACCATCTGTTACACGAATGAATGAAAGCTCAGATCTAGAGCACCCTGCCCAGGGGCTGATTCAGACCTTCATCTGCTGCCTGCTCCCCCAGGCCCAGCCCCATGCCTGTCTCCACGTGGGGCTTAGACTCTCAGAGTCGGCTACGGTGATGTCATTGGCTCTGGGAAAGAAAAGGTGATGCGGGGAGGAGAGGGTCAGGAAACTGGGGCAGGGGGTGCACTGTACTCCTGGATACAAGCCACAGAAACCCTCAACCCATCGCTCGCCCATCCGCGGCCCTCTCTTACCTTCATATTTATAGGATGACTTATTCAGGGGATCAGCCAGGAAACAGGAGCAGAACAGCGACACCAGTGGGAGCTCCTTCAACTTCTCTTTGTAGGCTGTGGAAACACCCAGAGGGTGAAGATGGTCACCCTCTCCTAGACTCAGGGCCAGCACCTGTGTGAGTCTGGATGCCCAAGCAGCGGGGGGTCCCCGGGCTCTGCAGACATACCCAGACCCACCGCTTGGCTGGGGATCCAGCCCCCTTTGCCCCAAGCGGCCCTGTTTAGGATACCTGTGTGTGATTCAGACCCAATTCCGTCCCCCTGCTGGAACCTGAGCCTGCCACAGCACGCAGGTGACCCCATGCTCTCCTTGGTACATGGTCTCCCTTCCTAGTGCTGTTTGCAAAATGCCCTCAGGTAAAGATCCCAAACACCAATGTCTTTGCTCAACCCCACCGAGCGCCCTGGCCCAAGCTCTCTATGTCCCCACGTTTGCCTGGGATTTTTTTTTTTTCCTCCAGGCTGTGTTTTCCTGGAAACACTGGAGGTAAAGAAGCAGGTGAAGCAGCTCTCCCCCATCCCTCTGCTCTTGGCCCTCAGTGGGTGGTGAGATCAGGCCGCGGGCCTTCCCTGCCTTTCCAGTGCAGCGGTCACAGCCAGAGGGGCCGTGTCCATGACAGCTAGGGTAGTGTCCCCACACCCGGCTAGTTTCTCTGTGTTTGGAGAGGGTTTGAAAACCAGGAGGTCACAAATCAGAGCCCACCCCACCCTGGCCCGGCACGTGTTCCGAGCACCCCACCTCCGCCCCCACCTCGGGACCGACGTGCCTTGTTCTAAGCCCAGGCACGCTCAGGCTCTCAGCTAATGCCCCGTGGATGCCCGAGCCCTCTCCTCCTCGTTTCCTTTTACAAACTGGAAACACAGTTGACTGCGAAGACAATACATGCGCAGTGCAAAACCCTTTTAAAGCCCACGCAGAAGAGCAACAGGAAGCAGAGCTCAGCTGTGATCCCACCCACCACCTGGAAGTAACCTCTTTTAACCCGGGCGGAATTCTTTCATCCTTTTCTGTGCATACAGAAGTACACGTATGCGTATACAGAAATAACCTGTGCTCTGGTGCCCCCATCACACAAATAGCTTTGCACCTACCAGCGAGAGTCATGTTTTCTGGAATGTGAGAGCTGAATCCAACCGAAAGTCACAGAGTAGGCCTGTTACCAGCTCAGAACACTGTTACAAATCTGAGAAAAAGACAGTATGTTACCACTGACAGGATATTTGCCTGAGGATGGTCTTTCTTAAAGCAGGGAGGGACCCCCAGGAGGTGCTTCATCTGCTCCCACCTTGGGTCCCCTGCACACCGACTCTCCCTTTCACAGGTTCCAACCACCTCGTCCACATCACCCCATTCACGTTCAGTTTCCAGGCGCTCGTGATGGCTTTGTAATTGGTTTCCCAGCCCCCTGAGCATGCAGAAATGGGTTTCCATAAACCGCGGGGATCAAGGGGTATTCTCCCCGAACCACTCCCTGGCCTGGCCCAAACCAAGGGTTAGGGTGAAAGATGAATCCTGAATCAGAATTATCTGGGAGACAGTCACAAAAATAACCGTTGTGAATTTCTTCTTAAACCCACCCAGAGCTTTCCAGGGACCCATTCTAATGTGGCTGAAAGAGAATTGAACAGAAGATGCCAAAATGCCCCTCCAGGTGCCCTCTCGCCCCCTCCGCCCAGGAAGCACTTTGCTCAGCCCTCCTTGACCTCACTTAAGACAACCCGACGCACATTATTAAGAAACAATGTCATCAAAATGTAGCTAGTGCAGGGATGGCAATTGGCTGCAGGGTTATTGCGGGAGCACAGAGACGGAACTCTATGCCCTGCATGAGGTCTGGGGAGCCAGGAGGGGCCCTCAGGTGTCAGCAGTACACAGCAGAGTCTTAAATGATAAGTCAGAATAGGTCAGGAGATGGCAGGTAAGGCATTCCGCCAAGGAACAGCACATCGAGAGGGCAGGGGCGGGGAAGCTTGGTCTCGAGGGATCTCAAGATGATTGATGATGGACCAGAAAGTGTGAAGGAGGAGGGGGTGGTAAACAGGAGAGGCAGGGAGGAAGCAGACAGGGGCGTGTCTGGGGACAGCAGGTGGTAGGGCCCCACTGAAGGCTACAATTGGATGGAGTGAGAAATAACCAACAGTGTGTGGCCATCACAGGGATCACTTGGTCCTTGGCCACTGTGGTTAACTTTTGGGCCAACTTAACTGGGCTAAGGGATGCCCACGTAGCTGGTAAACACTGGTTCTGGGTATGTCTGTGCGGGTGTCTGAAAGACATTAACATTTGAATTGATAGACTGAGTAAAGATCGCCCTCATCAGAGAAGGTGAGCCTCCTCCAATCCACTGAGCGCCGGCATCGAACAGAAAGGCGGAGAAAGGGTGAATCTGCTTCCTCTGCTTGAGTTGGGGCACTCGTATTCTCCTGCCCTTGGACCTGGGAGCTCCTGGCTCTCAGGCCTTCTGACTGGACTGAATTACACTACCAGCCTTCCTGATCACGGGCTGATTGTGGGCCTTCTCAGCCTCCATAAAAGCTGACCCCTCCTAATAACACCCTTCCTAGGCATCTCTGTATACCCCGTTGGCTCTGTTTCTCTGATGAACCCTGACTGATACAGCCCCGCTCAGGGGTCACTGTGCCAGCAGAGGGTGGCATGAGTCAACAGCTGCCCTGCCAGCACCTTCACAAGACAAAGGACCCTTAGACTGACTTAGAACCCCTTTCCTTCCTTAATGAGGTGTTTTGCCTCGGGGGACCGGGGTCTGCACTGGCTGGGGACTGGCAGGGGAGCTCATGGGCTCAGCCAGTGAGGAGTCAAACGCAGAGTTCACCTCTCTTACTAGTGGTCACGAGTCACTTCGCACGCCTAGCCTTGCTTTCGCCATCTTAATTCTGCACAGAGTTGTAGAAATTAGAGGAGAAAACCTCAGGCACAGCACCCCACAAAATTCAGGGTGCTTCATAAACGTCAGCTTCCTTTCCTCAGCCTTTTTCATCATGGTGGTAACCAGGAGCCGCGCGCCTGCTTCAGAGTCATTACCTCTGGTTCTCGCCAGCCCTGCGAGGACTGTCATCCCCGTTGGCAGACGAGGAAATGGAGGTGCAGAGGGTTTATGTGGCAGGTAAGTAAAAGAATGGAGATTTGAAGCCAGGTGGGCTGGCTGTAAAGTGCTCCATTCCCGCAGCGGTTCCATATGCTTTAGAGACAGAGGCCCTGCCACGCCTCTCCCCGTGCAGCACAATGGGCCTCTCTCCTCGACGTCAAGCTGATCCTGACGGTGCCAGTGGGTCCTTGAACAGGGAGGCAGCCCTGAGTGCCTGGATGCGACATCCCTGGTCATGAGCCTCCACTTTATACCATTCTGCTCATGACCCGCTGATTGTGAAGGCAGCTGGTAGAAGGAGCGAGCCCTTGCCAGGACAGGGAGTGGGCTCAGGCTTTGCTCTGGGTACTGGATCAGAAGTAGGGGCCCAAAGGGGTGAAGGGGAGACAGAGAAGGAAAACCTGAGAAAGATGGGGCACTGAGTTGGGCTTTTTGTATAGGAGCAGGTACCTGGAGGGACCATGCCCCTTGGTGTGAGCTGAGAACAATAGCTAAGACCCTGTACTTGCAAAGCACGTTACAGGTTGCAGTTTCTGTCTGTCACCCACACTATCCCGGGTGATCTTTGCATGAGATTGGACGAAGCTGACAAGAAAGGCATCATCAATTTCACTTTCAGAGGAAGAATCCGGGGCTCAGAAAAGCTATGACTTTCAGCTAAGGTCACACAGCTAGTTAGAGGTAGAGCTGGTTCTAAGATCCAGGTCTTCTGACTTGTTAACTCTTCCCTGTGGGCGGTGGAGGGACTAGATGTTAACTGCTCATTCTTCCATGGTGCTGGGGACTCAGGGAAAGCCAGTCTGGTTTGAAGGTATGATTTAATTCTATATTATTTAATTATATATATTCTATATGGTATTATATATATATACCATATATATTATATATATTATATATATATACCATATATGATATATATATATTATACCATATAGAATACCATATATATATATGGTATGATAGTGCTTTCTACACTTCTACGATGATGCTGGTCTCTGAGTTTTAGAAGCTGGAAGAACCATGGAGAGGACACAAGTCGGAGAGTCAGAGAAGCGAGACCATCTTGGAGATGACAGAGGCATGTGTGGCCAAGGGATTTGTAACTGAGAGCACTCAGTTTCGCAGGGTTGGAATCTGCATAATTAAAAACATGTGTTTATAAAGCATCTACTATGTGACAAATGCATTCACTTTAATTTTCATGATAACCTTGTGACATAGGAATTGCTATCCCTGTCTTAAAGATGTGGGAATTGAGGCTCAGGGAGGCTGTGACATTTCTAAGACCACTCAGTGTACCTCAGGGGGTTGAGGCATCCTCCAATAAAGTATATCCAAGTCCTAACTCCTGCAACTTGTAAATGTAACTTTATTTGGAATGAGTCTTGACAGATTTCATTAAGTTAAGGATCTCAAGAGGAGTTCATTCTCTATTACCTGGGTGGCACCTAAATTTAATGACAAGTGTCCTTACAGGAGACATACAAAGGAGAGACACTCACAGGGAGAAGAGCATGTAAACATGGAGGCAGAGATTGGAGAGATGCTGCCATAAGCCAAGGAATGCCTGAGCCCACTAGAAGCCACCAGAATCTTCGGAGGGAACACGACCCTGCTGACACCTTGATTTTGGACTTCTGGACACCAGAACTATGAGAGAATGAGTTTGTGTTGTTTTAAGCCACTAAGTTTGTGTAATTTGTTCCAGCAGCCCTAGGAAATGAATATACTCAGTAAGTGACAGAGCCAGCGTTCAAACTCACGATTCTTCTACCTTATCTTGTCTACCAGTATTTTTACACAGTCCGGTATTTTCCTCAAGGCAATCTGTGTGAATGTACCTATGGGTACAGGGGACCCTTATAAATCTTTGTGCCAATAGTCAAGTCATTTCTATTGCACTCAACACCCAAAAGACATTGCTGCTCATGGAACATTCTGAGGAAGGATACAAAAGGGCTGTGAGGAGGGCATGACTCTTAAAGGGCCCAGCAATACAACATGGCCCTAAGCCATCGGCTGATGACAGCCACAGCAGGGAGCCTGACTTTACCCCCAATTCACCTGTGGCATCGGCGTTGGGTACAGCTGGCCACACTGCCTCCCCAGCACTCAGCCTGGCTGTGAGAATTCCAGGGTGTCATATGACTCGGACCTGGATCGAAGGCACACCACTCGGAAGACCCAGTGATGTTAACTATGGCCCGGAGGCCCATCAGAACAGCCCTTAGTCCTCTGTTCGCCATCTTAGACTCCAGCTGCCCAGGCCACTCTCCTGGGCACGTCCCATCAACCCTACAGCCCACCAACCAGCCTTAGTCCTAAAGGCCAGAGCCCTATAAGATTCTTGCAAAGCCGTGGGATCTGCAAAACGGTTCGGAGGTTTGGGTTGTGCTTTCATGCCTGCGACACCTGCCATGGAGTGGGCTGCCAGGTCTTCCCTGGGACTGTCAGAGAGCGGGCAGTTGGGCGTTACTGAACAAGGTCAGAGAGAACAGAATGCCAGGAATTCCAGGAGGCAGGACAGAGATTAGAGATAATGGGGACCGGAGTAGGCCTGAGGTGCTGAAGTCAGGCCCATCAGTGGGAGGTTCTTGGAAGGCCCGTCAGACACCAGAGCACCGTAAGGCAAAACCCGGTGCTGAGGCAAACTTCTGGCCCTCCCAGAGGCTCCTTGTTTTGTTTTCTGTTAAGGCAGAGGCCAATCCCAGGCCGTGGGAAGCCCCTAAGGGAGACTGACCGCATGCACTCAGTGGTAGCAAGGATCAAAGGGGTCCCCAACTGAAGGCTGATGTGTCACAATAGCTCAGGCGGTAACTACAGAACCAGAGCTAGAGCCCAGGACAGTGGCCCCCCCGACTCCTGCCCAGTGCTCACTCCAAAGCACTTCTGATGGACACAGACAAGAAGATGGGCCACCCTGGGCAGCCCAGTTCCTGGGCTGTCAGTTATGATCCAGCACCGCAGCTGGTGAGTGACTCAAGCTTCATATGCTAAAGGTGGGAGTGTGATGGGATTATTATACAATTTAATTTCTGCGACGCTCCTAATTTTACAACGGATTTGGAGCTTGACCACGTGATGACCATGTGACTGAGTTTATTGGGGATCAGGAAGGTCCGTTGGGCAGCATGCAGGGTGCATGGGGACTGGTTGCTAGAATAGGAAGGGGAAGGTCAGAGATCCCCAGACCACGGAGAGTTTGTGCTTTATCTTCTGTTAAATGGGAAGTCACTGACATCTTTTGAATAAAGGGAGAGGAAATGGTGATGCTGACATCAGCGATAATAATGGCTACCATTTCTTGAGCACCTGATTTGTACCAGGAAAACCACAGACATTATCTCAGTTTATTCTCTGAAGTTCTTTTATAATGAGGAGATGGAAGTTCAGCAGAGTCAAGTTAATTGCACCATGTCCTACAGGGAGTAAGGGGCGGAGCTGGGATTTTCATGCTAAAGCCTGGCTCAATGTTTAAGTTATACTACTGGTGCAAAGTTTCATCTGGCAGCATGAGCTTGGGGGAAAGATGAGGAGGGGAAGGCTAGAAGCTAAGACGAGGCGGAAAGTATTGTGCACTTGCCTCGAACAAGTTAAACCCTGGACTGTTGGCAACCCATCCGGCACTGCTTTCCTGCTTGCAAACAAATCCATACATTACTCCCAGCTTCAGCACCTAAGAGTCTGTATGGAAAGACAAGTAATCACCCATTTTTTTCCCTGATAGATGGAACCATGAGCATAATTGATAAAATAATTAGTGATAGCCCTACCAGGCAGAGGTCCGGGGCCATCAGGGGATAAGACGCAGAATGCGTAAGTTTTGACTGGGGGTGAGGGTGGCTGACAGTGAAGGTCCAGAGTCAGGTCGTTGACTGGAGGGGGATCTCACGGATCCCCCAGCTTCCCCTGTGACAGCAGAAAGTCCCAGGTGGAGAGACCTGGCCATCGCCAGCGAGCAGTTCTCCACTGGGGGCAACCTTGCTCCCAGGAAGTACATGGGACTTTTTGATGCTCACTAGACTGGGGGTGGTACTTGTGGGTATTAAGTGGGCAGGGGCCACACAGGTTAAGTATCCTTCATTGCACGCAACAGCCCCACACAACCTACAGTTGCCCCTTCTGAAATGCCACTACCCTTCTCCCTGAGGTCCAAAGATCCTGAGATCACACTGAGCTGGTGGCAGAGCCAAGATCGGAGTCCAAGCCTCTGGATTACAGTGTCAGCACCCTCCCCTTCCTACTGATCCCTTCTTTCTCCCACGGACCAGGATGTGAGTGAACAGCACACATGGGGACCACCAGAGCAGCGATAAAACGATGGGGATGCATAAGGGACACCAGAGCAGATGGACTTATTTACGTGACCAGAAATGGTGACCCACATTCCCAGGCTTTTTGTAATGCTGTCAATGACCAGCAGCTGACGGAGAAGAGCGACCAGTTCTCAGATGCCGAGTGGCCATTGATTGGGTGCACGCCTGCCTCCCAAGGTGCCTCTGAGGGCCCACATGGCCAGAGTGAGCACGCATTTTATTTGCCCCTGCAAGGAATGCCTGGGGAATGCCATCGGGATGTGCCAATCCCCACGTGGACTATTTTTGAGAGATAAAAGGCTAATGCAAATCTAAGTGGTTTGAATAGAGTGGTCCCTGGCAAGGGCATTCAGAGGCTGTACGGGGGCTCTGCGCAGAGCCAGGGCATGGGAGCCGTGAGTCCTGACCTGGGCTTTGGACCACGGGCGGAACAGGCAGGTGGCTCTTTAGGTCCACGCCAGTGATCGGTCTTTTTAAACGTCCTGTTGAATTCACGTATTTACCTGAAATAAGCCGCATAAGCTACCGAAATGGCATGGGATCATATCGTCTCCGTACAGTAACCCTGGTTATTGCAACCCTGATCAGAGGCTCTGATTGGCAGCCTTATTTTATTCCAGTTTAAAAAAAAAGAGAGAAATCTTTTTTTTTCATGAATGTGCTTTTCCTTCTTTCCATAATTATTACTGAATACTTCAGTCTGTGCCAAGCCCTTGGTCAGGTCCTGAAGTATCACCACAGGGGTTTTTGATGATGAAGCGCGAAACAGGTCCCCTGGGTGGGAATTTGGAGCCTCTGGGAGTTTCACAGGTGCTCCGTGGGTCTAGGGCAGCTCTCCGGCAGTCACGTGGAACACATTATAAAGGGAGGGGAGTGGGTATTAGAGAGCGCAGGCCAAGGAGGGCTAGTGAGACACATGGAGGGAAACCGGACGAAGCAGAATAACCTGTGATTATTCTCACAATCTCTGGCGTTTGTCTAACCAGTCCCCTCGCGCTGGCTCTGAGAGGAGCGGGTTCCAGCCAGTGCCTAACAGACTTAGCAATGCTGCTTCGGTTGTGCTTCTAGGAAATAAGGCGGTGTCACCTGTTGGCAAAAACAGAGCTCTGGGGTTTGCGTTTATATTGGAGGCAAGCCAGAGAAGGAAAATTAAGCCTGGGTGACCGACAGCCCCAAATAATTCACACAGCGATGGCACCTTCTGGGCTATTTTTATTCTGAGTCAATATGTACAGAAGAACCAACATATTAGAAGTCAAGTTCAGGGGCACAGACTTCCATTCAGTGTCGCTGGGCGGAGTGCAAGGCTTTGTGAGCCAGGCACTGCGTGAGGTCCTGGGGTCGAAGCACTTGGAGGAATCAGCATATGGAACAAGCCTGTGTATTTTTACTCTAGTCACAACATCAGGAGTATTTTGTAGTATTTTATAGTTTACCAGGCACTTTCATATGCATGTGTATGTGTACATGCATTGCATATGTGTATATGCAATGTTTTAATTACAAACATATTGATATCATATTTCAGACCATCTATGTGACAGAGAAAAGAAAAATTTCTGTCATCTTACTACTTTTTTGCTATCGGCATTTCCTTGTGGTTTTTTTCTTTTGTCTATTATCTGTCCTGTGGGCATGTATATTTTATCATTTCATTCTCCCCAAATCCTTTGAAATAGAAACTTTTATGTCCATTCTACTGATAACCAGTTCAGATAAGCGACTTGACTTGCCCAGAAGTCATACAAGTGAAAAGTAATGAAGATGGGATTTGAGCCTAAGTCTCCATATATCAAAGGCCTTGCTGTCTCTAGTAAACTTCCGTGGCGCCTCCTCAAATCCAAGGCCAAGAATAAATGGAAGCAAGAGGTGATTGCCCAACAGGGACGTTCAAACTTTTGGTATCTCTGGGCCACACTGGAAGAAGAAGAGTTGTCTTGGGCCACACATTAAATACATTGTGATATGTAATCACAAAAAATCTCATAATGTTTTAAGTAAATTTACGATTGTGTTGGGCCACGTTCACAGCCACCCTGAGCCGCAAGTGGCCTGTGGGCCGCAGGCTGGACCCCCCTGGCCCTAGAGCGTGAGGTTGAAGGGTGCACAGGGACTCATCCGCCCCAGATCTGCCTCTCAGCTGTAGGTGGCCTATGGGCTTAATATTCTCACCATTAAGCTCTCCTTTGTATCAGGCATTGCTTCAGAAAGCCCTTGTTAAAATGCACACACACGACCTACCAAATGTAATTAACTAAGTCATTTTCCTATCAGCAGAGCACAGGCAATAGAACTGGTAGACATTTTCAGAAGCTAAGCTCTCTGCCCATGGATGGGAGGAGCCATGAGACTGCCAGCATTTTCATTTCCCACCCTTTTTACATGAGGAGACAGAGGGCCCAAGAAGAGCTCAGTACCTTACCCAAGACCAGGCAGGAGCAGCAGAGCCAGGGCTCAGGCCTGCACTTGGCGGCGCTAAAGGGGGACTCTTGCCTCTTGCAATAATACCCTTGCTTTCTTTGTTCTTGCATTCTCCAATGCTTTGTAAGTTTTACAGCTTGTTTTTATCTTTAAGTTAATACCATTTATACCTATATTTCACTATGTTGTGAATAAAGCAATATCTACTAGTTTTCTTTGTGTGAAATGGTTTTGTCAGCATACTCTGGGTTTTCGGTTATGAACTACTGTATTGATTTATTTATTGAGAACCTACTATGAGCACCACGTGAGGCACTAGGAAGGAATACAGTGATGAATTTAACAAACACATTTCCTAGCCTCAAGGTATTTGACAATTGCATTCTGCTTTATAAATGCGTTGATTATAATTAGTGACTGTAAATTCTAATGTTTTCTTTCTTTATGGCCATTATCAATATCCTTTTTGTTCTAGAGTTCTCTAATTTGATAAAAAAATTTTGGATTAAAAATATTAGCTGGACTACTTCTGGAGTAATTTTTTTCTAGGAAGAACTCATGAAAAATACTGGTTGGGCCCTTATGTATCCTGTTTGGTGGTGGGTGCGGGAGACAGACAGACCTGTCCCAGTATCAACAGTCAGGTCGTGTCTGTGCTGTCAGCAGACAGAGCCTCTCCCCCTGTTTCCACATACACTGGTCCTTCTTCAGCTGTGGGGATAAGTTCTGAGGCCCTAGTTAATGCCTGAAACTGCGGATAGCACTGAACGCTATGCACTGTTTCTTCCTATACACGCATACCTTTTCCCTTAAGGGAAGCACTTTGCGGTTTCTTTGGACATACTTGCACTGCCAGCGGCGCTAACCTTGTACTTGGGGCCATTATTAAGTAAAATAAGGGTTACTTGAACACAAGCACTGGATATCATGACAGTGGATCTGATAACTGAGACAGTCACTAAGTGACTAATGGGTGGGGAGTGAATAAAGCCTGGAAACTCTGGACGTTCCAGGTGGGACAGAGCAGGACAGAGTGAGATTTCGTCATGCTACTCCGAACGGAATGCAAGTTAAAGTTTGTGAATTGCTTATTTCTGAAATTTTCCATGTAATATTTTCAGACTACTGTTGAACGGGGGTAACTGAAGCCATGGGAAGTGAAACAGCGGATAAAGGGGGTCTGCTGCACTCAGTTTGAGCTTCGCTCCCTGCTTAGTCTGGATTGCTGGGTACTGACACCCAAATGATTCGCTGGGATTCGCTCGTCCCCCTTCCGCACTGGGGCTTTCCCCCTTGCGGGGATGTCCAATCTTTTGGCATCTCTGGGCCACACGGGAAGAAGGAGAATTGTGTTGGGCCACACATTAAATACACAAATACTAACGAAAACTGATAAGTAAAAAAAAAAGTTTTAAGTAAATTTACGATTTTGCGTTGGGCTGCATTCATAGCCATCCTGGGTGGCATGCAGCCCGCGGGCTTGGTACCCCTGTGAGCCTGAGCTCAGACCTTTTTTCTGGATTCCCATTCCCTGGTTTGTTCTCTGAACTCCCAGGTTGCCTGTGCCCTGTCATAAATTAGGTCAAACACGCCAGACTCCTGCCTCTTCTAACCTATCCTGTCCTGCTTCCCGCCACCCACCTCTGATGACAAGACCCTAAGTAGGTGGACACATGGCTGTCAGTTGTAATTGATGGAAAAGGCCAGTGGGCTTTTGTGGGGAAGATGGAGAAGGGTGTATGGAGGCAGGGGTTAATATACCTACAGCTGTCTGTCTTTCTGTCTTTCTAGGAGGACTGAAAGTGCAAAAGAAAAAAAAAACAACACCCAAAATGCTTTTTAAAGTGGCAGGAGAGATTTTTTGTCTTTACTCTTCCCCAAAGAAAAACTGGCCTTTTCCAGACGATCACCATCTCCAAATATAGCAAATTCTAACTTTATAAGTGCACTAAATTGTATAAGCGGAGAGAGGGAGAGAAAAGGAGAGAGTTTGGTTCTTATAAAAATTACATTATAAAAATTATAGGGCATTATAAAAATTACATTTTGCGTATTTTATAATTTCCCTCCAATTTATATCCCCCTGCAATAAAGTCTCATTTCTAACTACCCATGAGTTAAAGTACTACATTATATATCATGATCTAGTATGTATTTGTCATGCTACTTATAGTCATTGATACATACATGTATGTACAGACATACCCATAAATGTTTACATAACTGAAATATAAGCATAAATATATAAATTATGTATATTTATAAATACACATATATGCATGCATATTTATGTTTATAAATATACTTATAATTATATGTATATAATAATATTATACATATAAGTATACTTATATGTATATTTATAAATATATACATGACTGAAACTATATAACAAAAAATGGTATAGGAAACATTATATATTCTATTACATGGGATGTGTTCTGACATTTTTTACACTCTTTTATCTCATTTTATTAAAAAAATACCAGTCAGAATCCACAAATGCTTTCACAATCCACTAATGGGTCTCAATCTACAGTTTGCAAAACATTAATTCAGGCCAGTCTGCACCACAATGCAGAAATCTCCTCTGTAGCCACCCTGCTGATGGTTATCCCACATCTGCTTGAATGTCTTTTGTGATGGGGAGCTCACCCCCTACGAAGCTCTATGGTGGGTGCATCTAGCAATTAAAGATTCTCACCCACTCCAAATCTGTCCCAGAAAGGCTGGGACCTGCTGACAGGTGCTCAGGTGCCGGTGATGATAAGTGAGCTCCAAGGAGGGGTGAAGGCATAGTTCCAGAAAGCGCGGTTGGGGTTTGGGGCTAGCGGTGGGCGGTGGGTTGGCTGGCCCTAGAGGACAGAGCAGGGTGTCTGAGAGACTCAGCCCCGCCGATTAGACCTTTGCCTCTGCCTCCTCGCGGCTTGCTCCAGCTCTGTGATTATTCCCTCACCTGACAGATGATCTCATTCCCCCAGCACCCTGACTCCCTGCCTGTGGGAGGGGTTTCCTCCCCCTAGAGGGGGCCGCAGTCTCAGTTGAGACAGATTCCCCCACCTTCCCTCTCCAGCTCCCACCCTCCCTGCAGGACTCCGGCTGACCTCCCCAGGCCACCCTTCCTGCTATTTCCCTGGTCTTGAAACGCAGGGTATCCATGCCCCCGTGTCCGGATCTGGGCAGCCTGAATATTTCTGAGCCCCACAAGGGAATCCAGAGACCTGCCCTTTTTCAGGACAATGGGACTCCTTCACACCTGACTGTGTCTTCCTGGGAGGAATTAAACAAAGACAGCACCACCACGTGGGGATAGCTGGCCACTTGACATCAAATCCCTGGGTCCTCCATGGGAAGAGCACAGTGCCTAAACTTGAGGCGAGGGAGGTGGGCTGCGTGAGGAGGGGCCCGGCTCCCCCACGAGCAGGGACCAGGGCGTGGCAGTCTGCAGCTTTGCAGCCAGACACCGTGCCCAGGTAGGATCGGGCTGACCTCAGGGTGGGGCGGGGCAAGGAAGAGGTGGTGATCTCATTGTATCCTTAGGACCAAGAGAAAAAAGTAACTCAGTGAAGACAGAGGAGAAAGAAATGGATGATACAAAGGGAAGGGGAAAGGAGGAAAGCTGGGGCCGAGAGTGGAAATGTAAAACACAGGGCAGCTTCTGCCTTGAAAGGGGTCTGGGGGTCAGGGCCAGCTCCAGGGAAGCTGGACTCTGAGCAAAACCTTTCTCCTCAGCAGCAAACATTTTTATGCAGGAAAAAAACTCACCAGGGGCAACTGACCCAGACAATTCCCGCCCTTCAGCTCTCTCTTGAGCTCTGGAATGGAAGGAACGCCCAAAGCCCACCCTCACCCCTTCACCAAGGCCATTCTTTTCTCCTCACCCAATTTCCCCCAGGATTTGACAAAGTTTAATTGATTGAGCGAAACCAAAAGGCAATACAATGGGTGCCAGACCCCACGCTGCTTCTCCTCTTTGTGGCTGCCGGTTTACTTTTTCTTTTATCCCAAAAGCCCCAAATAATTTGCATTTTATTTCTACTTACCTGCAGTCCAGTTAGAAGCGAGCTGCTCCCTTCCTCACTCCCTCAATTAGTGGTACCCTGCGCTTCTCTCCACATCAGCACCCCTGCTCGGCTCTCGCCATGACATCACCGTTGAGCTCTGTGATTGGCCAGCAGTGGGTTGCTTGGCAATTGGACAGTCTCCTCTGGCGGAGCAGGGATTGCCTGAGTGAGTAACTCTTAGCAGGCCAGGGAGTGGAAGATGATGTCAGACAAATAGCCCGCTTTCCATGCTGCCCGTGGAGCTGGAGGACCAGAGGGTGAGGGTGGGGATGAAGAAAGAAAGAGGGAGTGGTAGGGGAGGGTGGGGGTGAAGGCACAGCTTGCAAGCAGCGAGAGAGAGCACTGGAGAGGGGGACTGATAAATGATTTCCAGAATCGCTAGCTCTTTCAGATCTGGGGGTGGGAGAATATGGACTCTAGAGGAGAAACCAGAAAGCACAGGCGAATCCTAAAAATAGCTTCCCGGAGGGCTTGGCGCCTGTTTCCATCTCCGTCAGAAGGGATGGTGGGTTTGAACAGTGACTCAGAAGGCAAGGAGGGACCGCAGGTACCCCAGACCCTGGGGGTGGGGAAGGTGCCCAGCACAGGGGTCCTAGGAGAGCAGGGCTTCCCTCTCACCACCTCGTTGTGGTGTTGGCCACTCCTCTCCTGTGGCTACTTGACAGGTGCTGGTGGGTCCTCACTGCCCAGCCAGCCCACGTGGGCCTTCCATGCCTGATCTTCCTGGTTAGGACTGAAGCTGAGGGTCATTCCTAACCTGGGGGCTTCTTAAATGAGGCGGCACCCTGAGGGGAGGCAATGGGTCATCCAAGGTGGCTTCTTTAATTCCCTCACGGAATGGGGGCAGGGAGCCTCTGATGTAACCTTCTCAAACTGCTTACCCCCCGAGACCGGCAGCTGGAGGTGGCAGGGTGAGGCGGTTGAGGGGGAGACATCCTGTGGAGAGAGCCCCCTTCTCCAGATGCTTCCATCTGCCAGTGCCGCCCCCGGGCGTGCCCTCCATCCCTCACTCCCACGGCAGGTACAGATGCCCCACCACTCAGCCTTGCCTCACCCCCTTTCTTTCTGGGGGAGGGGGGATACATTTTTTATTGTAGTAAAATATACATGACATAAAAATTATTATTTTAATCATTTCTACGTGGACAGTTCAGTGGCTTTAAGTACATTCACACCACCGTGCTACCGTCGCCGCCGTCCATCGCGGCCATCCACCTCCAGAGCTTTTTCATCTTCCCAAACGAATCAGGCACTAACTCCCTATTTGTTCTCCCCACACGCCCCCCGCCCAGACCTCTAATCTACTTTTTGTCTCAATGAATTTGCCTATTCTAGCAAAGTCATTACCTCATGTATTACCTCATGTAAGTGGAATCATACAATATTCACCCTTTTGTTTCTGGCTTATCTCACTTAGCATCATGTCCTCCAGGTTCATCCATGTTATAGCACGTGTCAGAATTTTGTGGCTTCGTCCTGTTCAAGGAGGGTCTGTTCAACTACAATCAATTTCATGGACCCTCTCCCTCTACCACCACACCCTTGACTGAGAATACGCATAACGACAAAAGGTTACCTTGAATTCAGCCCATGCTTTTAAATTATGTTTTTAAACAATACGAGCACAAGTGAGCATTTGCACACTGCAGTCCATGCATGAAGATGTGTCGTGCGGTCACTGCAGGCAGCCGGGGAAGCAGTAGGTTCTCGGGCCCTGGCACTGACCCTGGCCTGCCCCCCACAGCTGGGACCCACCGGTTGGGGTCTCACTGCCCAGCGTCCTGTGTGGCTCTCCAGGGGGGTCGTATGTGGACGAGGATCTCCTAACCCCCCACTTTACATCAGGCGAGGAGAACACTTGTTAGGCTGCCCCCCTCTGACCAACCACACTGGGCGGGGGGCCCAGAAGAACAAATGACCCCAACAGCCTTTGGAGGCTTCAGAGCTCACCCACGCTGGGGCCGGCGTGTCATCCCCCAGCAGGGCTGTAAGGGGAACAGCAGGAAACCATTCTTCTGTTTGAACAACATGCTTATCATGCCTGCCACATGCCACTAACCCCTGGGGCCCTGCGCTGCTGGCCCATGTCAGAGGGCATCAGGGGAGCCTAAGGATGTCGGATGGCTTCTCCACACGGGGAGACAATAAAGAGAGGCCACACCGTGCACCAGGCTGGAGTCGGAATCTGGGCGAACCTGAGCCCGGGAGCCTCCCTCCCCTCCCCCATCTCTCTTTCCTCTTCCCTCCCAGCCCTGAGAAGTCTGGAACTCCACAAATCTGCCGGCTCCGGCTCCGGAGGAAAGTGAGGGGATGGGGGAAGGAGACGGTGAGTTGCCATGGTGATGGCAGCCAATGAGAGCGAGCCCGTGGTAGGAAGGCAGGGGAGCACTCTGCCTGCATCCCTCTAACGGACTGGTAGGAGGGTGGGGCTGGGGCAAGGTGGAGAAGAGAAGGGAGGGGACATCACGACCTGAGAGCAGAGCCCAGGGTGGGGGCAAAGGGTGAGTGGGAGGGTTGCCCCTTTTCTAATATTAGCTAGCTACCATCTAAGCACTAAGCTATGATGGGAGATAAATATATATATATATATATTTACATTTTTTCCACAATGTTGTGCTACCATCATCACCATCCAGAACTTTTCATGTTCCCAAACTAAAAACTATGTACCCATGAAACAGTAAGTCCCCTTTCCCTCTTCCTGGTAGTATTTAATCAGCAAATCTTACAACAGCCTTGTGAGAAAGGGCTTTGCCTGCGGCCCCAAAGACAGAGAGGAAAGGCAAATTGCAAACAGCCTGGCTGTGGAGTAGTGAGGCTGGAGCAGAACTTTTGTTGGGAAGGGGAAATATTATTGGGAGGAAGGGATGGAGGTAGAGCTGTAGCCCCTGGGGCCTCCCTGGATGGGAGTGTCCTGGGGCTTCCCTGAAGTAGCTTAAAAGAATATGGTAATAGAACAAATAAAGAAACATGATTATGGTGGGAAAATGTGCCAAGCATCAAGTCCAAAGGATAAAGGGTGAGAAGAGACCAAAACCAGGAGAGAAATCAGCAAGGTCAAAGCTGGGATATTCAGAGAGGTGGAGTCGCGGTCAGGGAACAGTTGAGCGTGAGCCCCTCACACCTCAGCGTCCAAAGCTGCCGTGGGGCTCGCTGAGGAAGGTGGGTGAGCGTGGGCTGTCTCTGGACCTGCTGAGTCTGCTGTGCCTTGGGTCTTCTCACTGTGATCGATCCATGTAAATGCAGTGGCTAGTCATTGGTCAAAGGGACGTGGGGGCTCTGATGCACAGATCTGTGACTTTGCTCTGCCGACAGCACCTGTCACAGCGCAGGATGCACTGTGGCAATGATGCTGGGCTGAGGCAGGTGTGGCCACTCCCAGAATCCCCATGAGCTGCCTGGCTGCACCGTGGGGCTGCCATCATTTACCTCTTCCAAGGGTGGAAACATGACAGTCTAATGCGTGGGAACGGGGACTCTGCATCCTCCTGTCAATTTCCAAATATGGAAGGAAGCATCAGCAAACACAATCAATAAATGATTGATTATCCAGAAGCCAGGCATTGACTTGACTCACAATGACTTACACATACAGCACCTGGGCCACAGGGGACAGTGCCCGGTCCCCAAAGGGGCCCTGCCTGTCACAGAGGTAGTTCTGCCAAAGGGCCAACAGCACCGTCTCCTTGGGGACCCTCGCCAAACCTCTGTTCTCTTTCCAAGCCTCAGGAAATATAGTCCTAGCCTCACATAGAAATTCGGAATATCTGAACACTGCATGTGTATCTGCTTCTTTCACGCTGATGTGGTTTGTATAAATTATATAATGTAGCCCTGGCCAGGTGGCTAAGTTAGTTGGAGTGTCGTCTCATACACCAAAAGATTGCAGGTCAGATTCCTGGTCAGGGCACACACCTAGGGTGTGGGTTCAATCCCTGGTGGGGGTCCATACAGGGGGCAACCGATCGATGTTTCTCTCCCACATCAATATTTCTCTACCTCCATTCCTCTCTAAGTATCAATAAACATATCCTCTGGTGAGGATTAAAAAAATTATATAATGTAAATGGGCATTTATGTTCTGCCTTTATTTTAGGACACTACAGCTTGGGGGATTTTTTTCTGTAGAATGTGTTGAACTGAATGTTGTCAGGTATTTTCTTAAAATAAATAAAAATGTGTGCACTAAGCAATGTTCTTTTAACTGTGAATGCTGTTATTTCACTTGATGAGCAACTGCCCTGACTCGTGCACTCCTGTGACATCAGGGGCTTAGATATTTTTCAACCAACGGAAACACAAACTCAGTTCGCATTTAGGCAGTGCTGGATTGTTGGAGCTATTTGTTTATGCTAATTATGTATAAACTAAATTGTACTGGCAGTTAATGAATAGAACTATGATATGATGTTTACAAAAACAACGCATATAAAGCGGGCAAAATCCTACAAGTCACTTATGTGCCTGACTTCAAGTATGTGCTCAGTAAATGTTGGCCACCATTACCGCCATTGAAGACCAAAGGGGAACACCAATGAGTTTGCAAGTAACAGAAGCTTTCAAACTTGTTAACAAAACAAGATAATTTATATGAAAACATGACAGTAAACACACTCCCCCCAATTAGAAAATGGGCTAAGATGTGAAGGGACATTTCATCAATGAGGATACGCAGACAACAAACATACACATGGAAAAAAATGTTCGACATTACTAGCAATAAAGAAGATGCAATTTAAGATGACAATGAGATATCACTTATTAGAACAGGTGAAATAAAAAATGGCAATACCAAATGCTGGCAAGGAAGGAGAGACACTGGAACTCGCATGCACAGATGGTGTGAACGTAAAATGGTACAGCCCCTCCTGAACACAGTCTGTCAGTTTCAAACATATACTTACAATACACGCAGCCATTGCACTCCTGGGCATTATTCCCAGAGAAATAAAAACATGTTTGCAAAAAAACCTGTATACAACTGCTCATGGCAGCTTTGTGTACAATAGCCCCAAATTGGAAGCAATCCAAGTGCTCCCCCGCCCGCCCCAGACTCTTTGGAAAGCTGCTTCCTTCGTGTCTTTGTAAACCACTGTCCCTGCTGCAGACCGCCGTCTCTGCTGCTCCATGCCCGTGGCTGCCTCACAGCAGCGAAGGGCCCCGTTGCCACCTGGCAGTGCTGGAATCCTCTGTAGTTCAACCACACAGAGAAATCCATTAGTTCTGTCTTTGATTCAATTCAAAATTCCCAGGAAAATAAAATCAGCCTACGTGGGCCAGGAGCCTACGCCTTGTCCCATGACAGCGGGGTCACACAGCACAGATGTGTCTGCCAACACAAACACCTTCACCACCCTCCACTGAGGCTGTAGCACAGGAGCCCCAAACTGGGGAGCTGCTTAATTGTTGGTATTGTTCTGAAAAAATCACCTGGAGAACCAGCAGATGTGGAAACACGGCGTTTCTTACATTACAGGAGAGTACACCAACGGTGGCGGGTCGGGGCAAGAGAAACTGCACCTCCTCCAGTCTGAGGCTCGTCATTGGGGGTCCCAGACAAAGGCAGCACGTGTCCAGGTTACACAAGCCTGCGTGCGGCCTGGAGCTACATTACATCAGTGTGTATGTGCAGAAGGAAAAGGTCAAGCAGCAGTCACGGGACAAGACACTGCCCCCAAAAGGAGATAAGGAGGGAGGTGTAATCCACTCCCAGGACAATACACATTCCCCCTGGCCGCCCCGTCACAGGTGATGGGAGAACCATGTATTTACCTCACAGGGGCCCTGATCCCCGGTCATGTCCTTTTTTCCTCCAAGTCAGTCTCCAGCTGGTCCAATCGATGGAGGAATGATAAAATGTGCCATCTATGTCTCACCTGATGAAGAAAACAGTCGCTGGGTACCTGACAAAGCTCGTGGCCATTATTGCGTGACGACTCCTGCAGGCACCTGGAGGAGGCCCTTCTTTCGCCAGCATCTGCTCTCCCGGACATGGTTCTTGTTGGCGGTCCTTCTGGGCCGCCCCTGGGAGATTGGAGAGGAATTGGCTTCGGCTGTGTGACGCCTTCTGAATGGAGGTAGCAGCTTGCTGGGGGCCCACCCTCAGGGGGGTCCTTACTCCCTTGTCGGGGACCCTTTTCCCCAAGAGCCCCAAAGGGGATACCCTCTCAACTGGGTAACAGGTTAGACCTGGAACCCTGGGCCCTGCAGCTAAGACCCTGCCAGCTGGTCGACCCTGGTTCCTTGGCAACTGTTACCCTGCTGGCTGGAAAGTGTGAACAGAAGGGCACAGTCCCTCCGGAGCTTGCCGTGTGCCAATCTTGGGGTTGGGGAGGGGGTCCGCACACGCTGCCTACATGTGGAGTCGCCCTGTGTCTTGCCTGGGGTCAAAAATCAGGGGGTCCGAAGCTCCATACAGGGGACCGTTTTCTCCAGTAGCTCTAGTGACCTTTCCTTGCCAGCTGGAGAGGTGGTTACACGTGGAGCCCTGGGCCCTGCCACAACTTCCTGACAAGCTGGTTAACCCCGGCCCCTAGGCAACCATCACCATGCCCATTGGGGGCCCCCTCCTAGGGGGGGTTTGGGAATTCCCCCTAGGCTTGCTTGCCCGATGCCCACCCTCAGGGGCCTGCTCCCCGCCCCCCCGCCCCCCCAAGCAGAGCAGCGCACCACCCTGGAGAGAGGTGAGCAGGCACAATAGCCCTGGCTTGTTACTGTCAGGGGCAGCCCCACAAAATGCAGTGAAGCGACACTTTGAGCACAGGACCGAAACTCGGAGTGTGGCTGACCAGAGCTCTGGCCTGCCTCCTAATCATCCCACCTCAGGCTTTTGGTTCCCTGAATTGGGAAAGGATATCTATGGTAAATAAAAGTGTTTCTTTCCACTCTTCATTTTGTCCTGGGATCTAGGCAGAAAACTATGCCAGAATCCCTCTTTACGTCATATATTCTGAATTCAAGGCCTTTGGTGGATTACAGGTGTTACAAATATTTTCTCTCCCCTGTGGCATCGTTAGTTTCCTAATGGCTCCTTTCGATGAACGGAAGTTCTTAATCTGCATGCGGTCAAGGTCAATGATCTCATAGTTAGATTTTTGTGTGTGCTTTGTTTTGCTAACAAGGTCATGGAATATTTACATATTTAATCTTCTAGAAGCATTATTTGTCTTTCACATTTGGATTACACTCTCTCCAATATTATTTTTGTAAACCATGTGGCATTTTGACTAGAGGTGTGTTGCATCTACAGATCAAGTAGAAAAGCACTGATATTTTAGCAATATTGAATATTACAATCCATGAAATGGCATATCTCTCATTTATTTCAGCCTTCTTTAAAATTTTCAAAAATGTTTGATAATTTCCTGTGTAGAGTTCTGTAAATATTATAATATTTATTCCTAAATATTTAACTTTTCAATATTATTGAAAAATATTTCATTGAAAATATCTTTTGTTGACTTTTCTATTCTAGTTTCTTGCTAGACTCATTTATTAATAACAACTTATATTTGGATTGTTTTGATTTACTTACACAAATAATTGTAACTTCTGCAAATAATACTTTTATTTTTTCCTTTTCAACCTTATACCTTTTATTCCTTTGCCTTAAGTTGTCGGTTAGGGACTCCAAAAAGATGGTGAATAAAAGCAGGATTGTGGACATCCTTGTCTTGTGCCTGATTTCAAGGGAAAAGCTTTAAACATTTCATCACTATTAAATATATCGTTTTCTCTAATTTTTTGTACATACCCGTTCTCAGGCTCAGAAAGTCCTCTTCTATTCCTAGCTCCCAAAGAATTTTTTTTTAATGAATGATGTTGAATTTCATCAGGTGATTATTCTGCATCTACTGAGATGATCATATACTTTCTTCTCTTTTAATATGATGAGATAATTGATTGGTTTTGAATTTTAAAAACAAAGCCTAGGGGGCCGGCGACAGCTGTGGAGGGCTTCAGAGGGTCCCCGCCTGGCGCCCCCGCTGGCGCCCTCTGGCGCCCAGGCCGCCGGCCCTTTGGCTGAGGAGCCTTCGCCGCAGCACTCTGCCTCAGCCCTCCGGGCGTGGCCACCTGCTGGGTTTCTCGGCTGTGCTCCAACGCCTCCTAACGTGCATCCTGACTTATCTCTCCACCTGCACACCGAAGAATGCAACGTCTTGGTGACCTTACTTAAGGATTGTCACAAAAAGCACAGGATTCTGAAACTTTTTGGTCATTGCAATGATCTTGATCAGGAGATGAGAAAATGCTTGCAGAATAAGCACATGGAGGAGAGGACTGGGAGCAGGGGGCATGGCAATGCAATGCGAAAGAGACTTTCTAATTCTCCAGGTGAATCTGAAACATAAATTATATTTTCACTGGATGCCTTGGCTGAGAAGACCTCAAGACTTTTGGTTGATAACTGAAAGAATCCTATTTCTTTTTTTTTTTTAAGATTTATTTATCTTTAGACAGAGGGGAAGGGAGGGAGAAGGAAAGGGAGAGAAACATTGATGTGTGAGAGATACATTGATCAGTTGCCTCTCACACACACCCAAATGGGAACCTGGCCCTCAACCCAGGCATGTGCCCTGGCTGGGAATCAAACCAGCAACCTTTCGGTTCACAGGTCAGCACTCAATCCACTGAGCCACACCAGCCAGGGCAAGAATCGAATTTCATTTGGTCTTCAGAACCTTTGAATAGGAAATGACCCATGAGAAATCGAGCCACGGAGAAACACGGAAACACTGGCTTCAGAATATTTGTTGGGCAGAGCCTTTAGTGCTCTGATTCCTTTAGCAACACACCTGACTTTTAATATGTTTCTTTCTTTTGCCTATCAGTTAACAATTTGAGTAATTTATATCTCCCTAATAAAATAATTGACTTAAAAAAAATAAAAACAAAGCCTAAAATAAATTCTTGAAATAAACTTAACCTGGTTATATACCATTTTTAAATACTTTTAAGATTTGGTTCCCTATTTGTTTAGGGCTTAAAAAAAATTTTTTTTAGGATCTTTGGTTTTGAAAAAAATTGGTCTATAATTATCATTCTTTATGATAATTATCATATCATAAATGTTTTTCAGGTTTTGATTTGTAATGCTAATTTCATGGAATAGGGAGCATCAGTTATGTTTTCTCATAAAACTAAAGGTAATAACTATTGAAACCACAAACAATGTAAGTACTCACCAAGTTTTTAAAGGAAAAAAATGCAAAGAAAGTACACTTTACAGAGCAAAATATATAGAGGGGGGTGAATCAAGAAAGTATAAAATACGTAAAACAGAACAACAGTAACAGTAAGTTTTAGAGTTTCCTATTAAAAACAACATCTGAAAAATCTCATTTCACTATTTTACTGTAGACATATCTAACAAACTGACACAGAGTTAAAACTAAAAGGATGGATCAATATATAGTAGACAAATGGACACAACATAATGAGAGCAGCAATGTTATGTCAGATAAAATAGGATTCAAGGGGCATTCGTTATCTATTATTGTAAAAATATTACTTCGAAACTTAAAACGACAAGCATTTATTATTGGCCTCTGAAGGCTGGTAACCCAGTAGTGGCTCTGGGTCTGTCACAGGGTTGCAGCCAAGATGTCAGCCAGGGTTGTGGTCCTTGGAAGGTTTGACTGGGGCTGGAGGATCTGCTTCGGAAAATGATCTCGAGAAACAGCTGAGTTATGACTCAAGAGGGAAGGAGCAGCTGCGACGGCAGCTGCAGCCCCTTCATGTGACCTACTTTTCAAAGTTTCACACCATCACTTCTGCTTCATTCTATTCCTTAAAATTGAGTTGCTGAGTCAATGCACGCTTAGGGAGGGAGGAATTAGATCTCTCCCCTCAGAGGAGGAGCCTCAAAGAATTTCTGAACATATTTTTTAAACCACTAGATGGAGCACAGAACACCTTAAAAAATGGTTATACACAAAACCCCAAAGGAAGCATCAACAATTACAAAGAGCAGATTATACAGGCTGCATTCAATGACTTCGATAAACAAAAACAGCTTAAAGTTTATATTATAAGGATAACCACCAGATCAAAAATAAAAACCTTCCAGATTATCAGAAATAACACACACATGCACACAGATACATAGTAAAATATTTAAAATTCAGAAAAAACAAAAACAGAATTCATAATATTAATGAATTAGTGACAGAATTAAGTTTAAGCATATCTGTCATGATAATTATTGCAAAGGAACTAAAGCTGGCTAAGGTAAAAAACAGTCCACAGATTGATACTTATGTGTAAGGATGGTTATTGTAGCATTATTTGTAATAGTGAATATTAGAAATAGCCTTAATTTCTCTCACAAGTGAGGCAGCTAAGTAAATTATAAGTTCCATACAAGGGACAGGACACAGCTTTTAAAAAGAATGAGGTAACTTTATATGTATTAAATAAGACAGTCTTCAAAATGCATCATATTTTAAAAATCAAGATAAAAATATTTGTAGTCTGCGAAAAGAATGTGCTTCTTTTCAGCATACCTCTGGAAAGACCCTTAACAAGCCAGTAATAGTGGCTGCTTGTGGGAAGAGAAGGCAGACGATTAGGGAAAGAGAGGAGAGAGAGACGTACCCTGCCCTGTCTTCTTTTGGAATTTTATATTTGTACCCAAGTGTATATTATTACCTTAAAAATTTTTAATAAAGTTTTAATTAAGACTTTAATTATTTTAACTAAAATAATTAAGTTTTAAATATTTAATAAAGATAGACTAATTGAATTGAATTGGCTAATAATTATGTAAGACATTTTAAAAGTGGTTGAAGAATTACCTCCAATAATGGCTCTGGTTCTTTAAACTTTCCGGGAGTCTATTATATAAACTATTCCATACACAGAAAAAGAAGAAAGCTGTCCAGGTGCAGTACCAAAATGATAAAACACTGAACCAAAAACCCGACAAAAATAGTATAATGAAAAAACCTATATATTCATTTATGCACCTGTGAAAAAAGATGCAAGATAATAATGTCAGGTTGAAATTAAAGTTTTTGCAAAGGGATTGGAAAATGACAAACTTCCTGATATAAAAATGAGCAGAGAAGACAGATAATTCAGAAAAGATATACGAGGCACTGGATACATAAAACCGTGGTCAACATCACTAGTAATGAAGGAAATGGGCGAGCGGTGGGGGGAGATTCATGAGCTACCATTTTGTCCTAGATTATTGAAGATGTAAACGATTGAACACACCCAAGTTTGTGATCGGCTGTGAAGAACCGGGTACTCTCATGAACTGTTTACAACGTTTTTAGAGAGCAGTCTGCCAACATGTATTCTAATCTCGGACACTGGAATTTTGCTTCTAGGAATTTATCCTAAGGGATGAACTGGCCAAGAGGCCTACAATACAATGCATGCACAATAGTGTTTACAGCAGTGGTGACTGGGCATTTAAAAATAAGTTATGATATATTCATATAATTCCTTATAGCCAGTAACAATGATTGTTGAGATTTATAGACTGGAAAGTGATGCACTTAAGAAATGGCCATTTAATTGAAAAGTTTTGCAGCCATTAAATACTATGCATTTGAATATTATTAATTTAATAATTAAATTAATTATATATTAATAATCTAATTAAAATATCACAATAAGTGAATTAAAAAATGTAGAAATATAATTAATTTCCATTAAAATCTCATATTTTTTAGTTTAAAAATGTAAAAAGAAACTGCATCGAAAAGTCTAATAGTACTAACTTTGAGTAGTGGAATTCTGTGATTCTTTTTACAATTTTCAGAATGAACGTGCATTACTTTTATCCCATAAAAATTATATCTACAAAATCTGGCACTGTCTGCTCTTATTCCGTTTATTTCCATCGCCACCTCCTCACTACCTTACCCAGGAAAAGTAGAGTCAAAAAAAGATGAGGGGCACTGCTTTTGCTAGCTCCTAAGGCTTAGAAGAGTTAATTAACTCCTAACCTGGGCAGAGCAATTGACTTCAGATTGGATGATGGTGACGTCATGTCAGTAGAAGTAGCCAATAGTAGTGTACCTGCTTAGTAAGTTTCCTTAAGACCCGGATGCCTCAGTGAGGCATCTGGACCAGCTCCCCAGACACTTCCGCCCTAGACGGTGTCTGCTGAGCATCGTGGCCACGCCCTGCGGACCCGGACATCGCCCGCTCAGCGCGTTCTCCAGGCACGCACCACCCTGGGGTCTCCTCCAAGCGAGTTCTGGCCCTTGTGGGCTCTGGCTCCCGCTCTCAGCCCCTCTGTCCCAGAGCTTCACCACTTTTTTTCCGGATACCCTTGCCGCTAGCGCCCGGCTTGAAAAACGCAAGGATTCACAATGAGTCGCTGCAAATGTTTCCGTGTGTCCTCTTGTGGTCACGCACCCTGTCTCTGGAGACCCAGCAACAGCGGTTACCTCCCTCCCTTGTCTCTGTTTAGGCTTCCCCCTCCGGACCTCACAGTTCAGAAAATAAAACCTTTCGTTAAGGTTACCAGTAACCACTTAATAGCCACATCTAACACTCTCATTTTCTTAATGTTACCTTTTTAAGTGTGATGCTTTCTCTCTCTAGAAAGCATAGAAGGAGCCCAGGAGGAGGAGGCGGAGGAGGAAAAAAGTCACGTGTACAAACACCTCATCCAAAGATAAGCCATGTTATTGTTTCTAAATATTGGGTATTTGTTTCTAAAATACGGCAGATTTACAAAATCGGCATTGCTCTGATTGTTCTTTGTTTTACTTAATTTGGCTTTTGTCAAGTAAGTATTTTGTCTTTAAATACTCTTTTATTTAGTGGCTTAGTAGTATTGTAGCATATGGAATAATTTAGTTACTGTTCCCCTTCTCTTGTATATTTAGATTATTTCCAGCTATTTCCTATTCTAAATAATTCTGTGATGAACATAAATAGTACATAAATTGTCCCAATATCTGAATATTTGCTCAAGATGAAATCTGAGGGATATGATTTTTCCCCAAAAAATATTCGGTTTAACCCTCCTTGTTATTCCAAATGAAATCAAAATGTTTGTCTAATTTTGAAACTGAACAGCTAGGAATTTTGATTTATGACTGACTACCCAGACCCTCCAGCTCATCTCCATGTGCCTCTGTGTTTGTCCTGGGCCCACATTGTTCCCAGGCTGTCTGTTCTCTGAAGTACATTATGCGAATCCTAGCCAGCCCAGAATCCATAGAAGCCGAAAGCTCCCATCTCCCTCAGCCTGTCCCCTAGCAAAAGGAGCCCACCCAAGTGCCGCCCGCCAGCAAGGAGAAAGCATCCAGAACAGGGGCTTCCTTCCGCCTCGGGGTCATCGACTCTACCTTGCCTGGTTCTCCAGTTATTGCTGAGGCGAGTTACTGGTGGCACAGTCCAGTGTAAGAAGCTGCATTTTCTTTCTGAAACCTTGACGGAAGGTGCTTTAGCCCCCACCACAAAGTTATCTTTTGCCCAATCCAAATAGCCCCGCTGTGGCTGAGATCATATTCATGGTGGACATGAGTCAGTATTTGACATCATCTTTAGTCTGGTACATACAAGGTCCTAAGTGACCCAGCACTGGAACATGACAATACGATTTTATTGTGCACGACTGATCACTGACTTTAGGAGCAACTTTTCAAGGCCTGCTCCTCCCTAGAATAATCTTTTGTATACTTCAGATATTATAACTGTTTGGTCTGGTCTCCAGACTCGACGCTCGAGGCGAAGCCCCTGGTACCACACCCAGCCTCTTGAATATTGGTTGGCAGCGGTCCCTCCTACCTGCAAGAAACTAGGCTTTTGCTGGTGACAAGAACTGTGGATCACAGGACATTAGAATTGGAAAAGACCTTGAAAAAAGTATACGTGCCCTAGTTTCCCTGCTTACAGAAGTTCATCTGAAGTCTCACAGCTATTTAATGGCAGGGCCAGGTAACACAATAGTAGACTCTCAATTGCAAGTAAGTACCAGACCCTATTCTGTTTCACACATTTGATCATTTAATCTCATAATCACCTTATGAGGTAGGTTATCTCCATTAATCTTAAACTATCTTACTATCTCCATCATGATGAAAGGTTAAGTAAATCTCCTGAGGTCACACAGTAGATGAGTCCGAGTTTGAACCCAGCCTCTCCAATCCCACAGCCTAACTTCTTAACCACTGGGCTCTTTACGTCACTAGATACCCTTGTGAGGAGGGAGATTTTTAAAATGTATCTTGAGGTCTCAGGTTTAAGGTTTATCTTCTAATATCAGGAACAACTAAATTCCACTTAGTTTTTTCCCATTTTAAAACCCTGGGGTGAAATATTTAAACAAGAACAAAAAACTAAACCCATCAGTTGAACCCCTTGAGGGAAGGAAGTTATTTTAATAATATCCTTTACTTTTCTCCTCTTGTTGGTTTGCCTAGAGATACAAATCTAGAGTATCTGCTCTTAAATTGTAGTGTATTGGGAGGACCAGATATAATCATAAGCGGAATATTGCTGTGCACAGAATATCTCCAGGAGGATTTCTTTTTAAGGTTTTATTTATTTGTTTTTTAGAGAGAGGGGAAGGGATGGAGATAGAGAGGGAAACATCAATGTGTGGTTGCTTCTTGAGCGCCCCCCTACTGGGGACCTGGCCCACATCCCAGGCATGTGCCCTGACTGGGAATCAAACCTGCAACCCTTCGGTTCCCAGGCTGGCACTCTATCCACTGAGCCACACCAGCCAGGGCTGGAAGGATTTTTTAATGGCACTATGTCCACAAGGAGAGGAGCTGAGTGGGAAAAAGTAGGAAAGACTGTTCTAGTACTTTCTGTACCTTTGGAACTTCCTGCCATGTAAATGGATTATCTAATCAAACAATATACAAAAATCAGAGACAGGACCCTTGTCTTTTTGTGTGTGTTGCATGTCTGAATGCATAACTCTGAATCCTATTTTTCTCGGTTATTACAACATAACCATTTTCCCATGTAATTGCAATTTTTCATAAACATAAGTTTTATGTACACATCCTTGTTAAAAATCTCAAGAAATTTGGGCACTTCCAATACAGATAACTTGGATTTCTCAATTTCCTTTGGGACTCTTCATTAATGTGAATCATAACATCAACATTCAGAACCTCCCACTTTCCTAAGAATTAGCTAACGTGTCTAAAGTCTATGTTTAGGCACATGGCATTTGTACCAAAAAATTACCTCATTTAACCCCCACGACAAGCTGAGGTAGAAGTCGTAATCCTCACTTCAGATGAGAGAGCAGAGGTTCCAAAGGTACAGGCAGCTCATAAATAATACAGTTGGTACTTGGGACCAGGAATCTGGATTTCAGGGTCTGGACCATGTTGTCCCTACCAAAGATGCTGTCGGTTTTGTGGCATTTTCGAGGACAGCTTCCCTGACCTCCAGCACACATGTTCACTGACCACTTAGTGGTTAGCAGTGTACCCGGGTCTAGCAGTAGAAAGGTGAAGACGATGTGCCTCCTTCCTGTCCTCAAGTCTCCACGCAGAGAGGACAGCAAAGGCAGCTCTGCCACCCAAGCGCCAGCAGAATGAACACGTTGGTGCAGTGGCAGCCACAGGGGCCCTGGCCGGGTCACAGACACCACCCCAGTGCAGGCCAACTGGAGGCAAATTAGGGAGGGCAACAGGCCCTGCAGGCAGAAGCCATAAGGGGCAGCTCCCAGGGATGTGCACGTGTCTAGGGCTCCGGAAGGCTGGGCAGAATCTGTGCAGGGAACGGTGGCAAGGGTGGGTAGGAGCTGCAGGGAGGGCTCTCGAACGTCCCTCTGAGGAGCTGGGAAAATTACAGGATGGCACAGTCACTCCACGTGGAAGGTCCTGGCACTGCCATTTCAGTGACCACGGGGATCATGAGAGACTTTCACTGTCCTGATCAATGGACAAACTGTCGAGAGAAACCTCCTCCTCTACAAGGAGGAGGAAGCAGGGAAGAAGGCCACAGCATACTTAACTTTGCCCTCAAATAACTCCTGTCTGATGTGGGAGTGACAGGGAGACATGGAGGTCAATGAGAGAAACCTATGTGGTCTCTTCGCTCGCTTCCAGCGGCTGCCACTGTCAAGTCCTCTCACGTGGGTCAGCACTGTGCAGGCATGCTGCCATCAGACCTTTGTAAGGTGGAGATTGTCCCCGCTTTCACAGATGGGGACTTGAGCTCAGGGAATCCAGTGTGTGCCCAACGGCACACAGCGCATCAGTGGTGGGGCCAATATAACCAGATACCAGGACACTCCAATTTGAACTGCCAGCTGTACGAGGAAAACCAGGCAGCTGGGCCTGAAGGGTCGTGAGAAGGCGGGGCTGGCAGGGGTGTGCACGTGACAGAAGTCAGGAAACTCTGGTCCAGAGGCAGAGCTGGAGAAAGATGAGCGCTAAACACTGCCCTAGAAGACTAACTGTACTTGGGCAGGTAGGGGTGGGGGGCCACTAGGGTGACAGGTGAGACTGAAGGAGAAGGCGTCTGGCAGCAGCACATGGGATGAACTGAAGGTGGGAGAAGCTGGACGGGGGGGGCTGCCTGGTGGGCTGCTGTCTTCAGCCTGAATGCAGTGATGAGCAGGCGAGTGAAATGGGGACAGGCGGGAGTGGAAGACGAGGAGAGGAGAGGGTTCAAGGAAAGAAGGAGCAGATTCTTGGACTAGGACTCCTTGTCCATAGAACAGCTGCCCCCTGCCTGAGCCAAAACCTACAACTTGGGATATATGGGTTTAAGGGCAGTGTCAAAGGTGAGAGGGACATACAAACAACAAAAGAAAAAGTAAACGACTGGGCATTGTCAAAATTAAAGACGTGTTTCGGAGGGCATCTTTGGGAAAGTGAAAAGACAACCCACAGACTAACAGAACATTTTTGTAAATCGTATATCTGATATGGGACTTGTATCAAGAATGTATAAAGAACTTTTACAACTCAATAATTAAAAGTACAAATAACCTAAGTAAAAAAGGGCAAAGGATCTGAAGTTAGTTCTCCTGAAAAGACATATGAGCGGCAAATAAGCCCATGAAAAGATGCTAAATATCATTAGGCATCAGGGAAATGCAAATTGAAACCACAATGAGTTGCCAGTACGCCCCCCACTAGGATGGCGAAGTTAAAAGACACGCAGTAACCAGTGCTGATGAGGATGTGGCACAGTTGAAACCTTCATACACAGCTGGTAAGAATGTGAAATGGTGCAGCCACGTTGGAAAGCAGGCTGGCAGTCCCTCCACAGGTTGACCCAGCCAGTCTACTCCTAGGTATATATACTCAAGAGAATGGAAAACATATGTCCGCACAAAAACTTGTACACAAATGTTAATAACAGCATGTTCATAATGGCCGAAAAAGTGGAAACAATCTAAATGTCCACTGCCGGAATGGGTAAGATGTAGTCTATGCACACAACAGCATATTACCCAACAATGAAAAGGAGTAAAGTCGAATACACGCTAACATGAACTTTTACTTACGAGAGTACTAAAAGAAAATGTCAAAAAGTGGGTTTTATTTCAAACATCATGTTTATTTTTGTAAAAAGGGGTCTAGGCTATCCAAATTATTCTGTTTAAAAACTCTTCCAATAACTAAGGTGGAAATATAAAACACTTCAAGGAGTTTATTATAACTAACAAAACAATTTCTGGTCAAGATAACTATATAAAAATTACATTAGAAGGGCTAGATACTTTGAGAGCGCACACTGGCCCCAAGATGCGTTTGGTATCAAAGTGCCTCGAGCCTTTGTGAGTCTGAGTGCCTTTAAAGGGGCCCGCTCACCAGTTTACCAACATCCTCACACTCCCCACCTGGTGGCCTTCACTCAGTGGCATTTCCCACCATGTCCCTCCCGTGGCCCCTGCCAAAGTACACACCAGATTTATAACCAACTTATGGTTCCGAATCATCATTTCTGTTTAAAATGTCCATTTTTGTGAACCGGGGGTACAGGCAGGAGAAAGGATGTGAATCCTTGGTCAGGAACGGGCCACCCTCAATGAGAATATTGCTACTATAGAAAAATATTTCCTTTTAGAATGCTGTCCCCAGGACACAGTGATTGGGCATCAAAAATTGCCTGTAGGCATGCGTGAGGTAAAAAAGGTGGAGGTATAAGTCTGGCAGGCATGGCTGAGGGAGAAGGAATTGGGACAGAAACGCAAAAGACAGCAGAGCAAGAATAAGGCTGAGGTCAGCAAAGACATGCCCCCCTCGCTTCTCACTCCCTGCACACCCCCAGGCTGCATCCACTTTCCCTCCCTTCTCACGCCTTTGTAACAGGGACCGGGGAATTTCCTCCACAGCGATTATAGAAGCACATCCCGTTCCAGTCCTGCTGTCTCATTTACAGATGAGAAAGCTGAGGACCCGAGAGGAAACAGGTCTAAACTATGGTTTTAAAATTGTGTTTTTTAAGCACTCTGAAACCCTCTGTTCAGAGGAAATTATCCAAAAAGTGTCAAGAGATAAATCAGAGTTGATCTGATAGGCAGCCTTGCCTTGGGCCTTGAGGGGCCCCAGGGAGGCTCTGTGAAGCAGCTTTTAAATACTGGTTAAGTGACAGATAAACCAAGCCCTGGTCCTGTCCCAAAGCCACAGCCAGGGCCTTCCATTAACTATATTTCAGTTTTCTGTATTATTGATACTCTGAAATCTGGAGCTCACTGATCATGGGGAACTACGCCTCCCAGGGCTAGCTAAACTATCCGATCCTAAACCTGTCCACCCTGTACCTGATTCTTCTTTTCCTTCCTGTGAAAACTACAACAGTATCCCACCTATGCTCTCCCTTCACTCTCGCTGCCTCCTAGGTCCCCTGGTGCTTCCCAGTGTGGGTCCCCGCACTCCCAAACTGCACGGCCTCTCTTGGGAACTGTAAGTAACAAACTGTTTTCAACTGCAGTTGTCTCCTGGTCTGTTGGCCTCACCATGCCTGAATGCTAATAAAACCTGCATTTAAAAAACTTTAAAACAGGTCTACTATATAGGCAAACATTATCCCCAGAAATGGGGATATTAGGGTTCAGAAAATTCACACCTGCCACGACTGTGGGGAGAGCCTGGCCAGCTGTTTGTCTGTCTGATGGAGGACTTTCAACTATAGGTAAAGAACAAAAATGAAGAGGGAGGCTCCGGGCCTGGAGCCATGAAGAATCAGACAGTCAGCAGCAAGATCCTGGCAAGAAAGCAGGAGGTAGAGGTGCCCAGGTGAGTGGGCTTTAGGAAGAGGGGCAGAAAGAAAGCAGGACCATGGCATATACCTGCCAGCATCTGGCGGGCTCTAGGCCAGCCTCAGCCATCCAGCTCCTCCTTGATGCTAACGCGCAAGGGGCAGATGCGCATAGGCTTGGGGGGCCCGTCCCCCCGTGTACCTCCCAGGTAGAAGTAGGGCCGCACCTCCCCAAAGCGGGCATGGAAGGTGTAGAGGTGGCTACGGCGCTCAGCGTCATAGAAGGACAGCTCGCCCTCCTCACATTCCAACTCCACACGCAGGCGGCGTGGGATGGAGGGGACCAGTGGTGACGTGGTGGGGTCTGAGGTCACGCAGTGGTCACCCTCCACCCCCTGCGTGCGGCACAAGTACCAGAAGCCGGAGCGAGTGTCCTGGTAGCAGCTGTGGGAGTGGCCCCTGGCACCGGCATCCTTGCGCATGCGTGCCACGCCCACCCGCCAGCTGGGCAGCGCCCCCAGGTCCACCTCCCAGGCGTGGGAGCCGTGGGAGAAGGTTCGCGAACCCAGCAGGCAGGGTGCCGAGGAGAAGCGCTCTGGGTTCTCCACCTGCACTTGGTAGCCGTGGTTGGTGACACTGGTGAGGTCATCGGACACAGACAGCCAGCCAGCTGCGGTGTTGGGATCAAAGCTGAAGGGCACTGAGAGCAGAGGGGAAAAGCGGGGTGAAGTCAGCAAACCTCATCTCCTGCCCTTCTGCCACACCAGCTGATGCCCCCATTCCCCCAGACTGACCAGCGGTGTCCCACCTGGCCCCAGCCTAGGGAGGGAATTGCCCTGGGCTGAGGGGTAGTGCTGTGGTCTGAAATGCGCCCTGCCACAAAAGCCCCCATCCCCAGTACCTGCAGTGACCTTATTTGTTTCAGGTGTAATTAGACTGGACTAGGGTGGGGCCTTAATGCAATGACTGTTGTCCTTACAAAAAGAGAAGCAACACAGTGAGGGGAGGTCACATGACCACAAAGGTGGCGCTAACAGTGCTGCAGCCCTAGCCAGGGCTTGCCTCCAAACACCAGAAGTTAGGAGGAGATAAAGAAGGATCTTCCCCTGCAGGATCAGAGGGTGCATGGCTTTGCCGACACCTTATTTTGGACTTCTAGTCTCTGGCAGTGTAAGAATAAATTTCTGACATTTGAAGGCATCCAGTTTGCAGGCTTTGGTTATGACAGCCACAGGAAGTTTGTACAGGTCGGGATCCCGATGCCCACACAGCTCCCATGCCGTGCTGGAAAGGCACGTAACATTCTTTGGGTCACTGACATTTCTCCCAGTAAAAGCATGAGGACTGAGTCGGTTTGGGTGGCTACAACAAAAGTACTACAGACGGGGCGGCTTCAACAATGGTTTATTTCTCACAGTTCCGGAGGCTGGGAGTCCAAGATCAGGGTGCCCCACAGCCAGGTTCTGGTGAGGGCTCTCCTTTTGGTTAACAGATGGCCACTTTCTTGCTGTGTCCTCACAAAATGGAGAGAGAAAGCCTGCTCTGTGTCTCTTCTTATAAGAGCTCGGATTGCCATCAGAGGGCCCCACCCTTATGATCTCATCTGATCTGAATCACTTCCCAAAAGCCCTGTCTCCAAACACCATCACTTTGAAGGTTAGGACTTCAACATAAAAATTGGGGGGGAGGGGGCCCACTGCACATGACATAGTGATCCTGTGGGCTGGAACCGCCTTGAGAGAGGCAAACCTGAACTGAGGAGGTCTTTCATTATACACACGATACAGTTCTGAATAGAGAGGACAGTCAGTTTCTTTTTCTGAAGAGATGGCTACGTGTCAGGACCCAAAGAGGAAGGAGTTCTGCCAGAAGGGGCTTGAGCAGTGGGGCAAGGGGTGGAGGAGGAGCAGAGCAGAAGGGATTAGTCAAGGAATGACAAGGTCTGATGAATTGGTGGGGGTGTGTGTGGAGAAAGTGAGTTTGGCTGGTTCTCTGTCGTGCATGAAGTGTCCCCCACTATCTGTACCACGTGCCTGCACCCCCACTCACCAGATTCGACAGATGTGACCATCTTCCGCCAGACACGGTACTGCAGGGAGTCTAGGTACTTGCAAATGTCGATGAGCAAGCCAGGCTGTACGGGTTCTGGCTCCATGGTGCAGAAGAGGCTGGGAAAGGAGAACTGGGCCTAGTGGGCAGGGCCAGAGCCATGTATCCTGGACCTAACTAGGTCAGCTGAATTTAACAACAGGACTTCTTCACTTGTCACAGGCCTAAATTCCCCACCACCTCACCCAGGACAAACCCAGACTGCGCTCTGATGGAAGATGAGCCAGGAGCCAGTTGGGCGGCTCATACTACTTCAGGATTCAGTACGAGGGCTTCCCCTGCCCAAGCTGAGATATAGATAGGACTTTCTCAGACGTGGTTCCCATCCTTGTGGGTAGAAATCACACTTACACATCTGCTCACTGGATGTCTGAGTTGAAAGGGACCTTAAAGGTTCTCTAATCCAACAGTATGAAGGGTCACTGGCCTTTGCTCGAACACCTAGAGTGACAGGGAGCTCACCACTCCCAAAGCACTCTCTTCCATCTCTGTACAGCTGTCACTGAGACACAGTTCTTCCTTGCTCATCCCTGTGGACAACCATCAGCATAAACCAGTCTATGTCCTGAGGCTCTAAGAGGGAGGGGATGACGAAGAAACAAACTTAAAGGTTGGGGTGACCTACTGGGAACTATGAGCTGCATGCAGGATGGTATTCTCTCTCCCCGCCCAGTGGGTGGTAATGCCCCACGCTCAGGAAAACAACACTGTACCAGTGGGGTGCCGTGAAAGAGGGCTCTCTCCGCACGGCCAGTCCCTGCTGCTCCCTCTGTATTACACCCAGCTGGCTTTATTACCTGCCTGACCCTGGAGCCACTGGAGTTTGCATCCCTGGTATTTCTGCCTGCTCTTTCCCTCCCCTACATCGGTGTTGGCAACTTACCGGCGCTTTCGGCTCTTGTGTTTCTGAAAGAGAAAAAATCAGACACAAACATAGACACCGAGAAAACATATGTTTCTGACCTCAAAAGGAGCCACATATCCCATGTTAAGATGGCCATACCTCCCAAATTAACCACAGATTCAATGCAATTCTATCAAAAGTCCAGCTGACTTCTTTGCAGAAACTTATAAGCTGATCCTAAAATTCATCTGAAAATTCAAGGGACCCAGAATAGCAAAAACAATCTTGGAAAAGAACAAAGTTGGTGGCTTACACTTCCCTATTTTAAAACTTATTAAAAGCAACAGTAAACAAGTCAGCATGGTACTAACATTAAAGACAGGCATATTGGTCACTGGATGTTGAAAGTCTAGAAATAAATCCTCACTATTTACTGGCAATTGGTTATCTACAAGGGTGCCAAGACCATTCAGTAGAGAAAGAATGGTCTATAATAAATGGCGCTGGAACAATTGGATATCCACATGCAAAGCAATAAAGTTGGATTCCTACCTTGAGCCACATACAAAAATTAACTCAAAATGGGTCAAAGACTTAAATGTAGAGATAAAACTATACAACTCACGACCTTGGTTAGGCCATGGTTTCTTAGCTATGAGACCAAAAGCACAAACAAGCAGCAAAAGAAAACATAGATAAGTAGCACTTTATCAAAATAAAAAATGTTTGTGCTTCAAAGGATGTCATCAAGAAATTGAAAAAATAACTCAGAATGGAAGAAACTATTTATAAATCATATAGCGGATAAAGGCCTAGTATCCACAATATATAAAAAAATTATAATTTAACAACAAAAGGACAAGCAACCCAATTTTTAAAATGGCTAAAGGGCTTGAATGTGCATTTCTCCAAAGAAGATATACAAATAGCCAACAGCTACATAAAAAGATGTCAACGTCACTAGTCATCAGGGAAATGCAAATGAAAACCATAAGGGATACCACTTCACACCCATTATGGTGGCTATAATCAAAAAGACAGGTAAGTGTTGGCAAGGATGGCATTTGGCAACTGCAATCCTCGTGCTGCCAGTGGGAGTGTAAAATGGTGCAGCCTCTTGGGAAATAGCCTGGCAGCTCCTCAAGGAACTCTGCTCTGACTAAATCTTTTCAGCCTCTTGACCCAAGCAGAAGATGTGGTCTGTAAGCTCCTCCAACCCAGTATCTGGGACCTATGGAAAAACTGGGTGGCCTGGGGCTGCTGATCTCCTGCTCCCCATTGGTTCCTGAACGTCTAGTCTCTGTCACTGAATGAAAAGGATGAGATCCTCACCATGAGAAAAGAAACATCGTCTTCCTTCATCTCCATCTGCAGTCGTTCTGTCTCATGCATCAGAGCCTTTGTGTCTTCCTTGAGCTGCTTCATCTTCTCCTCTGCCAGAAGCTGCTTCTGCCTTGTCTCCTCGGCGATGGCGTCCAGGATGGCCTGCTCCTCCACCCGTAAGAACTCTCGAAGCTTATCGAACTCCTGCCGGGTTCGCTTTTCCAGCCAGGCAGCCTTTTCCTGCGGCAGAGAGTGGGCAGGAGGCACAGAGGATCAGCCATGGAGGGAACCTTGGCCATCACCTAGCCCAGTGGCTCTCAGAGTTTCAGTGAAGGAGCTCTACTTTCAAAAGAAACCATTTGTAGAACCCAAATGGAGAAAATATTGACACAGTTTTCTTAGCACACTTTACAAGTTTAAATTTCAAATTATTCAAACAGTATAATGAAGTTGTTTTGATTAATTTTTTAAGTTGAAATTGCTGCTTATACATGACAAATCTAGTCTTGTAACCTCCTCCAAATACAATATTCTGTATCTTGTTTAAGTTGCACAACAGCAAAAGAAATCCTGAATCATGAAAAGAATCACTGCAAATAGCAACTATTTTAAAAAAATTATCTGCCTTCCAATTCTAGGACTTCAAATTGTTTGATCAAGATGCTTACCAAAATAGTAGGAAGTATTTATTTCAAAACAGAATCATTAATAACATGCATACTCCTAATCGTAACTACAAAAAGCTTTAAAAAAGTTAAAACCACAAATGTACTCAAAGAAAAAGCAGAAAAATATTTCTCATTTTTGCAATGAGAAAGACCTTTCTTACTGTAAAATGAAACTGAGAAGCCTCAATGAAAGAAAGAAGTAACTGAATACATATAAAAATAAGAAACTTAAAAAATTTATTTATTTATTTATTTTTTGAGCGAGGGGAAAGGAGGGAGGAAGAGAGGGGGAGAAACATTCGATGTATGAGAGATACGTTGATTGGTTGCCTCTTGCGTGCCTCCAGCTGGGAGCCTGGCCTGCAACCTAGGCATGTGCCCTGACTGGGAATCGAACAGCAACCTTTCACAGGCCGGCACTCAATCCACTGAGCCACAGCAACCAGAGTAAAATAAGAAGGTTTGTAAGGCAAGAGACCACTAAAAGAGGTGAAGACATATTTATGGAAATATACAAATTGTATATTTCATGATGACTACCAGAAAAACACCTCAAAATGTGTGCTCTAGCAACGGCAGGTGAGTAATGCACACCTTTGGATGGAAAATTCAATATATGTATATGGGGCTGACACTACAATGATAAAATGATTCACTGACAAAGTGAAAGTGACTAAAAAAAGTGAAAATGATTCACTTGAAAAGGAATGACAAACTAGGAAAAATATTTCCAACATATATACATATATGAATATATATAAGAACATATTATTCTTAATATGCAAAGTGCTCTCATTAATCCACAAGGAGAAAAAAATAAATATTCCAAGAAAAAAATGACTGAATTGGCATTCACAGAAGGAACCCAAATGGTTGTTATACTTGTGAAAGGATGTACAAACTTACTAATAATCTGAGAAATGCAAATAAGCAGAGATGGCACTGTTTAAATACCAAGCTAAGAAGACTGATAATGTATGGTGGGAGGGCGAATGAAACCTGGGATGATTCTGGTCACACAGGAAGATAAGAAACAGAGCAGACAGGAAAAACCAGCCAGAAGACTTAGCTCACTGAAGGGACAGAAAGAAGGTCGGTGGGGCTGAAACAGAGGGTGCAGCCCAGCCTGGGAGGACATGAAGGTGAGCGGCAGGAGGGCACTGGATGAGGGCCTCGGAGGCCATGGCGAGGGGTCTGGAGTGTATTATGTGTGTCATGGGAGCTGCTGGACAGTTATAAGCAGAGGAGTGACATGATCATGCATTTCTCTAAAAGAGCAGTCTACTCTGTGGGGATAGGATTGCAGAGCAAGAGCGGTAGGAAGCACAGGGCCCAGGTAGGAAGGTAGGTGAGAAAAGATGGTGACCTGGGGACAGGACTGCTGATGGAGGTGGACATGGAGAGTGCGCAGGAAAGAGGAATAACTAATGATCCCCGGTCATCACTGGCTTGAGCACTCAGGTAGATGGAGAAGTGTGGCACTTCAGTTAGTCTGAAACCATAGCGCAGAAGGGGGAGGTGGCTTTTTTTTCAATCCTCACTGGAGGATATGTTCATTGATTTTAGAGAGGGGAGGTGGAAAGAGGGAGAAAGAAACATTGATGTGAGAGACAGACTCTATTGGTTTTCTCCCACATGCGCCCTGACTGGCGACCGAACCCGCAGCCTAGGTAGGTTTGTACCCTGACTGGAATAAAACCTGCAGTCTTTTGGTGGACAGGCTGATGCTCCAATCAACTAAGCCACCTGGCCAGGGCGCACTTTAAGCCACTTCTGTGGCTGCTGGCATGACCATGCCTAGTATTTAAACAGGCCCTGGCATGACAGCCACAATCACTGTTCAAGAGCACGGCCAGGCTAGACCGTCAGGGCTGGGGAAGGCCGACTCTGCATCAACAGCCACGGTTGGAGCCAACCCACCCTCGCCTGTCCCCCAGAGGGCCCCAGGCGGCCCGGTCTCCCACCCAGCCTGAGCGCTCACTTACCTGATTGTGCTTGGCAATGGCCTGGTAGGAGCTCCGTATGGCCAAGAAGGCCTTGGCTTTCTCCCGCAGCGAGTTCTCCATGTTCCTGCACTTGGCCTGATAGGAGGAATGAGAGGGAGGCAAGATGGCAGGTTAGGAGTGGAGGCCAGACGGGGAGAATGACACATTTACAACTGGAGTTTCACTTCCACAAGGAAGTTCCACTCAATCACAATTACTGAACTCAGTCCACCCACAGACTGCAAGGAGCAGCAGGAAGTATGGCCCTGACCTTGAACCTGATGTTTACAGCACAAAGGGTCCTCAGATACCCTTTAACCCAACCGTGTTGTTTGATTCCCATTACAGATAGGGAGACAGGGCTGAGGGGGTCAAGGGGCCTATTACCTCTCAAGGTGGTCACAGTATAGAAGAGGGGCTGCGCCCTGCTCAGGCCTAAAGCCGGTCCAGGCTCAGCCGTGAATCGTGAGCCCTGTGTTTAACTGTAAAGGCAATGTGCCTCCAGGATCCCTTTGTGACTTTCTAAACTGGACTGGCCTGCAGTCACTAACCAACAGGTCTGGTTACAGGGTTCATCCAGTTATTCCCCATGGGTCCTTATCTAAACTACATGAACTGAATTAGAACTTCCTGATATTCTAATTTTGCTTGGATCAATACTTTAATCAGTGGATTCAAATACCTTTTTGTTAGTAGTTTTGTTTTTTAAACTTTAACCACTGCTCTAATCTCCTTGGACTCCTTGAAGAACTGGGAGTAGTTTGATTTTTTAAAAGATTTTATTTATTTACTTTTAGAGACGGGGAGGGGAGGGAGAAAGAGAGGGAGAGAAAAATCAGTGTGTGAGAGACACATCAATCAGCTGCCTCTCACATGTCCTTAATACCCCAACTGGGACCTGGCCCACAACCCAGGCATGTGCCCTGACTGGGAATCGAACCAGCGACCTTTTGGTTTGCAGGGCGGCACTCAATCCACTGAGCCACACCAGCCAGAGCAGGGCGAGTTTTAGGCTAAATTCCCACCTTTTGTATCCAAGGCCTAGCATGTTCTATCTTTACCTTTTTCTCACTACATTCTGAGAAAGCTTTTCAATTTTTTTCTTTGGACAAATAATAAAAAAAATAACAATTCTAATAATAATTATAAATGACTACCATTTACTGAGCATTTATTATTTGCCAGGGACTGCACTAATTACTTTACAAATTATGTCACTTAACCATCACATTATCCCTATTAGGCAAGTAATAATATTAGCCCCATTTTACAGATGAAAACAACTGAAGCACAGAAGGGGGAAGTGACTAACCCAAGGGCACACAACTAGAATGTGGCAGAACAAGAACATGGTAGGCAGCTTCTAAGACGGCCCTCCAGTGATCCCTCATTTTTGTGAGGTTAGTTTGTTGTTTTAAGCTGCCCCTTACTCTGTTTACAGCTACTGGCACTCTAGGCGTTGGGATGTTGAGAAAGTGTCCCAGAAAGATGCCCAGTGCCGGAGGCCTCCCCACAGCTACACAAAACATGGGCCAGCTGGGGAAGCAAGTGACCAAGACGAGGGATCTCGAGGCTCCATATCCACGGCCAGGCCTTGGGCTCCTGCACCTCTAACCTGAGTGTGTTAAGTTCCAGGTTTCTTGAGTTTTGTCCACACTTGTGCTTCTCAAAGAGCCAAGGGCCACACCCTGCTGGCTGAAAGGGTGCGCGGCCTAAAAACTGGGTAGGGCTGTCTCGAAAACATCACGTAACCCGTGTTCGCACATTTCTCTTGTACATTCTCTGTTCTCCCTTCTCAGGCCGCCCTGAGCCGGCTTTGATGACAAAGGCAGCCTGTATAGGTTACCAGTCATCCAGGAGGGGCCTTGAGTCGACACCAGCAAGCTGGCCGCCCGAAGTGGTGCGGGACTGGGCACACTCAGCTCTGGCAGGCTGGAGTGGCAGGAGCAGCGGGCACAGGGGTGCTGGGTTCCAGTGTTGCCTTAGCCACCACGTGCGCTCTGGACCACCTCCCTCGCACAGCCGCGCTTACCCGAAAGTCTTGGGCAGTGTCCTTCACTGTCTGCACACGGTGTCCCTGGTGCCGGGGGTCGGCCTGGCAAGCGGAGCACAGTAGCTCCTTGTCATCGATACAGAATAGGTTGAACTGGCCGCGGTGCAGGCGGCAGAGGCGCGGGGAGCGGCAGCCCTTCCAGCGCGAGCCTTCGGCCTCCTCGCGCAGCAGCTTCTCCACCAAGTTGTTGAGGGTGTGGTTGGTACGCAGGTCGGCGGAGGCTGCGCGGTCCTTGCACACCGGGCAGGTGGGCGCCACCTGCGCCTCCCAGCAGCTGGTCACGCACTCGCGGCAGAAGTTGTGGCCGCAGCGCAGAGTCACGGCATCGCGGAAGGGATCGTAGCAGACCGCGCAGAGCAGCTCCTCCTTCAAGGAGCGGAAAGGCCCCGGGGACACCGCGGGACCTGGCTCCATATTAACTACAGACGGCAACTTTCGCTTCCCCCTCACCCACCCACCTGGAGTCTCGAGGGACCCCTGGGTGAGCTACGCCCAGCCCCTCTCCCTCAGAGAGCTAAACGACAGTGGCGCCGGCCAATCCTGCGGGGCACGCATCGAGGCTCCGCCCCACTTCCGTTCTGCGCGGAAAACCCGGAAGAGCGAGGCAGGGTCGGTCTGCTCTATTGTCCCCGCCCACTTGTCAGGGTGTCTGGATTTATGGAGGAAGAAACGCTACGGCCGAGCACTAGGACTTCCGTGTCACTGGAAAGGTAGTTCCGATTTGAAGCGGGAAATAAAGACTTGGAACCCCGTCCTTAACCAACCCGGTAAGTGTCAGGCCCGCGAGGTAGGAAAAGCGAGAGCTCCTCACTTCCTGGATCCGAAGTGGAGCCTGGGTCTTAAAGCGCGGCGAGTGTTTTCACCACTTAGGACTTATCGTGCCCTTTCGAAGATTTGTGGCCACTCTTGCATTAGGCGGTTACTTAATTTTGGTCAGTCTGATTTCCCCCTGGGGTAAGGAGGAAACAGGGGAAGGAAGACCCCATTCTTGTTCCCTGATTCCATAAGCGGGCAAGTCACAATCTTTCGAAATCGATTTTCTCGAGTGTAAAGGGACGCTAATACCTTCTCTCCATAAGCCGTGAGGATTAAAGTGAAATGTGAAAAGTGCTCATGACATTAGGCAGGGCCTCATTGGAAGAGAGTCGGGACTTCTCCAAAGTTAGCTGTGGGAACGAGAATCCATCCTGGTATGGCCGGCCTGAATCTCCCCGACTCCCCATTTCTGCCTCAGTTTGATCACTTTACAGCCTTCAGGTGCAGGATTCCTTTCGCCTGATTTAGAATGAAATGCTTCCATTCCTGGTTTCTACTGGAAGACAGTTTCCACAATGTCTCATGTTTCTGTATGGGGCAGGGACACTGACTGCCTTTTTCGGGCTGTCTTTCCAAGGATGTTTCTATGGTAAACAGCCTCAGAAAGCAGAAAGAATGTCTCTCCAGAAAAAAGTCTGGCGATCTTCTTTCCACTGTGAAATACTCGGGTTCCCTCAGCTTCAGGCCTTTTAAGCTCCCCTATAGTGCAACCTCCTGTGGTCTTCATCACATGGGCTTGTGGGAATTAGGGCTCAGGAAAGTGGCCCGAATGATAGTCTGACTACGGCTATTGCTGTTAGTAATAAACAGTCTTTTGTCTCTGGCCTTTTGAGTCTCATCTACCGTAACTCCTAAAACTGGCAGGCTAACTTGTTAGTTTGCAAGTAGGCTAAAATTTCCTACCTTTTATAGGTCTTGATAATTTTCTTTCAAACTTTTCCTCGGAATAATCCTTTCCCCACAATGCCAAGGGGGTGAATACCACTAATTCTTTTGCCTTGTATAAGTGTTTCTTATACATGATTCATGGCCTTCCTACCTGGAGCTTAACCGCTGGGGTCCCCGAGAGATTCCCTGTGAATTTTGGGATGGATTTTTTTTTTTCTATTTATGCATGAAATACTGTTGGAGTTGCATTAAATGTGTATATCACTGTGGCTAGTCCTGACATCTTAACAATATTGTCTTCTAATTCATGAACACAGGGCATCTTTCCATTTATTTGCGTCCTCTTACTTCTTTCAGCAATGTTTGATAGTTTTCAGTCTACAAGTCTTCCACTTCTTTGGTTAAGTTCATTCGTAAGTATTTTATTCTTTTTGATACTACTGTAAATGCAATTCTTAATTTCCTCTTTGGATAATCATTATCTGCCTTTTCTAAAAAAAAAAAAAAGAAAGAAAGAAAGGAAGACAGAAAGAGAGAAAGACAGACAGACAGAAAGACCCGGCCCCACTGTTACATTAAGCTTCCTCTCCTGCATGCCAATAGACTTTTGAGCTGAAGAACAGTTGCTTCCTAAAGGAGGGATGTACGGTTTCCAGTCCCTGTACAGCCAGCCCTCCTAAAATTCCGTTTCGCTTCTACAGGCATTTGGGTTTTGGACTCCTTGTTTGGAGGTTCCCAGTGAGAGTCACACACTGCTGTGATTCACTGTGAGGAAACTAGGGTGGTAAAATACTCTGGTACGGACAGATAAGTTAGCAACTTGAAAAAAGTGAAATCTAACCTGATTTCCCACGTTCCTGAAATTTATCTAGAAGCACCCAATTATTTTATTGCAAACATTTGAATAAAAACTTTTCTGAAATACAGTGTGTGCTTTTTTTCTCTAAAATATAGGATGCGGAACATAATTTAAACTTTTCTTCATGATGTCCAAAATAGACAATAATTACTGTGCTGCACCGAGTAATAAAGGGGTACGCCTGGGAGGTAGTGAAGCACTGAGGGTTGTTTGTCCTGTAAATGGCCTCAGGTGCCTGTGATCTGAGGGTTCTTGCATTTGCTAGGCCTTTTTTGTTTCTTTTTAAGAGGTTCCTCTAGTACTCACAATGATGCCTATAGCAATCTGCTCTCACTTCCTAGTTGATGCTTCCAGCATTGTGTGGGCTGGAAGCAGACAGCCATATTTGCTAAAATTAGAATTGCATAGGTCGACAATGGCAAGAAAAGGTTCACGCAGAGTCACTCCCCTGCGTTAGAGCTTAGTCACAGGCTGCAGGAACCCGGCGAGCTCACGCACAGGTGGGAGTCGGATTGAGAGCCGAGAAGGCCATAGGCACAGCAGCCTCAGAGTGGGCGCAGGAGCTGCCTCGGAATGGGCAAGGCGGCAGTGCAGGCTCCACGTCCATGCGGGCCCTCCACAGGCGTGTGCTGCAGACCCCACAGCAGTGCCCGGGGCTGTGGAAACGGCCTGGCTTCAGCGGACTGAGGCTCTGCCTGCCGTGCTGTAACGTAAAAAATAACAACATTCTTTTGCCTTCTCCATCTGTCTTCCCTCTTGAGTACCCAAATTAATTTCTCAAAGGATTTACTACAGTTTTATTTTTCCCAAGAAAATTCACTTTGGATTACGTCCAGGAATTATTTTTTTCTCTTTGTGGAAAGATTTTATTTGTTGTAACCTTTTTTCACTATGAACATTTTCAAAGACAATATTGTAGAGCACAGTATCGTTAACCTCCATATCTCTATCATTCAGCTTAAGTCAGTTGTCAGCTTTGCTATTTTTGTTTCAGTTCTCCCCTCCACATAGGGTGGGGGTCATGGAGTATTTTAACATAATGATTATTTTTATTTCAGGGACATATTTTTTTTTAAAGAATTTATTTATTTATTTTTAGAGAGGGTAGGGGAGGGAGACAGAGAGGAAGAGACACATCAATGTGTGGTTGCCTCTCGTGCGCCCCCAACTGGGGACCTGGCTCGCAACCCAGGCATGTGCCCTAGACTGGGAATTGAACCAGCGACCATTTGGTTCACAGTCCGGCACTTAATCCACTGAGCCACACCAGCCAGGGCTAAGGGACACATTTTTTTACAATAAAATTACAACAGGATAGAATATCTTCCATTTGTCATCAACCATGAGCCATAGCACTAGCAAGGAAATTTATAAGTATTATTTCCAGTCCTTCCAACAACCCTGTAAGGTAAATTATTCCCATTTTATAGATGAAGAAATTGAGGTTCTGCCTTAATTTATATACAAAAGAAAACAGGCTAACTGGTGGTGCATTAATTAGGATGCATGCGGTCTAGGCTGTGGTAACAGAAAAGCCCAAAATGCAACAGCCTGAATAATTTAAGTGTTTCTTTTCCACGTAAAAGTTCGCCTAGGTCCAGATTGTTTCAAGGACTAGGATGGTGGTTGGATGGCAGTAGAAACCTAGGCTTCGTCTCTCACTGTGTTCAGCCGTTCTCAGCACCACAGGTCAAGATGGCTGCTCTGGTTTCCATCGTCAGGTGGCATGGAAAAGGGAATAGTGGAGGGTATGCCCATTCCCTTGGAGGGCATGATCCTGACGTTGCACAAGTAACTTCTCACCAACCACTGCTGGTCACTTAATCACATGGTTACAACTGCAAGGAACACTGGAAGATGTAGTCTTTATTTTGGGCAGCCTAAGACCAACTAAAAATCAGGGATTCTATTACAAGGGAAGAAAGAGGGAGAACCAGGAGTGCTTTCATGGATGGAAGAAAGGGTTCTGTTGAAGGCAAGGTATGGTTTCGAGTTCTTCATTTTGGCTTCAACTGTGGTCCATTTAGTAAACATAGTGGTGCCTGATTAAACTAGAGACATATGTCCTTTGGTGATGAAGGACTTCAATTATTTAGCTCTGTGCCCATGAGATTGGTTTTTTGCTCCTTTTTTGTGTTTAGAACACTTATAACCATACTATTCTTTAAAAATGAAATTTATTTTAATAGTAAATTTACATTATGTGATTTAATTCCATTATCCAGAATGGAAAGACTCCAGTTATACACCATCACAGCTCTGCCGATGATGGTTTTAGATTAAGCTCTACTCTTTAACACCTGGGTGGCTGTAGACAAATTATTTACCTTCTTCAAGCCTCCTTTTACTTTCCACAAAATAGAAAAACTATCGACCTCAGTTGCGAAGATTAATTAGATGATGGGTGAAAGTACTTGGCTCACAGTGAACACATGACAAATTATACCTATGTAACAGATATATATGTAGTGTCGTCTCACTAATCCTGTCCTATTTAATTCCTATTATTTCTAAAATTAATAATTACAGCATTTTTATACCTATCACTTACCACAGGGTAATAGGTATCACTTGTACCTTGTGAAATATGTAGAGCAGCTAGTACTCATACTTCTGCTCTTCTAGCTTAGGAAATACGAACTCAGTGAGATGGATTCGCTTGCCCAAGGTCACATCTTCTCTCTTGACCGGGTCCTTCTAGTGCATTTAAACCTGCTCTGCTAGCTACCATGTTAAATGACAACACAGACCTCTTTCAACCCATGACTTCCTCTGTCACCACCTATCTGTTGATTTCCCTTGCAGCTAAGCTTTTCAAAAGTTATTGGCACATGCCGCCTCCATGTCTTCACTTCTAGTTTACTCATCGGCCTGCTCCATTTGACTTAAGCCTCTTCACGAAATTTGCTTCTGGCAAGAGCCTGACCTTAAGGTCTCTGCTTCCTCTTATGCCCGCTCCAGACAACCTTGTCCATTCCTGTGGTTTCAGATGCTATCGCAGAAGTTCATCGCCAACTCAGACCACTTTTCTGAGCTCCAGCCCCAATTACTCTTGAGAGGAGAGTGGAGGACAGGTTAGTGGAACCTTTTACACAAGAGCCTGGTTGTAAGACAAAGAGACCATGAACCAGAGAGGCAATAGGATAAGAGAATGATGAGTAGGAAATGTGCTGGAAAGTATCCCCAGGACTTTGGAGATTGAACAGCTGTGGGATAATGAGGGAGGAGAGACAGTCAAAGGTGACTCTAAGATTTTAGCATCTGGTCTCTGCTTGTGACACAGACAGAAGTAGGCTGAAGGAAAAGTTTTGCTTGGGTATGTCGCTATTCTATCCCACAATGAGCCATTGGTAGAAAATTTTTAGAGCAGCTACCTGGACTTCTAGGCTCCTGTAAGAATTTCTGACAGTTTTTTTTTTTTTTTAAAGGCAGGTAACAGGCAGACATATGTGATGTTTTCACTTTAGCTCCTATACTGGACAAAACATAAGGAGGCCTGAAGGCAGACTGGGCTATCCAGGGAGTTTTTCAAGGTCTCTTTCATAGATAAAACCTGTGATTCCACTATCCTAGGAGCTAAATTTTGGAGCTTCGAAAAAAAAATCGCTGAAGAATTCAACAACCTCTGAAAATTTTGGGTATCTGACAATCTTTCTGGAATCAGGGCCTAATGAGGTTGTAGTTCATGGATCTGGCCACAGGGGGGCAGTATACACACACGCACCTTTTCTTAAACCAGTTTGGCTACTTAGCGCACTTAATTCCTACCGTCACCACCCTAGCACAGACCCTCAACAATTCACGCAGGTGTCTAACATTCACACCACTAGAACTTCATCACCTCACTCCGTGCACAAGAACATGGAGGGGTCCCCCTAGTTCTGAAACCATCTGACAATTTCCTTGCAGTGTGGTCAGTTAGCCACATGTCTCTCCCACACTTTCCCTACTCTCTCCAGTTTACCCTGTCTGACTTGCCGCATCTGGCCAAGCCCTAGCCAAGATCTCTCTGGACACCCACTTGGCCACCTTCTGAGTGCTATGCGGTCACCAGCATTACTCCTAAGATTCCAGGTGAGTGCTGGGAACACAATAAATGGGTGGAAAAGGGCAGTTGTAGCTATGAACTCCTATCAGATGGTTTGTAAATTACTTTCTTGGGGGCAGGTGGGCCCCAGGCTCAGTGACGCTGATTTTCAGGAGTCCTGGAGTGGCGTCCAGGTATCTGCATTTTAAAAGCTACAGGTAGTCCACTGATCATACTTTGAGAAACACCGACTTTCTGATTTGGTAGGCAGATGTGTTAATTAGCTCTTTGCAGAAAATGGGGAGAATTAAATAAAATCATGTAAACTGGGTGCTTCCTTAGCACAGTGGTTGGCGTTTAGACATGCTCACCAAATATTGGCACTTCTTCTTGTTCTCCTGGGGCAGGTGCTCAACTGAGTTTGCAGATGGAGGTCAGGACGTGTCATGGGGGTAGTTGTGTATTGCTGGGCTGTCACATGTGACCACACAGCTCCAGGAGCTGCCATCCTCAGAGCCAACCTTTTGAAGAGCATCCTCCAGAACTGTGCGAGAGCCCAGTTCTTCACAGGACACAGAATGGAGACTTTTGGGGTGGGGACCCCAGGGAGGAACTTGAAGGACACGGGGGACACTGAGTACACACCAACTTTTTGACCTTATGCTAAGTCCAGTTCACCTCTTTCTACTTAGGATGAAGTCTGAAATCTTGCTAGAGGTAGGGGGGAAGGGTAGCTAAGTGTCATTGGGCGACTGCCTTGAATCTTACTGCCCTACTGGCCTGAATAAAGAGTTGAAGCAGCCTCTTTCCTTGGGCAATGAAAGGGGAAAGGCTGCTGGTTTCTATGACTATTCTTGTGCCAACCTCGGATCCTTCCCTATCACAGCGCAGGAACCTGGTCTGAGTTCCGCCAAAGCCCCTGGTGATATTCACCTGATTTCTGGTGAAAAGGGGCTGGTGATTTAGAACATGGAGAAACAAGTGCTGAGAGTATGGGAGGCAGGCACAGCCTTTCGCTCTGAAATATGCCTGGAGGCTAGAGAGGAAACCGCAGCCTCTAAAAGTGGCCTCCAAAAATCTGCAGGTGGCGTGGAAGGAGGAGGGAGCACTGGTAGGGACTGGGGGGCAGATGTCCCCGGAGGGCACAGAGCAGAAGACCCCATCTGAGGTGAGTGAACACGTGCAGCTCAGGGAATGAAGGCGGCATCTATTTCAGAGTTTATGGTAAGAGGCTGGAGCCGGCACAGAGCACCGCAGACAACACACCCCACCCTTTAAGGAAGTGGGGAGGAGAGCAGCAGGGGTGTGGTTAACTAGGAGGAGGAGAGGGGAAAACACAAACCTCTTACTCAGCGGAGGCCTCCGGAGCCGCGGTGAGCCCTACACCTGCCACAGCCCTGACGGACTCAACCTGTACCTTCTCAGCCCCGCCTCACCTGGCCGCGCCGCCGAGAGCCAACGCTGGAATCGGCGCTTCCCTCCGCGTGAGTCCCCTGCCGCGATCCGTCCGGGCAGAGCACCAACCAGAAGTTGGCTGGACAAGGTGGAAGCGGGTGGAGGTGGGTGCTTCGGAAATGTGCATACCTAGACGGGACCGAGTTCCCGGTAAAGCGGACTTGGACCCAGCAGGCGGAGCTGCGGGTACACTGTCCTCCGGTCTTGCTCATATTCCACAGGGGGAGAGGGAGTCTATTTTGGACTTAATTTGAGACTAAAGGGGGTTTATCCCTCACTGTCCTCTTAACAGACTCGGAGGGAGAGGCTGGGGGCCATGATGAGAAGGCACAGAGAGGCCACCTGCATCTAAAGGTCATCTGAGAGCATCACGCAGGGCTTTTCAGAATCCTGCCTTTGAGCAGCTCCCGGTGCCCTACTCTCGCACCTCTTCCCATGCCCTTCATGCGCCCACCCTGGTCAGGCTCCTGTGCGCACCTCTCTAAGCCTCCATCCACTTCTTGCTCCCT